>CM049412.1:25912500-25975000 GCA_026929865.2 Hyperoplus lanceolatus
CTGCCTCCACTGCCATACAGACTCAGGCCAGACTGCCACTCAACGGGTAAGAATTATTTATTTTTTAATTTAGATAATTTTCTGGCATTTTCAAGAGCTGTTTCGTGTTTGTTTTTTTTCACAATATATATTATTGCAGTTTTTTTTGTTTATTCACAACACATATAGACAAACACCTTGCATCACATAAAAAAAAAAAAATAGAACAGAAATTATTTTTGTTTATTTTTTAATGGGCAAATCTATCCCAAGTTCAAATCCACCATTATATTTATGTGTGGCTCCCAGAGCTCGTCAAAGTCTCTCTCTCTCCCCCCCCCCCCCCCCCTGCTTGCCCCTAGCAACATACAATCTTTCAAGTCCTATATACAGTTCAACAGTTCCCCAATCCACATTGCCAGCATTGGTGGATCCATGTTTGTTCAATGGTAGGGCCAAACGTAGGGCCCTACCATTGCCATTGTAGGGCCCTATGGAACTGATTTCATATTGCCCTACAATGGCTCTCCTTGCCTGAAAGCTTTGTGTTTTTTAGATTTTTTGGATAATTTTTTCCAACATGAACTGCAGTGTCCCGATTCAAAATTAACCGTGATTTGTTGCATAATGTCTCACATCCCTCAATTAAAATCTAAGATTGCACTAATTAAAAATGAAGAATGCAGAATTTAGCCTAACTGTACTTATTTCATTTATTATTATTATTTTGTTTCTCAGCTTGTCCACAGCAGATTCCTCAAGACCGAGGAAACCATGCAACTGCACCAAGTCCCAGTGTCTCAAACTGTAAGTGTATAGTGCTAATGTTATAATTAATTATTTAATACAATATAATTTAGAATTAACTTTTCGGGTGTTGTACTTGTTTGAAGGAAGTGTTTAGAGAAAGCCTGACTAGATCCACTTACTACAGCCCGGGGGAAAAATTAATAATAATAATAATAATACATTTTATTTATATAGCGCTCTTCTCTCACTCAGAGCGCTTTACAAAAAACAAAACAATAAACAAACAAAAATGTCATGTAGAGTTGGGTTGGTGGGTGAACTAGGGGTAGGCAGAGGAGAAGAGATGGGTCTTGAGTTTGGACTGGAAGATGGTGAGGGACTCAGAGTCACGGATATGTTGGGGGAGGCTGTTCCAGAGCCTGGGAGCTGCCCTGGAGAAAGCTCTGTCACCAAAGCTGCAGAGTTTAGATGTGTGGGTGGAGAGGAGACTGGCTGAGGAGGATCTGAGGGCCCGAGGTGGTTGATAGGGGGAGAGAAGGCCAGTGAGATATGGGGGTGGGGGCCAGATGGTTGAGGGCTTTGTAGGTGAGGACCAGGAGTTTGTAATTGATCCGGAAAGAAATGGGGAGCCAGTGGAGCTTTTTGAGGACTGGGGTGATGTGGTTCCACGAGTTGGTGTGAGTGAGGAGACGGGCAGCTGCATTCTGGACACGTTGGAGTCTGTTGATGGAGGTGGTGCTGATGCCGGCGAGGAGTGAATTACAATAGTCAAGGCGGGAGGAGATGAAGGCATGGATGAGTCTTTCAGCAGCATGGGGTGTGAGGGAGGATCTAATCTTTGCAATATTACGGAGGTGATAGAAGGAGGTTTTGACAGTGTGACGGATGTGGGGTTCAAATTAAGAGACCAGTCTGGATTTTTCTTAAATCTTCATCTCTACATTACTTATTGAAAATACTCTAAATAGCAATATTTTTATTGTGAATTTGGTAGAAATGTTGTCAGTAGTTTATATTATAAAATCAAAATGTTCATTCTACTCAAATATATATCTCTAAAGAGTAAAACAAGAGGCACTAAAAATTTGGAGTGGTCTCTTAATTTTTTCCAGAGCTGTATATGTGTAACTGTCTTTACTAATGATAAAAAAGGTGTTACTCCTCCACTACTGTTTGCGTTGAGGGAGCTAAAATGTTAATAAGTTGTATTTATATTTCAGCAATTTTCAGTTCATTTTTCCTGAGGTAAATGTTCTGTTTTTCTCCCTCTTAGATACTGCGACTGCTTTGCAAACGGAGAGTTCTGCAGTAACTGTAACTGCAACAACTGTTTCAATAACCTGGAACATGAAACGGAACGACTTAAAGCCATAAAGGTGTGTGTGTGTGTGTGTGTGTGTGTGTGTGTGTGTGTGTGTGTGTGTGTGTGTGTGTGTGTGTGTGTGTGTGTGTGTGTGTGTGTGTGTGTGTGTGTGTGTGTGTGTGTGTGTGTGTGTGTGTGTGTGTGTTCTACACACTCTAATCCTAAAGCAATCACAGCAGCCAAAGAAGACTATACTACTTATTAAGTGGAAGGACAGACTAAAATGATCAATACACCACTGGCTCAACCTGTTAACAGCTCACAGCAACTCCTAGCTGCCCATCAATAACTGACTCCTCTTATTCAATATCCATTCCCTCCCTTTATTTCTTAAATCACTTTTTCCCTGGTTTCCTTTTTGTGATAATATTATTGGTTAATTTTTTTGGATAGATAGATAGATAGATAGATAGATAGATAGATAGATAGATAGATAGATAGATAGTTTGGTAAACACTTTTTCGGTCTCCAGTCAAATCTTCAGTCTTATGTAAAAATGTTTTTAAAAACCTGGACAGGGGAACCACCTACATGTACCTGGAGTATAATCTTGTTAGTGATGGCTATTGTGGGTGAAATGAATAAAAGGAAGATTGTTGAAATAAAAAAAAAAGGTGAAAATGTTTTTCTATATTCGATTTATTTATTTTCCCCAGACGTGTTTGGACCGTAACCCAGAAGCCTTCAAACCTAAGATAGGAAAAGGCAAACAGGGCGAGTCGGACCGCAGACACAGCAAAGGATGCAACTGCAAACGCTCCGGCTGTCTGAAGAACTACTGCGAGTGCTATGAGGTAATGCACACTCTCTCGACTGTATTTACTGTTAAGCTTACCCTCTGTACTGCCCTTAAGTTTTAGGTTAGGTCATTTTTTCAGACATGATTTTTTTGTGAATAAATAAACCAACGAAGTAAATTAACCAAGTTATTTACAATCTCACATTATTATCGCCTTCGTATTCTTCTCTGTATTTCATGAATGTCATTTTGTGGCACTCACTCACTCACTCACTCACTCACTCACTCACTCACTCACTCACTCACTCACTCACTCACTCACTCACTCATTCATATATATACACACACATGTATTCACTCACTCACTCACTCACTCACTCACTCACTCATTCACTCACTCACTCACCTCACTCACTCACTCACTCACTCATTCATATATACACACACATGTATTCACTCACTCACTCACTCACATATATATACACACACGTATTCACTCACCCACTCACTCACTCTCACAGACACTCGCTCGCTCACTCACTCTCTCACATACACACACACACACACACACACACACACACACACACACACACACACACACACACACACACACACACACACACTTTCAGTCATAATATTCAATTAATGAAATCTCACATGTATGTATTTTTTTCAGGCGAAAATTATGTGCTCGTCGATCTGTAAGTGCGTTGGCTGTAAGAACTTTGAGGAGAGTCCGGAGAGAAAGACGCTGATGCATCTGGCGGACGCAGCGGAAGTCCGAGTGCAGCAGCAAACGGCAGCAAAGACCAAACTGTCCTCACAGATCTCAGACCTGCTAATGAGGACCACGCCCGTTATATCCAGTGGAGGGGGGAAGTACGTTAACACTAGCTGTGTGTGTGTGTGTGTGTGTGTGTGTGTGTGTGTGTGTGTGTGTGTATAACAGAGAGAGTGAGAGTGTGTGTGTTTTGAGAGAGAATTATTTAATACTTCAATGACCACTGGAGTCTCCATCTTAACTGTAAAACATATTAATTTGCCCTCTTCTCCCCTTTTAGTCCTGTTTTTAAAGATGGTTGTATAAGAGAAATATACAGACGCAAAACAGACAAGGTTTAGGCAAAGCAAGGCAAGTTTATTTTTATAGCACAATTCAGACACAAGGCCACTCAAAGTGCTTTAGAGGGGCAAGATTAGAATACATAAAACACATTATAAAACATTTAAAAGCGAATAAAAGAAGCAAATAAAAAAAATGAAAACTCGATTTAAAAACAAATAAAAGAAGCAAATAAAATGAAAATTACAGGTTAAAATGGAAACAAAAAAGTCTTCAGACTCGATTTAAAAGAACTGAGAGTTGCAGCAGACCTCAAGTTCTCTGGGAGTTCGTTCCAGAGATTTGGTGCATAATAACTAAAAGCTGCTTCTCCTTGTTTAGTCCTAACTCTAAGGACTGTAAGTAGACCTGTCCCAGACGACCTAAGGGCTCTGGACGGTTCATTTAGTTTAGTCAAATAAACACCTAAAAGTACATGTTGGACCTTTGAAGCTTAAACTGTATGTCCCTGAGGATCTCCTTTGTTTGTATAGCTTTTAGTTTGTGTTTGTTTGTTTCGTTTTAAAATTGGTTACAAGTGTATAATTAACAATGGGTAGGGTTGTCAATATCTGAATTACATGGTTTTTTTTTTCATATTAGTGAGAATCAAAGGTCCAAAATGTACTTTTTAGGTGTTGATGATTGATTAATTAATACGTCAATGACCACTGGAGTCTCCATCTTTATTGTTTACACATAAATTTGCCTGAGAAATATACAGATGCAAACAGACAAGGTTTAGTCAAATAAACACAATGGTTTACATTGTGGACCGAGTATGAAAGAAAACATGTAATATAATACAGATATTGACCCTGCCAATTGTTTATTTGCCCTCTCTTCCCCCTTAGGATGATATATGGGTTTGTTTGACAAGGTTTAGTCAAATAAAACACATAAAAGTACATTTTGAACCTTATATCTATTCTGGTATGAAAGAAGACATGTTATACACATACTAATCTGCCCGTCTCTCTCCCCTCTTTAGGATGCCATATACGTTCAAGCTAAATACTAGAGAAATTACTTAATATAAAACATTATGATCATTATGAACAAGAAATATGGCATACACATTATTTATTTATTAATTTAAGAAAAATAAGGGGCGCCCTTAGCTCAGTTGGTAGGGCGTCCCCCCCCAATGGGCCTCGGCCAGCAGCAGACCCGGGTTCGATTCCAGCCCGCGGTCGTTCTCTGCATGTCACTCCCCTCTCTGCCCCATTTCAACTCTGTCTCTACACTATCAATAAAGCATAAAAATGCCAAAAAAAAATGCCTTTAAAATATATATCTCACCACAGGAGTCTCCATGTTTGCTGTAACACATATTAATTTGCCCGTCTCTCTCTCTCCCCGTTAGGATGCCGTATACGTTTGTAACGAAGGAGGTTCTCGAGGCGACGTGTGAGTGTTTGCTGGAACAGGCCAAGAAGTCTGAACAAACTGTCCAGCCGCAGGTCGAAGCCGAGAGGATGATCCTGGAAGAATTCGGACACTGTCTCATGAGGATAATAAACTCTGCAGGGAACGCAAAAACAGACTGTGCTTCTATCAACTGCTAAAAGGGGGACGAATACTCAAATATACTGTCTGTTTTTGGCTATCCTACCTGCCCTACTGCCCCCTATAACTGTCACTAGAAGCCCAGCTGTGTGGGGCTAGCGACAGGCATGGATTACTCTTGTCTTGGGACCCCCTAGGGAGGATTTAAGGACCCTAAATTAAGTGGCACAAACAATGATGTTGAAAGGAGACTCCCTTGAAGTTTTGAGGACAGCTGGGATGATATACAGAGGGCTGTTCACACCCAGTCAAAGTGAAGGACACATGGACAGAGATTGATTGACACCTCTTGACAGATATTCATAAACTTTCCATGACTGTGGCAGTAGGGAAGGTGCCATGATATAACGTCTGATGTCATGTTATACGTACAGCTCAATTGTCGGACATATTTAAACTATGGTGAAGTTGTTTTTTTAAAGGTGCACTGTGCAGTTTCAGGGCAGCTGTAAACAACAACAGTAAAACAGTAACTTTTCAGGAAGATTTCTAACTTCAAACAGTGTTCACAGGGATCAATTTTTTTCCTGTGAGGAAAGTTTGTTTATTCAGTTATGAGAATATACGTTTATAAAATGTTCACTTCTCTGACACACCCAAAGCTACACACTGCACCTTTAAGTTTGATATGCAAGACATTCATCAGCAACTAAATTGTTTTTATGTAAACTAGACAGTGTGTTTTATTGATGGTCACTAAATCAGTATGTTGGTTATGTGTGACGGCTGGTGGGTGTGCTTACAGTCAAAATCAGTGAATATCTCCTCACGATCCGCTACCTGTTCGTACTGTGTCTGCGCTGGGGGGAAAATTCAGTGTTTATACATAGCCCAGGCTCTGTAAACTGGTATGTAAACAGAGGGGCCACGGTAGCTAGCAACATGCCTGTTTACAGAGCCTAGGCTGTGTATTATCACTGGATTTTTTTTTTTCAGTACACACACAGTATGAACAGATAGTGGATCATGAGGAGATAGTCACTGATTTTGACCGAGTGATTTTTATCAACAAGCGTTCTCCAGAATCGCTGACTCCTCCACCTTTTTAAGACACAGCCTAGGCTCTGTAAACGGGTACAGTACATAAACAAAGGCCCGCTGCAGGTGAAACCAGTAAGAAGACGTCGCTGTTGAATGTCTGTGGAATATAATCCAATTTAAAACTTGACTTCAACACGGTGGAAATATGTCCGAAAAAATTGAGATGTCGGAATTATGGGCAGTTCTCAAAAAGGAATACACTTCTAAACAGACCTTGACAAAATGCTCACACACTGTCCTAACGGACAAAAAAGACTCTTGTACGAGGTATAGAGCTGAAAAAGGAATTTTAAATGTCTTTTACTTTCATTTTTTTGCTGTTTTCTCAACACTTTTTATTCCTCCATTTTATCCTATTCTTTCCCCTTTTTTCCTTATTCTTCTTCTATTCTTTTATTTCAGGTTTTTTTCCAAAATGAGAAAAAAGAAAGCCTGTCATTCATGTTTATGTAATAATCAGTATATTTGAGCTTAAACACACAGTAGAAAACAGACAACAGAACATATGTATCTTTTGATATTTATTTTGACAAGTATTTGTAATCATTGTGAGCGCTAAAGATATTGTGTGGCTTTTTCTAGTGCTGCAAAAAAGTGCTGTTAATTAATTAATTGTTAACCGAAGCTACAGGCTAGGCTTAAAAAATTGTTTCCATGAATGAGTAGAGAGAGGCAATGTTTTTAGGTTTTATCCTAAAGGGCGATCTGTAAAATTAATGCATTATGCCACCAGACAGACACACACAGACAGACAGACAGACAGACACGATGTCACAGACGCAGACAGACACAAACACATGCAGAAGCAGACACACACACACACACACACACACACAGACACAGGTTAGATTGGCGGCAGATTCACATTTCTTCTGGTGCTGTTTACTATGTCTCAATCACATGCTTTACTGTACATTAAAAACACCATGGATGGAAAAACAAAGTTATAGTGCGTAACTTCTGTCACACCCCAAATGAGGAATTCTGAGTAATTACAACAACACTGTCGGTGCATCTATATGAGGTAAAGCCTTCAGTGATTGCGCATGGATTTTATACCTTCTGCTGTACGTCCATTTTTTTTTTTTTTTTTTTAGCGGTAGAATCAACTGAAACATTTCTTGGGATTTTTCTTGAGCTCCTGCACCAGTGTCAGGGGGGAGGGGGACGACAGCAGTTTGTAAACGCTGCCATACTGAGAAACACAGAGAGAGTTTTATGGAGCTGATTTGTGACTAAAAATAGAAGGGGGAACAACTCTTTGTACTGCCACATGTGTGTAAAAGCAGCTCTTATCAATATGCTGATAAGTCAGTGACTTGTAGTGGAGACTGCTTCCTGAATGCATGGATTAGTTTCACTTTGACTTCCCCTGCGTTCCAAATCGCCTACTCTTTCTTTTTCCTACACTACATACTAAAGTACAGAAGAGTTTTAGGGCCTCAGGAGAGAGAAAAAAAAATCAAATAAGGAAGAAATTTTTTTTTCATTATGTCGAGAAATGTCAAGAATAAAGACGAATACTCTAAAATGATATTGGAGTTAGTGGGACATTTCTGTAGTTTCAGCATACTACAATTGTCGTGCATGTAATGGTGGGACATCCTAAATATTTTTCTGGCATACTAAATAGTAGGGAAGTAAGGGGATTGGAACGCAGGGTCAATCAATAAAGGCAAAGTGCTTAATGCCATTTCTCACATTCGAAAGGAGAGGTCTTCTTTTGCTGTCACACTAAATAAGAAGGTAGTGTGTGGGTACTGACTGGAACCTACAGCATGTGTAAAAATGGGGAAGTTTCCCTTTAGGCCTACTGTATGTATATGAATCTGGGAGACTAGAGCACGAGTGCGCATGTGCAAAGGAAAATACTCGTACAGCCTTTTATAGACAGTCTATCTATGGGTACAGTACAGCCGTGGGCCTATTATAAAGGGGGTACAGCCAACGCGGCAGGTGGCGCTTACGATCATAAAGCCAAAAACTCGATACACAAGACGAGAGGAAGGAAATCTAGAAGTCTGGGAAGGGCTAGTGTAGTTTGCGTAAGGAAGAGCACGTTGCTGGCAGTTGTAGGTCCTTAGGAAAAATGTTTTAGGGAAAAATAGTTTAATTTTCACCTATAAGAAAGAAATCGCTATTCATGTAAAAATAAATAGAAGACGTTGGGGTTTTTTTTTTTTAGCATTTTTTATTTATTTTTTTTGTTTCGTTCAGTAACGTTCCTTGAAACTGTCTTTGCACGTGGCGATCCCATTTAGTAAGACGGTGAGTGAATTATGAATTAAATCAGTTATTGTTTTGTTTTTGTTTAATAATGAGTTGTAGAAAGCTCATAATGACATTTTTTTACTGTAGTGAAACGACAGAAACTGGTCAGTTACGCCAATCTCCTATTAAAATTCAACTTATTTGGTCTAAATGCGCATTTTGACCAAGATTTATAACCTTTAAAGACACATATCACCTAGTGTTCCGAGTTGTATTAGCCTGTCTGCAATTCGGCATATATCTTGTAATCCTAACAATGTTTTTTCATACAATAATTCAGTGTACACAATGTACTAATATGTTGTTTAAATATAGGCCTCAATCTCAGTGACACCTGTTTTATTCATATTTTTTTGACAGATAAACTGAAGAACAGCGTGGACCTTATGGGCATTTATCCAAGTATGTATCGCATAATGTTATATATAAATATATATTTACAGCTCTGGAAAAAATTAAGAGACCACTCCAAATATTCAGTGTCTCTCGTTTTACTATTTATAGGCATATGTTTGAGTAGAATGAACATTTTGGTTTTATAATATAAACTAGCCTACTGACTACATTTCTACCAAATTCCAATAGCTTACATTTTTTGTCATTAAGAGCATTTTCAATAGGCTTAAGTAATGTAGAGATGAAGATTGAAGAAAAATCCAGACTGGTCTCTTAATTTTTTCCGGAGCTGTAAGCCTATATATATCTTATTACGTCACAATTTATTTAATAAATGTAACAGCCATCCAATCCCAATGATTAAACCAATCACTACCCATCTGACCCATTCGCATGTCTGGGCGAGATTACAATGATCGAACTGAGGGTTGTTATGGCAACAGTTTTGCGGCTGTTGTGTGAATTTTAACTTTTCAGTTTATTTTAATATATTTTTTTGTTCTTTTCAGGGTCGATTTGATGAAGTGGAATCGTGTACAGGGGAGTTTTTGACACACTTGTATCTACTATAGGCATTTAAATGGATTGAATTGTTTTTTGTTTGAAGTTATTCATTCATAAATAAATAAAAATTGTCAAGCAAAGTTGGTGTTTGTTGATTTTTTCTTCTTCTTTTGAGCTGTGTGTTATCTGTCAAAATGAAAATGTTCAGACATTTTGGACATTCATCAATGGACTTTCTTTTGTTTATTACATTATAACTTTGCCCTGAAAACAGCTGTCATCAAGCCACTCCTAAAAAAGAAAAATCTAGATACATCACTCATGAACAATTATAGGCCGATATCCAACCTACCATTTTTAAGCAAGATCATTGAAAAAGCTGTTCATCATCAGCTAAATAACTACTTAGCAATGAATAACTGCTTTGATGTCTTTCAGTCAGGTTTTCGACAACACCACAGCACTGAGACTGCTCTGGTTAAGGTCCTCAATGACATCCACTTAAACACAGACAGTGGCAAAAGCTCTGTATTAGTTTTATTGGATCTCAGTGCTGCGTTCGACACAGTTGACCACAGCATATTGCTAGATCGACTTGCAAACTGGGTTGGACTCTCTGGAACTGTGCTAAACTGGTTTGAATCATACTTAAAGGAAAGGGACTACTATGTGTCAATAGGCAATTTCACATCCGAGCGAACAAATATTACATGCGGGGTCCCCCAGGGTTCCATTCTTGGGCCTCTTCTGTTTAACATATACATGCTACCGCTAGCTCAGATTATGAACAAAAACAAATTATGCTACCATAATTATGCAGACGACACACAAATTTACATAACCATATCACCAGGAGACTATAGTCCGATTCAAGCACTAAGTAAATGCATTGAACAAATCAATGACTGGATGTGCCAAAACTTTCTTCAATTAAACAGCGACAAAACTGAAGTAATTGTCTTTGATGCCAGGGATGAACGATCAAAAGTCAGCGCACAGCTTAAATCTGTTATGTTAGAAAGCACACACCAAGCTAGAAATCTTGGAGTAGTGATAGATTCCGACTTGAATTTCAAAAAACACATTAAATCAATTACTAAGTCAGCCTACTACCACCTTAAAAATATATCGAGAATTAAAGGGCTAATATCTCAGCAGGACTTAGAAAAACTTGTTCATGCATTTATTTTTAGTAGACTTGACTACTGTAATAGTGTCTTTGCAGGCCTTCCTAAAAAATCAATCAGACAGCTTCAGCTAATTCAGAACGCTGCTGCTCGAGTCCTCACTAGGACCAAAAAAGTAGATCACATTACCCCAGTTCTTAGGTCTTTGCACTGGCTTCCTGTCACTCAAAGAATTGATTTTAAAATATTGATGATGGTCTACAAAGCCTTAAATGGTTTACGGCCAAAATACATTACTGATCTGCTGATACGTTATGAGCCGCCCAGAGCCCTTAGGTCGTCTGGGACTAAACAGGGAGAGGCGGCATTCAGCGTTTATGCGCCCAATGTCTGGAACGGACTGCCAGAGAGTCTGAGGTCCGCTGAGACTCTCAGCTCTTTTAAATCGGGTCTCAAAACGTTCTTGTTTCCCTTTTAACCTGGATTTTTTATTTTTTATTTTTTTTTGTAAAATGTTTTAATTCTTTCATTTAAATGTTGTATTTTTATCCATGTTTTAAATTTGTTCCTTTTTTTGTATTTGTATTCTTTATTTGATTTTAACCCTGTGAAGCACCTTGAGTGGCCCTGTGCCTGAAATGTGCTCTATAAATAAAATTGCCTTGCCTTATTATTAGGTTCTACAGGTGAATGGCTTCATTTAGGCTATATACACTCAACAAAAATATAAACGCAACACTTTTGTTTTTGCTCCCATTTTTCATGAGATGGACTTAAAGATCTAAAATTCATTCCAGATACACAATTGTACCATTTCTCTCAAACATTGTTCACAAATCTGTCTAAATGTGTGATAGTGAGCACTTCTGCTTTGCTGAGATAATCCATCCCACCTCACAGGTGTGCCACATCAAGATGCTGATCTGACATCATGATTAGTGCACAGGTGAGCCTTAGACCGTCCACAATAAAAGGCCACTCTGAAATGTGCATTTTCTTGCTTTATTGGGGGTCTGGGGACTCAGAACCAGTCAGTATCTGGTGTGACCACCATTTGCCTCATGCAGTGCAACACATCTTCTTCGCATAGAGTTTATCAGATTGTCAATTGTGGCCTGTGGAATGTTGGTCCCTCCTCTTCAATGGCTGTGCGAATTTGCTGGAGACGGCTTATGGTGGAGAAATGAACATTCAATGCACGAGCAACAGATCTGGTTGACATTCCTGCTGTCAGCATGCCAATTGCACACTCCCTTAATGCTTGTGGCATCTGTGGCAGTTTGCTGTGAGACAAAACGCACATTCAGGGTGGCCTTTATTGTGGACAGTCTAAGGCTCACCTGTGCACTAATCATGATGTCAGATCAGCATCTTGATGTGGCACACCTGTGAGGTGGGATGGATTATCTCAGCAAAGCAGAAGTGCTCACTATCACACATTTAGACAGATTTGTGAACAATGTTTGAGAGAAATGGTACAATTGTGTATCTGGAATGAATTTTAGATCTTTAAGTCCATCTCATGAAAAATGGGAGCAAAAACAAAAGTGTTGCGTTTATATTTTTGTTGAGTGTATAAGGTGCTTCACAATGTTTCTGATAGGCCTACTCCATGAATCAACACTCTGTAATTATCGAGCTTGGGAGTAGCCGATATTTTGCTCAAGTGCACGTAAACAGAAGGGGGTGGGGATCGACTGCCAATTATTTACTATCTATGCTGCCAACCCTTTGATCAGTGCTGTCCTAAACATCATATATTATTGAATGACAAATTAATTGTTCACAAGAGAACCAGTGGTATCCAATCTTGTTGCAATGTGACTCAAAAAAAATTCACTGAAGAAAAACTAAAATTTAATTTTATTAACAAGTTTAGACCAAAAGTGGTCAAATTGAATATGGCACACAAATAAACAGATTTTTAGATCTCTCCAAAAAATATTTTTATAAATCAAACCATTATCCTTTTTGCTGATAGGCCTAAAACTAATGTATGTTAGGAATGGGGGACTTCTACTTGATGGATCATTCAGACAAGTTCATATGGCAATATACTGTCTGTTGCCTATATCACAGAAACAGAAGTATTTGATACCATGCTGGACAAACCATCTTAAAAACATAAAAGGGACATTTGATATTGACAACACTACAGCTTCAAAAGAAACCGTAAGAATTTAAAGGGGCAGTGTGTAATATGACATCATCAAGAAAGTTCTACAAAGTTCTAGAATGCAACGCTCCCTGGGTAACCCCACCCCTTTAGAATAACAACAGAAGCTACAGTGGCCTTCAAGGACAAGAACCATTCTAAATTTTAAACAATGCACCTGATGACATTCCAACTATGACACTTTCAAGATGGCGGCACTAGGCCTTGGTCCAAAATATGCAGAAATATGGACATATATGAGACCCTTTCTAAGGGAAAAAATAATAATTAAAAAAAAAAATCAGCTACTATGCACTAAATTAAATGTACTTATGGATATTATAATTACTTTCTACAAAATCTGCTAGGAAATAAAACCCAAGATTATACACACTGCAGCTTTAAGTAGCCCTACATGAAACACTTTCCCAATAAAGTGTTTTTATAAACATTAAATTATTTGTTTCTTTTATTTTGAAATCCTACCATGCTAGGCTACATTGCATAGATAGTCTACATTGTAGCATTGTGGACTTCCCCTAACCCTCCGGAAGTTGTCGGTCCTCCTTCTTTCTTCTTCGTGGCAGGAGGCTGACGCGTAGTGCCACGTTGATGGAGACCAGTGGGGACGTGGAAATCTGTCTTGAGTCTGTAGCCCAGGACCCGGTTTTAGCTCCAGCGCTGTATTTTCATTCACTCGCTATTTCTTGAAAAGCAGAACCGAGAAAGGGGAACTCTCGCTGGATGCAGGCCGCCTATCTGTCGCTTGTCATACTAGTATTTGTATGTGTGTTTTCATGTGAGAAGGCGCAAAATAGGAGAAAGGTAAGCGGCTTTTTGGTGGAGTAATAAGACCTGTGTATATATGTGTGTGTGTGTGTGTGTGTGTGTGTGTGTGTGTGTGTGTGTGTGTGTGTGTGCGCGCGCGCGCGCGTGTGTGTGTGTGTGTGCGCGCGCGCGCGTTACCACTGTTATCTTGTGCATGCATGTCCCCCGTGCACGTTTAGAACATGCTGTACTATGTCTCAGTAAACAATTGAGAAAGTGACAATTTGCAGCATTTTCTATTTCCGGTCTCTGTCATATTGTCATCATGGCTATGTGGCTATTTAAATGTTCAGTCAGCTGTTAGCCTCACCGCTAGCCTAACTGTACTTTTGTTTGTTTGTTCAAGCTAACCACAATGCATGCAAGAAGAAGTCTATCCGTTCATTTGTGTTGGTGTGAGAGCTAGCTAGACGAGACATTAGTGACGTAGCAGCTTTACTATGCAGCGCTAATGTTATAATAGTACAAGTGTCAATCATACTATAAAGGCCTTTTGTACGCTGTGTTTTTATGGCACTATAGTGGGCATGGCATGTATTGTACAGCCAGTAGGAGTACAAACCTGACATACTAGTTTATAAATCTGGCCTATGGTTTGTAGGCTACATATAATAATAATAATGTCTTGGCTATAACTTCACTCCTTAACAGTTCACTGATTTTATAATAAAAAATAATCTCATAGCACCTTTTATAGAGTACAGTGAAACTCACGGTACTTTACATGCAAGAGTGCAAAACACACAAAAAGTACAGACAAGTTTATAATCGATAAATACAATAAAATAATATTCTACATGTCTTAGCTCCTCTAACACGTAATACAACAAAATCATAATCTTTATTTGGAGGCTGTAGCACCCTTTCATACGTTAATATGCAACTCAAAGTATTTTTCATATAATAGTGCAAAACACACAAAAAGTACAGACGATTTTATGAGAAATAACAAACATATTTACTCAGGGACCAGTGTATTGGATCAAAGCTAAAACCACTGCATTCATTCTAACACAACAATCCTGCAGTAAATTCTCCCTTTATAAAGGTTTTAATGTTGTTGATTTTTGTTGGAAAGAGGTTTTGCTTCAACTGTTTTGATCGTTGTCCATTGATTTATAGATTAATGGGGTGGACAAAATAATAGGTGTGTGTGTGTGTGTGTGTGTGTGTGTGTGTGTGTGTGTGTGTGTGTGTGTGTGTGTGTGTGTGTGTGTGTGTGTGTGTGTGTGTGTGTGTGTGTGTGTGTGTGTGTGTGTGTGTGTGTGTGTGTGTGTGTGTGTGTGTGTGTGTGTGATCATTTTCTACTCACTCCTGCACAATTTTGTACTTCTTTAGATATTTTCACATATTTGTTTTTTAAAATCAAATTTTGAATTGTTATTTGTTGTATTTTTCTATATATATATTTGACCTGATTTCATTTATCTCTTCTATGTTTATCGTTATGCACCAACAGACCAAGGCAACTTCCTTGTCTGTGTGTAAACAAACTTGCAAAAAGAAATCAAAACAGTGATTCTGATAATGTGATACAGTGGAACATCAGCACAAAGTCATCAGATGGTTAAAACAGTTTATCGAGTCAAGAGTTAACAGAAGGTTTCTCATAACACTTTTCATATAGACTTTTCCTGTTTGTCTCTTCACACCTTACCTCTCACACCACTCCTTACACACACACACACACACACACACACACACACACACACACACACACACACACACACACACACACACACACACACACACACACACACACACACACACACACACACACACACACACGCGTTGCTAGCTACTGTGGGCCACTTTGTTGACGTTCCCTTTGTTTCCACAAGCCCGTTTACAGAGCCTAGGTTGTGTATTGGCACCAATAAACCAGTTTGTGGACAAAGTTTATGCTCAAAATCCTGCAGAATCCACATGTTGGGGAAACAAATGTTAAGCTATAATTTACTGTAATAAGACGGTGGTAGATTAGTCATCACTGCACGCTCATTCAAAATGTTTCACTTGTTTTCCCCCAGGATGAAACTGAAAGAGATCAACCGCACAGCCATCCAGAGCTGGAGCCCTGCACAGCACCACCCCATCTACCTAGCAACAGGTAGGAGCACGTAATAATAATAATATTAATAATAATAATGGATTGGATTTATATAGTGCTTTTCTAGGCACTCAAAGCGCTTTACAGGGTTCCAGGTTCCATTCATTCACACACAGTCATACCGGTGGCGGAATCAACGTAGCAACCAGGTAGCAACCAGGTAGCAACCAGGTAGCAAGTCAAGTCAGAGTCTTTTATTGTCAGTTTTCTCTGATATCTGCAAGACATTCATCAGAATTGAAATGGTGTTTATCTCTGGCCCACAGACAGCGCAGTTAGAACGATGAAATAAAACAATATAGAGTTAAACAAGATAAAGATAAACAATATTTGCAACCATGTAGTAACCACATAGGAATCACGTAGCAACCAGGTAGTAACCAAGTAGTTACCAGGTAGTAACCAGGTAGTAACCAGTCGACACAGGCCAACTGCTGACAAGATAATATTTAATTACTGTCATGTCCTCCAGCCATTCATACATGAGCGTTTTAGCTAAACTGAGTCATAGAGTCAGTGGGCATGACTCAGTTTTCCCTTTTTTGGTCCACTGGCAAATATAATGGCAGAGAGCAGATTCTTCAATGATGCTGCATTTTTTTTTGCCTTATACAGAATAATTGTATTTTTTTTGTTTAATTTATTTTGCAGCACAAAGGAGGATTTATTGAATGTCTAATGTGAAATTTTGGACTTAAGCTAAAAACTCAATGTAAACTTTTACTTCTACCTAGTTTACCTTAAGAAGGAAAGCGTGCCTTCCCATTAGTTGTGCCTGAAGAAACCGAAACTCTTTAACAAGAGTTGAGCACATGTTTTGTAATAATGAATAATATGTGTAATTCAGAATATTTTTAGTCTATTTTTTGCATTTGGTCAGAGCTGATATTTATCAGGAGGATTCAAACAACAAAAGCACATTTGTCATGTTAAACTTTGCTGCTAAATTATTAAGGTGTAGTATTCTTAAAACTCTGCAAAAACCTTCATTGGCTCTTTAGTATGCTGAAGTTTAGTTTTAAGTTGTTTTATAAATACAAGCCCTGGTGACCAAGCAATACCCTGATAATGTAACACATCTTTCCCTCCATAGGAACCTCGGCCCAGCAGCTGGATGCCTCTTTCAGCACCAATGCATCTCTGGAGTTCTTTGAGCTGGACCTGACGGAGCCCACGCTGGACATGAAGTCATGTGGAGGATTCTCATCCTCACACAGGTACTAAAGGCTACTGGCTACACTCACACACTGTCCCCCTGGTCATAGACTGGTTGTGAGTTACTCATAGGCTTGTTGTAGTATAATTTTAGACTACCTTTAGGCTAGTTGTAGAGTCATTGTAACCTAGTTGTCCTTTTTTTTTATCATTGAACTGTATACTTTTGCTTTCTTGCTGTTTTACTGAGATTTTGTGTATTTATTATCTGCTCTGTAAAGCAGTTTGTAATTGTATTTTGAATAATGCAATTCAAATAAAGGTTATTATTATTATTAATATTGTGAGCTAGTTTCAAGGTAGTTGAAGTGTAGTTGTGTAGTTGTTGCTTTAGGATAGTTGTTGTACATACAGCTCTGGAAAAAAAATAAGAGACCACTCCAAAATTGTGTCTCTTGTTTTACTCTTTATAGGCATATGTTTGAGTAAAATGAACATTTTGGTTTTATGATATAAACTACTGAAAACATTTCTACCAAATTCTCCCCAAAAATATTGTCATTAAGAGCATTTTTGATAAGTAATGTAGAGATGAAGATTTAAGAAAAATCCAAACTGGTCTCTTAATTTTTTCCGGGGCTGTATGTTTCAAACTTTCCCAAATGTCTAGCGCAAAGTTTGAACTGTTTTTCAAGCAATGCATCACTTCATAACACACCTTTTATCTCACCCCCCCCCAGTTATTAGCCAGTTTTAAACTCATTGTATCCCCCCCCCCCCCCCCTCCCAGATACCATAAACTGGTGTGGGGTCCGTATGGGATGGACTCCCAGGGAAACCCGTCCGGCGTGCTGATCGCAGGCGGAGAGAACGGGAACGTCATCCTGTACGACCCGGCTAAGATCATGTCCGGAGCCAGCGACGTCACCATCACCGAGAGCAGCAGACACACGGGGCCGGTGAGGGCGCTGGACGTCAACCCATTCCAGGTAACAGGCGTTTTAAACTTTCCCTGTGTTCTAATGCCCATACTATCTGCTATTTAGTATGGTAGAAAAAAGATTTAGGATATCCCAATTCTTGTGGTCGATATAAGTATGCTTAAAAATACCCGGATGTGGGGGGGGGGGGCGCACTTAGCTCAGTTGGTAGGGCGTGCACCCCCCCCCGGGCCGGGCCCAGCAGCAGGCTCGGGTTCGATTCCAGCCCGCGGTCGTTCTCTACATGTCACTCCCCTCTGTCCCCCATTAAACCTCTGTCTCTCTGCACTGTCAATAAAGCATAAAAATGCCCAAAAAATATCTTAAAAAAAAAAAAAAAAAAAAAACAGATGTCCTACTCGATCCGGTAGAGATTGTTAGTGTTGAAATCAGCGTGCTATTTGGGCGATTCTAAAACACAATCCGGTGCGCACCTGAAGTGACCTCACATCGACAGAGCCTCTGTATGAAAACAAACAGGGATGCGACGGATAAGAAAGCAAGAGGCAAGATCAAGGCGCAATGTTATGATGAAATAAATAAGGGAAGTATGGAAAGAGTATGACCCGGTGTACATTAGATTGTGGGTCAGAATCATCATAAAAAGCTGCTGATTTAGGGGCGCCCTTAGCTCAGTTGGTAGGGCGTCCCCCCCATGGGCCTCGGCCAGCAGCAGACCCGGGTTCGATTCCAGCCCGCGGTCGTCCTCTGCATGTCACTCCCCTCTCTGCCCCATTTCAACTCTGTCTCTATACTATCAATAAAGCATAAAAATGCCAAAAAAATATATTTAAAAAAAAAGCTGCTGATTTCAACACAAAAAAATCCCAACCGGATGTAGTAGGACATTTGAGTATTTTTCAGCATTCTGCATCTGACCACATGTATTGGGACATCCTAAATCTTTTACTGTCATACTAAATAGCAGGAGAAGTCTGGGGACTGGAACGCAGGGTGTGTTGGTTTATTTAACTGTGTGCAGGCCCTCCATTTGAAAACAAGAGCAGTGACATATTTTGTTTTGTTCTCCGTGCAGACAAACCTTGTTGCATCAGGAGGAAACGAGTCTGAAATCTATATCTGGGACATGAACAACTTTGGCTCTCCAATGACACCCGGACCCAAAACACAGGTCATTTATATTTAGTTTTATAATGTCTATCTTAATGTTGCTCTATTATATATTTCCCTCAATGTTTATTTTATTTTATTTTATTTATGTTTATTTTATTTTATTTTATTTTAATTCTCGGATATGCTGTCTTTGCACCTATATTTCGTGAAGCACCTTGTAACCCTGGTTTTGAGAAGAAGCTTTAGAATTTAACATTATCATTTGTAGCATTGTTGTTATGGTTAACTTTAAGGTCTAATCTTCACTGATGAAGTAACTTACCCTTGTACTTGCCATCTCTTTTTTGATGATCTGTGTTAACAACTATTTGAATTTAGATTTCGTTTGACTTAAATGATTTGGTCACCATTATTAAGTGATAATGATGTTTGCAAACATTCAGAACAATGAGTAGACCGATGCATAGTGCAGCATTCATGTGTGTCTGTTTTTAGTGTTTTCATTAGATTGTTTCAGCCATAATCCCTACTCATTTAATGCACGTAAACAACACTTTTAACAGCTTAATTGACCGCAACATAACTTTATAATGACATACACCGCTATGACAGTGTGGGAATGAATGAAACCTCGATCCCTGTAAAGTTGACCAGTTTAATACGTTGCTGAAGACTCACTTTTGTTGCATTGGCCTTTAACACAAGTTGAGACTTTGACACTCTTCTTTTTCTCATATATCTTATATGTTGTTTTGTATCTTGTCCAGCACTTTGGTTCAACTGATGTTGTTTTTAAATGTGCTGTAGAAATAAATTTGACCTTGACTATAAGACCTTGTATTATTGTCTTAAAGCCTCTGGAGGACATCAGCTGTGTGGCGTGGAACAGACAGGTGCAGCACATCTTGGCCTCGGCCTCTCCCAGCGGCCGCGCCTCCGTCTGGGATCTACGCAAGAACGACCTCATCCTCAAAGTCAGCGACCACAGCAACAGAGTACGGAGCTTTTTTAAAAGATCATTTTTTTTGGCATTTTCAAGCTTTATTAGACAGTACAGAGTTGAGCTCTGAGTTTCTGATTTCACGTTACTTCCCGAGTGCCTGATTGATTCTGGCGCGAATGTAGAGGTACAAAATAGTATTTAGAGGAGAAGTCTAGTCACAGTTCAATTTAAGTTGAACGGTTTTTGTGGACAAAATGGCAGTAGAAATTAATACACATTATTTATTTTTTTATTTAAATTGAAAATCTTACGTAGTACAGCTTTAACTATAACTGTCTACATTGTGTTTCTAGATGCATTGCTCTGGTCTGGAGAAATACAAGTGGAATACAAATATTTATAGTCCAGCCTAACCTACTGTAAACGGTCTGCCTTGTGTCTATAGATGCATTGCTCCGGTCTGGCCTGGAACCCTGAAGTCGCCACTCAGATGGTGATCTCCTCGGAGGACGACCGCATGCCCGTCATCCAGATGTGGGATCTTCGTTTTGCCACGTCCCCCCTCAAGATCCTGGAGAACCACACACGGTAAACACACACCACACACACCTGGTAGACATGAGGCCAATTGATTAAATGAATGGCCTGATGTAATTGTTGGAGCGATGTTTGTATCATTATATACTCATTATCTATTTACATGTGAAGAATTTTACCTGTCTAATTTATTGTCTTTGGAATCCTGGACTTTGCATGACCTTTCTGATAAAAGATTAACTAAAATACATACTATATACTGTATGTATATATAAACTTTTACCCATTAGAAATCATAAAGCATTTTAAAGATATAACTCTATGGGGGCGCCCTTAGCTCAGTTGGTAGGGCGCCCCCCCTCCCCCATGGGCCTCGGCCAGCAGCAGACCCGGGTTCGATTCCAGCCCGTGGTCGTTCTCTGCATGTCACTCCCCTCTCTGCCCCATTTCAACTCTGTCTCAGCAAAAAAAAATCTAAAAAAAAAAAAAGATATAACTATGTTGTGTGTGTGTGTAGGGGCGTCCTGTCTATTGCCTGGAGTCTGGCGGATCCCGAGCTGCTCCTGAGCTGTGGGAAAGACAACAGGATCCTCTGCTGGAACCCAAACACTGGAGAGGTAGAAATAGAACACAATATCCCTTAATGTCATCGTACAAGTACAACAAGATTCAGTGTGCAACTGCTCTGCATCAGTGCTTATAAAAACACACATTCCATAAAAGTTAACAAAATAAAAGGGGTCTTAAAAACAGTAAAACCAATTAAAAGACAATAAATATGTAATGTACATGTAGTGCAATTACTTTTTATATAATAATAGATATGTACAGTATTGGGGGCGCCCTTAGCTCAGTTGGTAGGGCGTCCCCCCCCCCCTGGGCACAGCAGCAGACCCGGGTTCGATTCCCGCCCGCGGTCGTTCTCTGCATGTCACTCCCCTCTCTGCCCCATTTCACCTCTGTCTCTCTGCACTATCAATAAAGCATAAAAATGAGATATGTACAGTTTGTGTGAGGTGTTTGGCCAGGTTATTGCACATTTAGTGGACTAATTTAGTGAAATGTATAATCTTGGGATGAAACTGTTGTTGTGTCTAAAAAGGGAACAATATTTACCATAACACAGCTGTTTCTAAACCCCCTGTTCTAATCTCCAGGTGCTGTATGAGTTGCCGACCAGCAGCCAGTGGTGCTTTGACATCCAGTGGTGTCCCAGGAACCCCGCAGTGCTGTCGGCCGCCAGCTTTGACGGACACATCGACATCTACTCCATCATGGGAGGAAGCAACACAGCTCAGAGCCAGAGACAAGCTGACCAGGTGAGAATAACAAAATATTTCTTCAAAGTTGAAACTCAAACTTTATTGTTACGCAGCGTCAACAACACTTAACAAACGGCATGAAAAAGCACCAAATTAGTTTAAACTAATTTAATAAAAAATAAAAAAAACACTATGGAATTTGGAATTCGTACGTGGATAGGAGTTGTCAGTCCCATATCATAGCCATATCGTACCTGATACTGATATGGGAACAGATTCGTCCCATCCCTAGTTTTGTGACTGAATATAAAATAACAGCTTGACTCCTGTGTTTCTGTTACAGATCAGCAAAATCAAATAAATCAATAAATACCATGTCATTTTAAAAATGATCTTGGCACCCAGTTATCAGTGTTTATAGGGGACTCACTTGGTCTTTGTGTCTAACTTGACTCCTGTGTGTATGTTACAGATCAGCACCTCGTTTGGGAACATGGATCCTTTTGGGACGGGCCAGACCCTGCCTCCGCTGCAGCTGCCCCAGTCTACCGCCCCTCGTCCCACTACATTCACCCCGCTGAAGAAGCCTCCCAAGTGGATACGCAGACCCGTCGGAGCCTCATTCGCTGTGAGTACCATGTCTTTCATTAAAGGAGTCAGTGATTATGGAGAACGATTATTGTCAAAATAACTGCAAGTTCAAATCAGTGAATATCTCCTCATGATCCGCTACCTGTCCGTATTGTGTGTGCGCGCTGAAAACAAATCTAGTGCTTAGGCTCTGCAAGCTTTTTGCTGCTAGCTACAGTGGGCCCCCTTTGTTTACGAACCCTTTGTTTACATACCAGTTTACAGATCCTATAGGCTGCGTATTAACACCAGATTTATTTTCAGCGCACACACACAGTACAGACAGGTAGTGGATAGTAAGGATATTCTCACTGATTTTGACACAACACAAGTCATTGTGTCTTGTGTTTTGTTGTATGTACATATATACAGATAACTCACACTAAAATATACATCAAATTAATGAGCTTCTTTTGAATTTGTTACCATCAAAAAACACTTACAATTTTCTTTTTCTTTGCTAAATATATGTGTTATTTTCATCATTTAATAACATTCTTCTGTCTTTCTCTTTTTGTCCAAGTTTTGTGTCTTTGAAGAACACAAAGCCAAAACCAATCCAGTGTTAATACACAGCCTAGGCTCTGTAAACGGGCATCTAATCACATTCTTCTGTGTCTCTCTTCTCTCTCTCAGTTTGGAGGGAAGCTTGTTTCTCTGGAGAATCTGAAGCCCAACCCCCAGCAGCCGCCGTCACACGTGGTGCACGTCAGCCAGGTCGTCACGGAGACGGACTTTTTGAATCGCTCAGACCAACTGCAGGCCACTCTGAGCGCCGGCAGCTTCGTGGGATTCTGTCAGGAGAAGATAGACGTGTCCGGGAATGAATTTGAGAAGACTGTTTGGTCTTTCCTCAAGGTATGGAGCCACAGAAATGACAGTTAAAGCCCCTGTAAATACAATATACAATGTATAACTACTATATCATTGTTGGGGAGTTAGTTGCATGATATTAAAGCATCTAAAAAAGTTAAAAGGTGGGGGCGCCCTTAGCTCAGTTGGTAGGGCCCCCCCCCCCCCCCCCCCATGGGCCTCGGCCAGCAGCGGACCCGGGTTCAATTCCAGCCCGCGGTCGTTCTCTGCATGTCACTCCCCTCTCTGCCCCATTTCAACTCTGTCTCTACACTATCAATAAAGCATAAAAATGCCCAAAAAATATCTAAAAAAAAAAAAAAAAAAAAAAAAAAGATAAGGCATATTTTTCAATTCAAATGAAAGATTGTCATTTTAGTTTGATGAACCGTACAGACATTCGGTTAAGATGATTTGGTCTTTTCCTCAAGGTATGAATCCATTTTAACATCGAGGCCTGGGGACTACAGATAAAGTTGCCTTCTAGCTTATTCTAGCATTTTTAACCCATGTATAATCATGTGTTATATTCATTTGCACTGTCTTCTTCGTATATAAACTGACTTGAATGAAGCCCCAGAAATTCTCTAGTAAATTTTGAAATATACAGTGTTTAGTAAATAATGCTGCCATTTTGAAGTAGTTTGTGTGACTGTTTTGTTTGTGTTTTCAGGCTAATTTTGAAAGTGATATCCGCAGCAAGTACCTGGAACTTCTCGGCTACAACAAAGAGGAGTTGGCTTTAAAGGTGAGCTTGATCTATTTACTGTAAATACTTTATTTGTTTGTAATATCTTGTGCGTAATACTCTTATTAAAATATCCTTCAGAACATTTTGTGATACATATTTTTCCCTTTTTCAGATTTCCGCAGCATTAGAGGAAAAGCCTGCTGAGCTTCCACAGGTAAGTTTGATTATTGTTTAATTTAAAAAAAAAAAAGTTTCACATTTTGGCTTGAAATGTATGTTTATCGCACTCTTGAATGTAGGTTAGTAGTACGCTAGTAATAAGTTATTTGTGCGCTATTTGTAGTCTACAAGTAAGGTATTTGTAGGCTAGTTGTTAGCTATGTGTAGTTCATTTGAATGCTAATTTAAGGCTGTCTTGTGACTTGTGATATATTTTCCTTTTTTCAGATTCTAGCACCAGTAGAGGAAATTCCTGCGGAGCCTCCACAGGTAAGTTCATTTATTGTGCATTTTAAAGAAATAAAAGAAGAATAAAGAAGTTCAGTTGCAATGTGGCTGTATTTCATTTGTAAGCTAAGCTAGCTGAATGCTAGTTTTAGGCTAGTTGTAGTTAAGTTGTAAGCTATTTGTAGGCTAGTGGAAAGCTAATTTTAAGCTATATCTAGGCTAATTGAAGGCTAGTTTTACGCTATTTTTAGTCCAATTTGTAGGGTAGTTTTAAGCTATTTGTATTCTCTTTTATTTTGCTGTTAAACATTCATTCATAACCCCCTAACTAACCCATACATCTTCCCTCAGGTGGAGCCCCCTCCTGCGATACCAGACCTCAGCCTCCTTCCTCCGGCCGACAACCCAGAGGCCGCCTTCGACATGATCGCTGCAGCAAACATCCAGCCACCGGCGGCCATGTTGGCTCTAGACCCCACGCCCGCCGCCATTTTGGATCCAAACCTCAACACTCCTCCCACTGCATTCTTTGACACTCCCTTTCCTGAGCCGACTGAGGAGAAGGCCGCGGGAATAGAGGCAGTAGAAGAAGAAACAGTAGCATTAGAACCAGAGATGGATCTCACCGGCGAACTTGAGGAAAACGTGGACCAGAGTATCAACGAGGAACCAGCAATGGAGGAGGAGGAGATCCCATTGGAGGAGGTAAAGTTCAACTTAGGGCTGGGTGATATGGGCAAAAATCAATATCTCGATATTTTTTTACTATATCTCGATACACGATATATATCTCGATATATTTCAAATCTCCTCTAGAGCACATCCTAAATTAAATTAATTTTTTGCATAACATCACACCAGTAATATGATTTAAATAGTCCCTGCAAAATGTGTCTGCACTAACAATGCATTAGGCTACATGCACCATGTTTATATTCTTTAGTGCTTTCTATTGGAACAATTTGAAACTTGCACATGGCAAAGAGTTTGCACATTGTATTGATTATTCTACATCCTTCCACTCCCATACAATGGATCCAGCATTATTTTATTTGGAAACAGTTTTTTCCATCTTCTGGTAATCTGTAAACTGAGAACACTAATTATGACTCATTACAACCACTTACTAATTGTTTATCACCACTAACCCCCTGAAGATAGCAGCCACACTTTAAATGCAGAACCGGTTTTGATCCATAATAGTAGTCTATGTGTATAAAAGGCTCTGACATGTATAATGGTTACTGTCGCTTTAAGAGCAGTTGCTCTATAGTGTAAGTTAAGTTTCGTTTTCTGCCTGTTAGTCCGAGAGAGAGATTCATGCGAGGCAAACAGCAGGTGGCTCATCGTCCCTCTGTTACCTGCCTTGTTTGATTCTCCTGTATTTAGTTAATGAAAATAAAACTGGAAGACAATCAGAGGATTTAAATAAATACGGCTGAGAATAATAGCCTATAGTCTAAAGAAAGCAAAGTCTCATCATCATCATTCCTTGCATTCTAACCGATGCACCATTCCTGGATGCTATTCATACCTATTGATCTAGCCCTCCTGCATTATCACTAAAACACTGTTTTATTTTATAAAAAATACTCGCAAATGTAGCCTACTTTACATAGACTTTTAGTTAATAAACGGTGTGCACCTCCCTTGGTGCTGACATGGACCTATTATAAGAGGCTGCCCGTAATAAATCGGATGCCGTGGTTGTGTGACGTTGGACCAAAAACTCCCCGGCGCTGTTCGCCTTCCTCTCATAAGGACCAGGCTCTGTACAGCGGCCGCTTATGCTGTCAAGCGCCCGTCTACAAAAAAGGTCCAGCTATGAACGACAGCCTCCATCGCCGTCTTTCGCGCCCCTCCACCCGCTCGTTCGGCTGTCATAAGAGCATCAGAGCCCTCGTCTTTTTCTCCCCCTCTCGTCGTTGTTTTCACATGGTGATTAAAGTAAACACTCGCAAGGCACTACGTCACAGGTGCGCGCCCAGGAGACTCTGGTTGGGAGGGGTGAGTGAGTGAGTTGCCAATGCATGTAGTCTGAGGCAGAGAGCCACAGGAAAGAGCCAGAGAAGCGAACACCAGCGAGTCAGCCGGTGGCGGCGGCGGCTAAAAAAACACACATTACGTGCCAATTTGTATTCGATGGTCGCGATAGGGTCATTTTATACATCCCCTGGAGCACATCTCGCGATACATCGAATATATTCGATATATCGCCCAGCCCTAGTTCAACTGTTTTAACATGGAGTGCTCCGCCTAAAAACGAGAGGTGCGGGGAGCGTTTAAATGCCAGCAGCTGCACTTTTAATAGGCGTGCTGTCAACGCATCCTACCATAGAGAATGCAGTGTAGAAAGTGTGTCCTGTGTACATGGTCCCATAGGTTAGTTGTAATCTAGCTCAAGTACTGTAGTAAACTAGTATCAAGCTAGTTGGTACCCAGGCTTCTCTTGAGAAAGAGATTTCGATCTCAATGGGACTACCTTGGGATTTTGTAAATATAACCCCCTGACTTTGAACCCATATCCCCGTCCCAGGTGGAGCTTCCTGTGCAGCCGTTACCAGACCTCAGCCTCCTTCCTCCGGCCGACAACCCAGAGGCCGCCTTCGACATGATCGCTGCAGCAAACATCCAGCCACCGGCGGCCATGTTGGCTCTAGATCCAATGTCCGCTGCCATTTTGGATCCAAATTCCACTCCCGCTTCATTCTATGACACTCCCTATCCTGAGCAGAAGGCCGCAGGAATAGAGGCAGCAGAAGAAGAAGCAGATGTAGTGGAACCAGTGGTGGATCTGGTGGAACCTGTGGACCAGACTCTCTCTGACTGGCCATCAATGGATGAGGAGATCGACTTGGAGGAGGTAGAGATTCATCACTGCATAACTGTCTAACTTGTGTTTTTTGGGTTACATTTATTTAAAGACCTACTTCACCGGTGGGAATATGAAGGTGTATTGAACTCTGAGATCCTATGTACTATAAATGTGCAAACATGTTAGAAATCGGTTCATCCTAGCCCGAGAAAAAGCACAAAGAATGTTTTATGGTCTCACTGTCCAACCCTACATTTTCCTATGCGTGACATCACACATGGTAAAATGTAGGGTTAAGATTAACAGAACAGCTGGGCCAAGGGAAGACTGAGGAAAGACTGAGGGAAGAAAAACCTCATTTATTATATTATAATAGCGATTTTAGAATGATAGAACGCCAGTTCCGTAAGGGTGAAGTATTCCTTTAAACCGATTTTCAGGCATATCATCGCCAACACTTAGACTGGTGTGGAGCAGGAGGTAATTTGAGGAATCAAGTGCTCACAAGAGTCATTACTCTTATCACGTTACTCTTATCACGTTAGAGTTTGAGCTGACACATTAATCCCACCTTTAACCTGAGAAGAGGCTCAATAGGCCAGAGTAACTGAGGTCATCTGTGTGTGTCTAGGGCCTTTTAAAGCAAAAGGGCTCTAGCCTGGCCCATAAAAAAATAAGAAAAAAAACAACTTTAAAAGAAAAAAAGTTGGTACCCTTCTCAATTTGGGAAGAAGACTAAATTTGACACATTCAAGTCAAGTCAACTTTATTTATACAGCACATTTATAACAGCCGAGGCGGACCAAAGTGCTGTACAGTAAAATAAGTAAAGTAAATGACATCCAAAACCTCATACAAACACATAAAATCAAGAATTAAAATTAAAGTAAAACACAAAACGATAGTGAAAAGTTCTAGTTGACACTGCTGGGATGGAACGCTCTCAGCTAGAGATAAAAGGAAAATAAGTGTTTTTTTAACAAGGACTTAAACTGATCAGTTGTGGCAGCAGATCTTATTTAATAAAAAACATATTTCCTTTGTTCCAGGAGGCCCCAGCACCAGTGGTTGAGGAGCCGATTCCTGTAGAGATCTCAGCACCTGTGGAGGAACCAATAGAGGAACTAGCACCACCTCCTATTGTTTCCCAAACCCTCACTCCTGCTCTAACCCCACCCGCCCCTGCTGCTCTAACCCCACCCGCCCCTGTTGTGACCGAGGCCCTGGCTCCTGCTGTGGTCCCATCCCAAACACTGGCTCCTGTTCCCGCTCCGGATCCGTCCCCTGTTTTCACTCCCGCTCCTCCTGCTCCCACTCCAGCCAACACAGAGGGAGTCAGTCTCAGCATCAGCAAAGGTAAAACCCATTTTAATGCTTTACTATGTAAAGATGTCACAGCTCCTTATTAGCTGCTCGGCCATGTCTAGATGATTAGCTGAATAGTTATCCAAAGCGTGTTATTGTCGCTAGTCGCTAGCTACCATTTGTTATGGACCCATCTTTAAAGGGTTCCTCAACAACATGAAAGTATCATTACAACATGTTTAGAACGTATTTATTAACATATAAAAGGAAGAAGAAGAAAAGGAAAAACATAACACACAAGCGCACGCTAAAATTCAGAATTTTACATGGTATTGAAATACATTGAATTTTTTGAAAACTTGGAATGTGATTTTGAAAGTTGAATGGAACCCATGAATGCATGAAAGTTGCTGAAAATGTTTAAGTCTAAATGAAGATTGTGTGATGAAGTATGAATGAGTAAAATATTTACACTTATTTTTTTAAAACACACTTTTCCTTTTCAGACGTGGACGGGCTGATCACGCAGGCCTTGCTGACCGGAGACTTCGAGGGCGCCGTCGAGCTCTGTCTTCACGACAACAGAATGGCCGACAGCATCATCCTGGCCATCGCCGGGGGCAACGAGCTGCTGGAGAAAACACAGAAGAAGTATTTCACCAAAACACACAGCAAGATCACCAAGGTAACAAAACGGTTTTTATTCCTATACCGTTTCTGTTCTGTGTTGTGATATTCTAATGTTGCTCTGCTTAGGTCTGTCTGTCTGTCTGTCTGTCTGTCTGTCTGTCTGTCTGTCTGTCTGTCTGTCTGTCTGTCTGTCTGTATTCTTACAAATCAAATATATAGTATAATTTCTTAAATATAATTGTACTTAACAAAAAAAAAAATCATCATTGATATATTTTAGTATCAAAAATATAAATTAATTAGGGGGGAGGGTGCTCGTGGCACAATGGTTAGGGCGTCCCCCTAGGGGCTCAGGCCTCGCAGCAGACCCAGGTTTGAGTCTGACCCGGACCAGTGCTCTGCATGTCTTCCTGCCTTTGCCCCATTTCATCTCTGTCTCTTCAAAAATCTGTCTAATAAAGTAAAAATGCCCCAAATTTAAAAAATAAATAAATAATGATAATTAAATTCTAGATGTATGTATATGTGTAGATATACATATATATATGTGTGTATATGTGAATAACAGTGTTGTTGTTGTTGTTGTTGTTGTTGTCCCTCAGCTGATCAGTGCGGTAGTGCTGAGGGATTGGCACGACATCCTGAAGACGTGTGAGCTGCAGAACTGGAGAGAAGCTCTGGCTGCTGTGATGACCTACGCTCAGCCGGGAGAGTTCTCTACGCTCTGTGGTCAGTGCTGTTACATTAGGGCTGTGACGTGTGTGTGTGTGTGTGAAGTTAAGCATTATAGCTTAAATCTCTCTGCTATAAATATGTCCTCCCCTAACTTAACCTGTCTGTTTCTCCAGACCTCCTGGGGCAGCGGCTGGAGGCAGCAGCAGACGCGGAGCTCCAAGCCCAGGCCTGTCTCTGCTACATCTGCGCCGGCAACGTGGAGAAACTGGTCTCCTGCTGGACGAGGGCCCAGGACGGACACAGCCCACTCTCTCTACAGGTGTGTTGAGAAAGTTACGCACTATAGCTTTAATCTCTACAGGTGGGCACTGCTGCTATAAGAGATTTATTTGTTTTCCTGTTTTTCTTTCTTTATGTACTGTATATTCTATGTGATGTAAAGCGTCTTTGAGTGACCTCCAAAAAAGCGCTATATAAATCCTATCAATTATTATCATTATTATTATTATGGACACGACACATAAGGGCAGCATCTTTGTCCATATTATGCATTGTAATCTAATATTGACTCTATTTGACTCGACATCATTGAAAATGAGGATCGTTAATGGTTAATGGTTAATGAAATAAGCTGAATTTGTGTAAAAATATATATTTGAATTGTGTTTACATGCCATGTTTCCCTCCCTCAGGACTTGGTGGAGAAGGAAATGAGTCAAATTGTGTTTTTAAGCTGGTTCTGTTGCTCCGAAATTGACCGAAAATCTTGCAAAAAGTTTGTAAACTGCAGCCTCCATCTTTAATCTAAGTATAACACTAACATCACCTGTCTCCCTCCCTCAGGACCTTGTAGAGAAGGTTGTGGTGTTGCGTGGGGCAGTAGAGCAGACGCAGCGCTCCTGGTCCCACTGCTATCGGCATCCTGCTGGCTGAGAAGATGAGCCAGTATGCTAACCTGCTAGCATCACAGGGCAGCCTGTCCACAGCCATCAAGTACCTGCCTGACAACACCAACCAGGTCTATCTATCTATCTATCTATCTATCTATCTGTCTGTCTGTCTGTCTGTCTGTCTGTCTGTCTGTCTGTGAGCTTGTCTGTCTGTCTGTCTATCTGTCTGTAGCCATCACATACCTGCCCGACAACACAAACCAGGTCTGTAACGCATCAATAGTTTTCCATCATCAGGTTTTAAATTGCATTCTGTAGGTTAGTCTTAAAGGACATGTATAGAACTAAAGTCTTAATTTAGTCCTATTCATTTATTTCTTTATTTGTTAGCGGCCTTGGGTCCCTTGAAAAGCCCAATATACATTTAAGTTACTGTTATTGTTGAGCTCTGCAGAAACCCTTGATGTCATTTTTGAATCTCCATGTATTGAACACTGCTTGGAGCTTGTGCAAGTGACTCCTTGTGCACAGTCTAACCTAACCTCAATCTCACACTCCTATTTTGTCCCTCCCAGGTTGCCATCCAGCAGCTGCGTGAGCGCCTCAGTCGGGCGTTAGGACATCAGCAGCAGCAGCAGCAGCAGCAGACAGTAGCTCCGGTGGCTCCAGTACAAACACACAGAGCTCCAGTTCAACAGCAGCCCCAGGCCCCAACTCAACCTCAGGCCAGACCCCAGCCAACACACACCCAGACACAGCATCTCTTCACCCCCATCCAGCCTCAGCCAGCCAGGGTCCCCCAACCCTCCATGGTAAACCAGTCTAAAGGATATGGTGTTTTTGTTTAATTTGATTACTTTATATATACAGGTGAAACTCATATTATTAGAATATCATGGGAAATGAATTGGAATTGAGGCAAGAATTCATGCAAAAGGGGCCCAAACCAAGCACTGAGTACATATGGATGATTATACTTTATATAGGGCTGACATTTCTGTATTTAAAATCCCTTTTTTATTGATTTCATGTAATATTCAAATTTTCTGGGATTTTGATTTTGGGGCTTTCATAAACTGTAAGCCATAACAATCAAAATGATAACAAATAAAGGCTTTAGATATCTCACGTTGCATGTAATGAGTCTTTATAATATATGAGTTTCACCTTTTTAAAGCTGAATTACTGAAATAAATTAACTTTAGCACGATATTCAAATTTTTCGAGTTTCACCTATGTATATATTATGTATATTTTAAATAATTTATTCCAAGTGCAATCGATATTATATTCACTCAAGTGACTGATAAGATGCAAGCCCCGTACTGACTACTTTCTAACTCTTTATGTTTGTTTAATCTGTTCTTAATGTTTTATGTTATATGATATATGTTCTATTCTATCCCCCAGCCTGCGATGGTCCCCCAGCCCACTGCAGCAGCCCCTCCACAGATGCCCACACCTCCCACCTCTGCCCCGGCACAGCAGCAGTATTACCAGCCCGTAAGTTCACGAGTTTATATCACATATCAAGTTTTCTCTACTTAATGATGAAATGCTATCAGACCCCATCACTATCACACACACACACACACACACACACACACACACACACACACACACACACACACACACACACACACACACACACACACACACACACACACACACACACACACACACACACACACACTCACACACACTCACACACTCACACACTCACACACACACACACACTAACCTGCAGTTTGCTGTTGTGTTGTCTTCCATTTCATTTCATTGGGTTTCTGTTCCGGCCAGGGTTTAAATCACAACTTAAAAATGATGGGTACTGCCCGTTCTAAAAGTGTATGCTTCATTTTCAAATCTTATTCTTAAATTAACTCATGAAATATTGGTGATGAATATTTGACTATGCTTAAACCTGCAGTGTGTAGAATTTTGGGTTTTATTTCCTAGCAGATTTTGTAGAAAGTAATTATAATATCCATAAGTACATTTAATTTAGTGCATAATAGCTGATTTTTTTTTTTTTTTTTTTTTTTTTTTTTTTTCCCTTAGAAAGGGTCTCATATATGTCCAGATTTCGGCATATTTTGGACCAAGGCCTAGTGCAGCCATCTTGAAAGTGTCATAGTTGGAATGTCATCAGGTGCATTGTTTAAAATGTAGAATTGTTCTTGTCCTTGAAGGCCACTGTAGCTTCTGTTATTATTCGAAAGGGTTGGGGTTACCCAGGGAGCGTTGCATTCTAGAACTTTGTAGAACTTTCTTGATGATGTCATATTACACACTGCACCTTTAAAGATGGTAAAGATGATAGCGTATAATAAACACCTTTTTCTTTTTTGGGGTGTTCCTGTAATTTGAACCCTGGCTCTGGTCCAATGCTTTGTGGTGTTTTGTTGTTCGGTGACCCCCCCCCCCCCCTCCACCCACCCCCACCACCTCGTTCCCATTCCCTATGGAGATGTTTTTTGCTATCTTTATTCAAGAGTGTGGTCTTTTGATTTGAGAGCATGTTTTTCTTAATATTATCATTAACATCTAATATACTAGAGATATAACTAATATAACTAGAGCAAGCTAGTACAATATATATCTTTTACATATAAAATATCAACAAAACTAATATGTTTTGTCAATATCGCACACATCTAGTGTAAGGGGAAAGTTTAAGGTAAAAGAACTACAACAAATCTGAATGTGAAATCAATATATCATGCTCTCAAATTGCAAGACCACACTCTTAAATTAAAAATAGTGGGGGAAAAAAACCTCCATCCTTCCATCCCCTCCTCTTACTCCGGCCATCATTGTGCCGTGTGTGTCTCTGTGCTTCAGGTGAGGGCTGCTTCCACTGTCACCTCCTGGAGTAACCAAACCCCCACAGCCCTCCCCACTGCCCCTCTCCCTCCCCAGGCAGCAGGACCCCCCAACCAGCAGGTAGAATGACCCACTGACCCCTTAGCACGCTAGCACGACCTAGCATGACCTAGCACCAGGTTTACACACACCTATGGGCTGTGTTAAAAGCCCTACTAACGTCCTACTCATATTAAAAGCCCTACTAACGTCCTACTCATATTAAAAGCCCTACTAACGTTCTACTCATACTAAAAGCCATACTAACGTCCTACTCATACTAAAAGCCATACTAACGTCCTACTCATACTAAAAGCCCTACTAACGTCCTACTCATACTCATTCTGACATCAATTTGAGTATGATGTGGTTGTGTATGCGAGTTTGTGTAAGCGAGAAATGCCCGTAAGTTAGTAAGATTTTGTGTATGGATCGATGGCTACTTTTCCTATACTCAACTGCCCCACAATGCATTGCGTCTTTTCAAACGACAAGGAAGTTTTTTTTTTTAGAATTCATTATTGCTTCTGTATACTTCAGTGTAAACGGTCCGAAGAACCTCGCATACACAATCGATGGTTAAGTAGACAGTATGTAGTATATACATGTTGAGTATGTAGGAGGGAGGACGTTGGTAGGGCGTTAAGTAGACAGTATGCAGTATATACATGTTGAGTATGTAGGAGGGAGGACGATAGTATGCAGTATATACATGTTGAGTATGTAGGAGGGAGGGAGATAGTAGGGCTTTAAGTAGACAGTATGTAGTATACACATGTTGAGTATGTAGTAGGGAGGACGTTGGTAGGGCTTTAAGTAGACAGTATGTAGTATACACATGTTGAGTATGTAGGAGGGAGGACGTTGGTAGGGCTTTAAGTAGACAGTATGTAGTATACACATGTTGAGTATGTAGGAGGGGGGGGGTTGGTGGGGGTTTTAGAAGAAAGTATGTTGTATAAGGAGGAGGAGGGACGTTGGTAGGGCTTTAAGTAGACAGTATGTAGTATACACATGTTGAGTATGTAGGAGGGAGGACGTTAGTAGGGCTTTAAGTAGACAGTATGTAGTATACACATGTTGAGTATGTAGGAGGGAGGACGTTAGTAGGGCTTTAAGTAGACAGTATGTAGTATATACATGTTGAGTATGTAGGAGGGAGGACGTTGGTAGGGCTTTAAGTAGACAGTATGTAGTATATACATGTTGAGTATGTAGGAGGGAGGACGTTAGTAGGGCTTTAACAACACAGCCCTGCTGATGTTTACAGATGTTCCCAAGCCCGCATTTTCCCCATAGCAACCGCTAGTTCCTGTTGAAGCTATGGCTGTTTCCTGTTTGTTCTGGGATGTCTTTCATGCACTGGGCCATTCAAGTCTTTCATTTGACATCAGTAACATCCGCCTGCTTGACTAAAACATACAACGCTACATTAAAGGTGGAGTCAGTGATTCTGGAGAACGCTTGTTGTCAAAATCAGTGAATTTCTCCTCAAGATCCGCTACCTGTCTGTACTGTGTGTGCCTAGGCTCTGTAAACTGGTATATAAACAAAGGGTATTTTTAAAAATCAACATTCCTGTTTACAGAGCCTAGGCTGTGTATTGACACTTTTTCAGTGCACACACAGTATGGACAGGTAGCGGATCGTGAGTAGATATTCACTGATTTTGAAAACAAAAAAAATCCAGAATTGTTGACTCCACCTTTAATCTGGGTATTATATATCTATGTATAATAATCTGTGTATTTTCTCTGTGTGTTATTTTAGCAGATGGAGCCTCTGAACCCGATGTACGCCATGCCCCCGTCCCTCTCAGCGGCCGGGCCCCCCCCACCGGCCTCCTCCACTCCTGCTTACATGATCTCACACCAATACCAGCGTAAGAGATTCTACATGTTCTACTACCTAAAGCAGCGATTTGAAATATCGTACAACCTGAAGAGTGTTAGCTTTTAGAGAGGAATTCATACTATGTAGAGGGGAAAAAAAGCACTGTTTCCGAGAAGAGTCTACGCAACAAAGACATCATTTAGTTTTAGAAAGGAATTTATTATACTATACCAGCGTAAGAGATTCTTCATATTCTACTATCTTAAGACGTCATTCATAAATTAACTTTAGATTTTAATTATTCTAATATTTAGGAATTTGTTTTATGGAGAGAAAAAAGAATAATAGTTTCTGGGAAAAAGAGTGAGTAATTTTACATTTCAAAAAGCAGCCGCTGTCTTCTAAAAGTGAAGTTTGGATACATCTCTCTCTCTCTCTCTCTCTCTCTCTCTCTCTCTCTCTCTCTCTCTCTCTCAAACCTTAACCAAATTATTTTAAAAAATTCACGCATGAAAAAAGATGCATCGGTGTCTTTTGCTTCTGGTAAAGTCTTTTGTTCAAATCATATGACTTTTATATAATCATCATATTCAGTACCAGAGCTTTGCCAGTGAAGTCATCCATGTGAATCAGTTGTGAATAAACTTCAGTTGTATTAGATCGTGTTGCATCGGAACAACACACACAAACATTCTTCTCTCCTCTGTAAAGCGCTTACAAGCATTTCTCCCTGGAAATGTTTGAATATGTTACAGTAGAACTTTGAATGCCGTTTTACTCACTAACACATTATGTGAATGCATTGTTTGAATAACTTTTTATTATGCTTGTCTCTTAGCATGTTGTCTTGTCTTCTGTACTTTACAAGCTAAACTTAAATCCTTTCAGCATGCACTATACTGTAACTAGCCTGAATCTGTTTATTAAAGGTGGAGTCAGTGATTCTGGAGAACGCTTGTTGTCAAAATCACTTTTCTGTCAAAAATCAGTGACTATCTCCTCACGATCCGCTACCTGTCCGTACTGTTTGTGCACTGAAGAAAATCCAGCTTTGTTGACATACTCTTTGTTAACATTCCAGTTTACGGAGCCTAGGCTGTGTATTATCACTAGATATTTCTTCAACACACAGTACAGACAGGTAGCAGATCAGGAGGAGATATTGACTGATTCTGACAAAGTGATTTTTACAACAAGTATTCTCCAGAATCACTGACCCCACCTTTAAGGCCTTTTTGCTCGTCATCAGTAGTCAAACTAACCGCATCATCTCATCTTGTTCCCTCTCTCTGTGAACCCCTCAGCCTACCCCCAGGCCAGCCAGTACCCTGCTGGGCCCGGGGTACCTTCCCCCGCCCTCTATCAGCCCTTCCAATACCCCTCTTCGTCCTCCTCTACTGCAGCCCCCCAACCTCCTCCTCTCTACCCTTCCTCTATCTCTTCCACGGTCCCGGCCGCCGAGCCACCGGGCTTTCTCTCTCACTACACACAACAACAACCGCAGCAGCAGCCATCTTCCCCTGTCTACCCTGGACAAGCCCCGCCTTCTTTCTCTTCCACTTCCTCGTCTGTCTATCAAGCCCCTCCCCCTTTCTCTCCCACGTCCTGCCCGACCTCTCCCGTCTATCCCAATGCGCCGCCGTTGAATTCGTTGCCCTCGGAGCGCCGCCCGTCCTTCCAACATGGCGGCCCCGGCTCTCCTGTGGCCTACATGCCTCCCGCTCCACTCTCAGGTACAGGGCAGAGAACTGGGCTGAATCTGACAGGCTGTGGTTCCTACTCAATGAACGGCATTTAAAAATAATCGCAAGAATGGCCGTTGTTGTTCTTTTTAGAAACATTCACAATTTGATTGAAATAATTTCTTTTTTTAATTATAAAAAAATAAAAATAAATAAACACAATTTGTGATTTAATTTTAGAATTGTTATATTGAAAAATTATAATTTAATTAAAAAAGATCAGAACATTACCTTGTTAAAGTGGCTACGAGGAACTTTCAGTTTGTGTTCATTAATCCTAGCTGCCCCTTTGGACAAAAGCGGTAGTGATCATCAGAGGAAAAATTTGACTGTTTCAAAAAAGCTTAGAGAAATGAAGTTCCTCGTAACTACTCTAAATGTTTGTTTAAATCAAATAATTTTCTATCTATTTTCGACACATTTTTAAAACATGAAATGGACTGTACCCTGGTAGTGTGAGAATGAGTAAGTGGGTTAAGACTGTTTCTTTCTGCAGGACCTCAGAACGGCTGGAATGACCCTCCAGCTCTGAGCAGAGCAGCAAAGAAGAAGGTGAGTCAGACTGTCAGTTTCAACATATCATTTAAATCTGTGTTTGTTCACAACAGAGATCAGGGTTACAGAGGAGTATTAGGTCCAGGGGTGAGAAAAATAATTAGAGTGGGCTGTTTATATTTTTAATTTTGCATTTCAAGAAAAAGTTAATTTACAATTTTGTGTATAAAGTTGAAGTGTCGAGAAAAAACGTGACATTTCAAGATTGAGATGGAGATTTTGAGACTACATTAAACAGCGTAAATGTGTCTTGTTTAGAAGAATTGGTGAAATTGTACTCTTTTCTTGAATTCCATAATAAAAATTAAATATTTTATTTCCTCACCCCTGGCCCTATCCTAATACATCTAAAATAACGATACATATATATAAATATATAATAAATAAAACTTTATTTTTAAATATTTCAGCCGGCTCCTCAGCAGTACGCCCCCCCGGCCCCCATCATGTCTCCTCTGGGCGCCGCTGACCCCCAGCCCCTCCCCCCCCAGGGTCACCACGGGAACCAGGGCCCCTACCAACAGCAGACTCTCTCCCCGACGACCATGAACCCTGCCACCATGCCTCCAACCAGCATGGAGGGGGCTCCAGGGGCACCCACCGGAGAACACATACAGGTACACAGTGAACATGTGTTTTTATTTATTTCGTTGTGGGGAATAGGCATATTAATGAACATTCGACACAGTAAATAGATTACAGAATCAAATGTGTTCCATTCTGACACATAAAAACATCAGTGAAAGCAGCAGAAGAATGTGAACACCAAGGCACTGCTGTTAAAAAAAGGCTAAAATACCTTTATTTTTCTCTCTCTCTCTCTCCCTCCACTCAAAACTTTGTGTCTGTATCCAGCCCCTGCAGTCCATTCCTGCAGAGAAGATCTTGAAGAAGCCGATCCCCGATGAGCATCTGGTGCTGAAGAACACCTTCGAGGGTTTGATCCAGAAGTGTTTGGCTGTAGCTACAGACCCCGTGAGTTCAACTATATCTACCTCCTAAATGCCTAATTTAATTTAAGTTTATGAGCTACTGTCATGAGTGACGCTACTTTTCTTTTACTAGCTCTACCTCTATATCTGTTGCTTTAATTTAAATACATTGAACAGAAATATAAACGCAACACACACACACAATAAAGGTTTTAAAAAAAACTGACTGGTTTTCTGAGCAAAAAACAAAAGTGGTGCGTTTATATTTTTGTAAAGTGTATATGTGCTACTTTCATAATACTACATCTCTAGTTTAAATTAAACATATGTGCTACTAAAAATGGAAAATAATAAAATGTATCATAAGTATGTGTGCTACTATCCTTTGCATTTTGTTTGTATTATTTTTAACTTAGCTCATGCTTGTGAAATGAAATAACATTCAGTCATTGATACTGTTGATACAAAAGAAAATGTCATTATAAAAGTATATGTAATGCTGTCCTTACACTGCATTTCTACTTGAAGATTTGTAATGTCTCTGTTCTGCTCTTTCTCACAGCAAACTAAGAGGAAACTGGACGACGCCAACAAACGTCTGGAAGCGCTTTATGACAAACTCAGAGAGCAAACGGTGAGAGTGGGATTGGGTTGTTTTCTTGCACTGTGTTATGAGCTTAAAATGTAACACTACAGTTTAAGACTCAACTAACAAAGTTGATGTAAACACTCCATGAACAAAATGATGGCAAAACATTGTAACACATCTCATTTAAGTACTTTTTGCTAAATTTGGTTGTATGAAAAGTGCTATACAAATTAAGTCTCCATGATTGATTGAACTAGTGGTCAGCTCCGGTATACGTGATTGGCTTAATATCAATCAAACCTGGTTGAACATGTTTACACCGGCCAACCCTACTAATATAATATATAAATGCATTTGATAAGGATCTAAATTGAACTGTTCTTCCTTCTCCAGCTTTCTCCGGCCATCGTGGGCGGCCTCCACAACATCGCGCGCAGCATAGAATCCAGATCGTACACCGAGGGACTCAACATCCACACACACATAGTCGGCAGCAGCAACTTCAGTGAGACCTCTGCCTTCATGCCCGTGCTAAAGGTGGTGCTCACACAGGCAAATAAACTAGGTGTTTGAATCTGTAGGAAAAAAACGGAAAATTCCAAACTCCTCCTCCGAGAATTTTCCATTTTTTGGGACCGTCAGAAAAGGGGTCGAGCTCATTTTAAATAGAAGATGGAAAATATGTTTTATTTTGTAGGAGTAATATCCTCTACAGAAGCAAAAAGGCATTTGACGGAAGAATTCAGAGATGTCTTAAGAATCCTGTTAATTCTTCTATGTGCCATTCATAATTATTTAATTTTTTTTATCAAAACACAAGCCATGCTAATATCAGTCGCACACAGTGGTGAAAGTAAATTCTGAGCCGTGTGCAAACAATATAAAATCAAGGCTTAAGGCTAAAGTACCACCTGAATCTACCAACACTAAATATTAGTTTTTTAATTCAACCTTGTAGTTCCATATGTGGATTCATATATGAGAATTTAAAGATTAATGCTACAATCATTTAGAAGCATAATATAAGTTTCAGCATTAGGAGATGGAGTTAAATCTTCCATTTATTGACCGATATTAATCAGGAAATTAAGGAAAAGCAGCGGAAGAATATTCAGGAATATTTTAAGGGCATTTTCTAGTAAAAAAATTAAATATTGTATAAAATATAATTTCAAAATAAATGTAGTCGAAATAAAGACGAAGCTAAGCTCCGCAAATTCAGCATTAATGTCAGAATTGCTGCAAACTTTTGCATCAAAACCGTTCAATCATGTTCAGCATTTCATTAGCTTATAACTCTTTATAGATATTGAGTATTTGTGCCCGATAACAATAATGCTCAGAAAGGTTTTTTTTTTGTGATCCATAGATGCATAGAATCTTCTCCTAATAAAGTGCAAAATCACGCTTTTATTTTTAACATTTAAACGCATCACTGTCTGCTACGTGCACTTTGCAACACATCTGCAAATGTGGCCACAGGTGAAAGAAGAGAAGATGTTAATTAATTTAAAGCTATAGTGCGTAACTTTTACATAAAAATGGACACTAACAAGTTGACACAAAGTTGGTTGAGCCTATTAACCAGTCGTTGATTCTACTGTTAAGAAAAATCCTGGACATACAGCAGAAGGTATAAAATCCATTCGCGATCACTGAAGGCTTTACGTCATGTAGATGCATCGACAGTGCGGTTGTAATTACTCCTGGGGCGGGGGGCGACAGACGTTACGCACTGTAGCTTTTAAAAAAAACATATACACGACCGTCCCTCACACTAGAATGTAAAGCAGAATTGATGCTTAAAGTGCCAGTTTTTAGAGAAAAAATTATGATTTTTTTTTAACCCCTATCTGGCTTATTTTCACCACTGGTGTCACTACGATGGACCAAGATAATGTGTGTGTGTGTGTGTGTGTGTGTGTGTGTGTGGGATGTCAATGCAAAAGAATGCAGTCCCCATCCGTTGAGTACGTTTTCATGTTGTTTTAATTAATTTTTTTTTTTGTTCATTTCGTCAGTGTAATCACAAGGCTCAGCTATGTGCAATGGACTTTAAAATGTGCTTTTATGGAATTTTAAAGTATGCATGCGTAAACAAATGTATAACAGTCTTTCTCAAGTGGCATTGTGAAAGGTACACAGTCATTTTTTCTGCCAATTTTTTCGGACCTCAGACGTTAACTGGAAGGAGACTTGTAACTTGATTTTCATTCCAACTTTAAAGAGGGCTGTAGTCTGAGCGGTGCACCTCACTGTATGTTGTTAATAAAGGACAAACAAGACTTTGTTTAAGATCGCCTACATGCAATATTTTCAATAAATAGTATTTATTTACAATATGATGGCGTGTGTTTTTTCTGTAATAAATTTTTTTCTATAACACTTTACAATAAGGACATCCGGGTACTTCTAACCATACTAAATCTGGCCACAGGAATTTGGACATCCTAAATCTTTTTTCTACCATACTAAATAGCAGATAGTATTAGACTCATGTACAAGATTCTACAGGTGCAAATATTTATTGTGGAAATATTGGGTAAGCGAGAGTATATTCATTTCATTTGGACTGTGCTTGAGTTTGGAACAACTGCTGTATTACATCAATGCATAAAATCATCAGGGTAAAACTGATTCACTTTATGGCGATGCTGAGCAAGGAATTTACAGCACAGGACCGGATACAGGTGTTACCAAATGTTACTGAACTGTTAATACACAGGACCAGAAAAGTCATACAAGCCATTTATTACGGTAGTTATGCAAATATTTATTTTCAAAGAGCATTGCTGCCATGCCATAAAAAGAAAGAAAAAGTGCTGTCATTTTAAAACTAACAAAAAGTTTGAAATTTGTAATAACTCCACGTTATAACAACACATGTTTGAAAAATACCACATTAGAAAAAAAATGTTTTATTGTTATGACAACATACTAGTGTCCTTGTTACGTTTCATGTCATAATGTGATAACTTACTGTGTTATATTATATAAAATATTCAAGTTATGGATAAATAAGTTGGTTTTGTGCGGAGATTTGACTCCCCTTGAGCATGTAACGTTGCTCCAGTAATAAAAAGGGACTTGGTTCTCGTTCTGTATCGCCCCATGAAACAAATATAAACTTATTCAATACTTTTTACTCTCTGTATTTAATGTTGTTACAGTGTTTACTGTAGAAATACTTAAAGGGAAATGCTTAAGGATTCAGATAGATCATTATTGTTTTGATTTTTATGGTTTTGATTTTTATTGTTTTATTTTGTTTGTTTTATTTTATTTTAAAGGAATTGTCAAATATTTTTTCAACTCTTAGCTTTTAACCTCACTCTTCGGCTCCAGAAAAGGCGACAGAAACCGCTCCTGAAAACTGTGCTTGAATTTAAGATATAGAAATGGGCAAAGGTCGCTCATCCAGGTTAGCTTAGCTCAAACACTGGTAGTCAAGGGGAGCAGGTCAAAAGATAAACTTCACAACATCAGTAAATGGTCCTGTGTGCTTGTTGGTACTTGTCTAATTACCCAATATGTTGCGTTCGATAATTTTACACTTTGTCATTCAAACACCAAATACATGTGTGGCCATTATGGGCACTTCCTGGTTTCTTTCCAGTATGTATCGGATTCTAAAATGACATAACGTGTAAAAAATATAAAGCACAAAATAATCTGGTGTATAAACAAGTAATGACAAGCACACAGGAGGGCTAAAGTGATGTTGTTAAGTATCTTCTGACCTGCTCCCCTTGACTACCTGTGTTCGAGCTAAGCTAACCTGGATGAACGACCTCTGCCCATATCTACATCGAAAACGCACACACAGTTACAGGAACGATTTCTGTCGCATTTTCTTGAGCCGGAGAGTGATGCAAAAAGTTAGTAAATTCAAAAAGTTGAACTATTCCTTTAAAGATGTAATGAATATGGTAAGGTTGGAGGATGAGGGAAACTGAAGGTAGTTTGGGCTTTCAGGGATACGGTTGGATGGGTGGGGGTGTCAGTCAGGCAGCAAATATGTCCTCAAGCCCTTCTGAAAAACCTGAGAAATCTCTTCCTCAGGGATAATTTTTTGGGCTTTTTCTCTGTCTCTTTGCCCTGCTCTTCTTCGAGGTCCTTCTGCCTCTGCTGACGTTTTCTCTCCTGGACTCTCAGTGTTGTCTCAGTGTTCTTCTTCACGACAGACGTCCGTTCAATCAGGTCTTTCGTCTGGACCAGAAACATTTCTAGTTCCTTATCGAACTCGTCCTTCTCCCTCTGCCTCTGCTGCTCTCTGTGGAGAGCCTCAGCTTCAGCGGCCTTCCAGTTGGAACGTTGCAGGGTGAGGATTTTCCTGTTCTTCTGGAAAATCACAATCTCCTGGGCCTGGACTCTGTCGTGGAGTTGGAACAGGAGGACTTCCAGGTTGAGGAGGTTGTGAGCCCTCTTCTGCTCAGCCTGGTCGTAGAAAGCCTCACTGTCTCTCAAATCTTCCTTTAGCTGCTTCACCTCAGCAGCTAAAGCCTCGTTGTCTTTCTGGAGCTTTGCTGTCTGCTCCGTCTGTTTGGATCTGAGCTCCTGGAGTTCGAGCTCAGATACGTAAACCATCCGTGGTGGGGGAGAGGACTCAACCCCATCACAGCAGGTCACGGTCGGCTTTCTTCTGAACATTTCCAGAAGATCAGCCACAGCTTCTCTGGCCCTCTTGAGCTGGATGGATGTGTCCCTCTTGAGCTGGATGGATGTGTGATCTTCTTGGACCACCATCTGCTGACCTTTGAGCTCAGACACATCACTCAGTCCTGGTGGGGGAGAGGACCCAACCCCATCACAGGCCTTGGTCGGCTCTCTGTTGTTCTCTTCTAGCAGGTCTACTGAAGCTTCCTCGTCTGTCTTGAGAGTTACGGCTTCTTCTTCAGTCTCTTGAATCCTTAACTGTGGCCGCTCTAGCTCAGGGACGTTAGTTATTTCTGTCAGTAGGGTTCCAGCCTCAACATCTTGACAGGCTGTCTTGTTCGGCTGTCTTCCTACCAGCTCCAGTTGAGTTAATGAAGATCCATTGTCCACATTGAGCTGTTGACAGTCGAGCTCAGGGACTTGAATTGCGTCATGTTGTTGTGGGGGAACTTCCACCCCGTCACAGGCCACGGATGGCTCTTCTTGGAACTGTTCTAGTAGAACTGCAGACGCTTCATGGTCCACGTTCGATTTGGTCGTTTGCTCAGTTGCCTCAGTCCCGAGCTCAGGGATCCAAATACTTTCTGGTAGTGGGGGAGTAGCCTCAACCCCGTCACAGGCAATGTTATTAGGAGCCTCTGGAGCTACACTGTCCACATTGACTATTGTGATTCCCTCCGTCACTTCAGTGCTGAGCTGTTGACTGTCGAGCTCAGGGACCTGAATGGTTTCCTGCTGTGGGGGAACCTCCACCTCTTCACAGGCCACGGTCGGCTTTCTTCTGTACTGAGCCAGAAGAGCGGCTTTTGCTTCCCTTGCCTTGTGAAGCTGGATTGAAGGGTGAACCTCTTCAATCACTACTTGCTGACACTTGAGCTCAGATTCGATGATAATAATTTTAGAATTTTCTGGGGGAGAAATCTCAACCCCGTCAAATGCCTTTGTCTGCTCCATCGACATTTCTGAAGATTCCTTGATGGATTCTTCTGTGTCTTGTGTCTCAAGCTGCTCACGCTCGAGATCACCGACGTAGATCATACCCGGTGGAGGAGTGAACTCAACTCCATCACAGGCCTGGCTCTGGTTCCTTCTCAAGAGCTCCAGCAGAACAGCTGAAGCTTCTTCGTTTACCACCGTAACTTTGGTGGTTTCCTCCGTCTGTTGGCTTATCTGCTGCTGACGTTCTGAGTCACCAACATAAATCAAACCTGGTGTAGTAGGGGGAGAAGCCTCAACCCCAACACAGGCCTTAGTCGTGTTTCTTCTCAACAGTTTGAGAAGAACCCCTGACCCATCGATGTCCACCTTGACCTCGGTGGATTGCTCTGTAACTTCCACTTGCTGTGGAAGCTTGAGCTCAGGGACTTGGATATTCAGTGTCTTGGGGGGAACCTCCGCCCCATCACAGGCCTTGCCACTGCCAGCCTGGTCCCTCAGGGGGGTGCGGTAGGGTGCTGGTGGAGTCCAGAGCGTTTTCTTTTGGACAGGAGGAAAATCTGCTTCGTTAAAAAGCCTCTGAGGAACACCTGTTGGAGTGGGCACCTGTTGCTGTGGTGCACCCTCTGGTGAAGCAGCATTCTGTCTCTTCAGGGTCCAGTAGCAGGGCACTTTCTCTGGCTCTCTGCTTTGCTGGTCGCCCTTCTCTGCCTGGAGGTGTTTGGTGGGGTGTTGTGTTTCCTCCCTGCCCTGTGCCTGACAGGTTGGGCTCCTCACTGCCTGCTGAATGTTCACAGTCTCTGGAAGATCCGTTGCAGTATAAACAACGGCCTCCTTCTGCCTTCGGAGACCTGAGATCCTGTTGTTCCAGGAACTGTAGTTGGACTCGGTCGGCTGGAAAACATTTTTCTTCTCCTTGTTTTTCCCCTTCTTGTTTTGTTTGACTACTTTCTCCATTTTGATAAACTTCAAGAAGATTTTCTCGAGTGTTGAATCTACACTGTCGATACTTGGGTGTCTAAGGTGGTTGTGACTTCTGATTTTGGGCCCTATTTATAAACTCTGGTTCTAGAATGTTCCTTTGATGTTGGATCAGTAGTGTGATGTCAGATGATGATCAAAGGACATTCTGTAGAATGACATAGAATGGAATGTTCCTCTGTAACTTGTTTTTGTTAATTTTTTAATTACCATGGAAACCAATAATTGTGGCTTACTGGTCATCTAAAAATGGCGTCTTTAACTTAACAGAAAAGTGAGGTATACAACTCAAATACATTTCCTAATAACAATATAAATTTTATTGTTTTTTCTCATTCAAAGATGACATAAACATTGGCTGAGGTAAAAATAACGTTCTCGTTTGTAGGGGAAGGTGGGGTGATTTGTGCAACTTTTTACTCAAAGTGATTTTAAAGTGAGGCCTTGACAGTTATGTCTCCAACTCAAATATGTACATATATTTCAGGATGTTGTGCATCCCTGGCAATAAAAACTTTGGATCTGGAATAAACTGTTTAAGAAATATAGCTTTCGGAAAAAAAGTTGTCTTGTCGCACAAATCACCCCACGTAGTGGGGTGATTTGTGCGTCATTGTGTCACAATGACAAAGTCACCATCATCATCTTTCTGGCCATCTGAACTCTCATCAGTGGTGTCGTTAAGTGGAGTTGAGATGTCACTCTCTTCTGAGCTACTGTAGACAATCACTTTCTTTTGGTGACCAGCGTATACAGCCATGCCACTGGCACAACTCTCAGAAATGTACTTTGCACTAGTTGCTCCGTGCTTGTGGAACCAACTGCCACCTGACAAATGTGATTCCCCCTACATTTCTGCCTTTAAATCAAGGCTCAAAACCCATATGTACACCCTGGCTTTTCCTCCCCATTAACTATCTTACCTCTGCACTACTATCTGTGTTTATGTGGATGTATGGGCTTTACGTCTTTTATTTTGGTTATTGTTATTGTACCTTCATTGTTTACCTACTGAATGCACTATGTACAGCACTTTGGACAGTGCAAACTGTCATAAATATGCTTTTCTAAATACATTTTACTTACTTACTTACTTACTTATAACTCACCCAGGCCCTTGCGCACAAATCACCCCATCCTCAGAATTTTGGATAATAGGCATGATGCAGCAATTTAGGGTTGACATTGTGCTAACTATATAGACTCAAAGTGTAGCATACCAAAGCACTAAAACATGTGTCAAATGTTTTCAAACGTGTCTATAATTGTTCAGACACAATAATCAAAAAACCTTGATCATGGAAATTTTACTTTGAAAGGCAAAACACAGTTTTTTGAGCTTAAATGTGCTTATATCTTATTCCTTGTGTCTCCCTTCTTTACAGGATGAGTCAAATGGATGGCTCTTCTTAAATATGTGGTCACATTTCCAATTTCTTCCACGGTTTTCTAGAAACAAGGGGTTTTGCAACTTCCAAAACGCACAAATCACCCCACCTTCCCCTATATAGAAACAGAAGAAAATTGAGAAAGCTTTTCTCTGGAGGCTATTCTATTTATTTATCTTTTACCTGAATTGTATATGTAACCTGCAGAAACCACTCAATTCAGGCCCAGTTTGGAGAGAGGTGTCTGAAGGGAGGACAAGGAGAGCCATGCCACTGGCTCACAGATGGTGCAGGGGCGGCTACCTGTAAAGGTGACCCAGTTGCGATAACCCTATCATATTTTGCATATCGTTAGCCTCATAGCATAATTGCCTAAATCATATTTACTCTACATCTACTCTATTCTACATCTAGTCTACTCTACTTTACCCTACTCTATAACCCTTAACATATGACTTAGGCAATTAAGCTATTAGACTAACGAAAAGTAAATGTAAATGTAGAGTAGATGTAGAATAGAGTAGATGTAGAGTAAAAGTAGAGTAGTAATAGAGTAAATATGATTTAGGCAATAATGCTATGAGGCTAACGATATTAGTACTGGAACGTAGCCAATGTTGCAGTTCTATAATGAGCCACACACCTCACCCAAGACCAATTTAACTGTATTTTTATTAACGTGCAAACTTGACAACATACTGTGTATAGATTCAAACAATCATCCAAATCTAAAACATTTGAGAGAAAGTTACAAAAATAATCAGGAATAATATTTCAAAATAAATGTTCAATACCTCAACAACGATCAAACTAATTCACCCGTTAAGAAATACCCGAAGATTAAAAAAATAAATTATCATGAAACAGTCAAACATGCACTTATGACGTGCTGATTATGTGTGGATAGAGGTCAAATAGGTTTGAGTAAAAAAAATAAATTTGCAGCTTGTTCAGATTGAGTAAAGGCTTCTTAAAGGCCCTGACAACCCAAATCCACTAAATCCTTGTAACTATGTTATTTGGGGGGTAAAATCAGTGCTAATATGTATGTGAAAGGTTTTAGGAATAGCTGCCAACCCCCCGCAAACATACTGTCATGTCAGTTGGTCGAGCATTTGAAAAATCCTGATTCGAATGTTGCCTCAGCTTAGAGCGAGCTATATCTTGGGACGTCACGCGAAGGATCTCTGTTCTAAAATGCATTGAGACGGCCATTTGAAAATTTCTGATTCGAACTTTGGCTTACGTCAATATCTTGGGACGTCACACGTTCTAAAAAACAAATATATACAATATCTCTGGTGCCGCGCAAGAGATACAGACTGTCTCTTTGCGCCTGAGCCTACACTCACAGCCCCGTCTGAGCGAAGCAGCGCGCACCCCGGTGAAACACTGTGATGGTAACGTTCACAGTGACACCTCGCCGAGCAAAAAAACTATGTGGTTTAAGACTAAATGATCACCGGGGATTCCTGAACGTTAATGTTGTAGAGGGGACAGGCTTTCACGATCCGATTGTGTCCCGAGACCTGAGAGACATGTCTCCAAATTGCGCAGAAAAGCCACTGTCGATCGCTGCGATCGCTTAAAGCATCAGCCAGTGTAACAAACTAGTAGTTGACAGTAACAAAGTAAATGCGGGAAACTTGAAATTGGATCTGGCAATTACTGCAAAGCTGAATGACTGGGAGACCTGTGTTATGTTTAAGGTATTTCTGTATACATGATATAAAGTGATTTAAAACTTATATTAACAAAAAAAAGTAATTCAATAAGCAAATACTCTGGTACTTTATCTACAGTACAAAATTTGACTGGGGCAACTTTCGCTTGTCATTTAGTAATATCTGACTAGGAGTGTCTATACTTTGACTTAAACCTGCAGTGTGTAGAATTTTGTGTTTTATTTCCTAGCAGATTTTATAGAAAGTAATTATAATATCCATAAGTAGCCTACATTTAATTTAGTGCATAATAGCTGAAAAAAATGTTTTGAATATATTTTTTTCCCTTAGAAAGGGTCTCATATGTCCATATTTCTGCATATTTTGGACCAAGGCCTAGTGCCGCCATCTTGAAAGTGTCATAGATGGAATCTCATCAGGTGCATTGTTTAAAATTTAGAATTGTTCTTGTCCTTGAAGGCCACTGTAGCTTCTGTTATTATTTGAAAGGGTTGGGGTTACCCAGGGAGTGTTGCATTCTAGAATTTTGTAGAACTTTCTTGATGATGTCATATTACACACTGCACCTTTAAAGTTGGAGTCAGCGATTCTGGAGAACGCTTGTTGTCAAAATCACTTTTTATCTAAAATCAGTGATTATCTCCTCAAGATTCGTTACCTGTCCGTACTGTGTGAGCTGAACCAGAAATCTTGTGTTAATACACAGCCTAGGCTCTGTAAATGGGGTTGAGTACTTTGTCCACCACTCCAAAACAGCCCTAAACTACTACAGTGTGTCGGGCAGGTACACCTCATGGAATGCGTCTAACTGGTTGATCTTCTACCAGTCCGTACTGTATATGAGCTGGGGGAAAAAATCTGGTGTTAATACACAGCCTAGGCTCTGTAAACTGCCATAACAAACAGCACTACTACAGTGTGTCGGGCAGGTACATGGACACCTCATGGAATGCGTCTAGCTGGTTTCCTAGGCGATCAGAGTCTTCCAAACAGACTGCAGTAAAGCGATCGTGACGAAACTCGATGGCGAAAGTCCCGATGAAGAGGAGGAAAAACATGACCAGAGACCACTGCACCTGACTGGCCTGAGTGTGGAGGGCCAGAGGCATCAGGGAGAAAACTGTGGTAGGGGAGGTAAGGAAAGGACACAACCCAACAACATGTAAAGCAGTGGCGTGGGGGTTAGGATACAGGTTCCATAATTATTATAAACACGCAAAGTTATCCCACGACCACTACCTGTCCGTACTGTGTGTGCTCTGAAAAAGAATCATAGCCTTCATGTAAGTGACATTTTAATTTTTTTATATTAATTTTTAACTGCCATTTTGTCCACAATAACCATTCAACTTAAATGTGACTGTGACTAGTCTTCTTCTCTAGACACTATTTTGATTCTCTACTGTCTGCCCCCTGCATTCACTCAGGAACTATAACGTGTAATGTATGACTAGCGAAACAAATAAAAACAAAAAAAAAACACTTTTGATAAGCGTGTTCATTATTTAGACATGACAGAGCAGATTCAGAGGCCACAATATCCTGTTACAAAGTTACGCAGTACAACTTTAAGCCTATTGCACTCTGAAACTGTTGTGCTTCGAAAGGATACAGAGAATCATGCAGAGAGTGACACATCCGGAGAGCAGGAAGCGAATCAGCCCAGCGACCCGCCCTTCGTTCTTTATATTAACTCTCAGAGTGATGACCGACTGCATCCAACAGAACAGCGTCCCCAGACCAAACGTAATGAAGGTTCCCATGTTGTGGATTTCCTCCTCACTGAACAGCTAGAAAACAAAACGGAAAATAAAAAGTTAAAAGGTGGAGTCAGTGATTCTGGAGAACGCTTGTTGTCAAAATCACTTTTTTGTCCAAATTCAGTGAATATCTTCCTCACGTTCCGCTACCTGTCCGTAAGCAGATATTCACTGATTTTGTAAACTAAATAAATGTAAACAAAGGCTAAAAACAAAACGAAACAAAAACAAGTTCAGAATCAGAAAAACTTAATTTATCCCAAGATGGGCAACTTAGTTCCCTGTTCCGAGTCTCACAATACAAAACATCATTTAATAAATACTATAAATAGCAGTATGAGGTAGACAAAAACATATATCAACAGCAGTCCAACAAACACATTCACCTCACAAGTTAAAGGTGGAGTCAGTGATTCTGGAGAACGCTTGTTGTCAAAAATCACTTTTTTGTCAAAAATCTGTGAATATCTCTTACATATATATATATATCTCTCTTACGATCTAGCACCTGTCCGTACTGTGTGATCTAGCACCTGTCTGTACTGTGTGTGCACTGAAAAAAATCCAGTGTTAATACAGCCAGGCTCTGTAAACGGGCATGTTGCTAGCTAACCGAAGAGCCCTCTTTGTTTACATACCAGTCTACAGAGTCTGTGAATTAACATTAGATTTTTTTGTCAGCGTGCACACAATACGGACAGGTAACGGATCAGGAGGAGATATGCACTGATTTTGACGAAGTGATTTTGACAACAAGCGTTCTCCAGAATCACTGACTGCACCTTTTAAATAAATAGATAGATGGATGGATAGATAGATAGATAGATAGATAGATAGATAGATAGATAGATAGATAGATAGATAGATAGATAGATAGATAGATAGATAGATACTTTATTGATCCATCCAGTGTTTTTTACCTGGAAGTTTCCTACGAGTGTCATCCCAAAGCAAGCGATACAGAAAACCGCCAGACTGACGATGTTCAGCCATTGTTTGTCCAGTCTGTGTTTCTTCAGTTGAACATATCTGAGGACAGCGATTATGAAACCTGTAAGACGACAGTAAAACGGCTTCATTCAATAACTGTACGGCTTTTGTTTGGAAAAATATGTGTAAGATTATATTCTTTAAAGCTATAGTGAGTAAGTTTTTCCATATAAATGAATGTTGGTTACATTCAAGCCATCGCCAAACAAGTTGACACAGAGTTTGATTAAGCCTATCAGCTCCACAAAACTCTCTCTGTATTTCTCAGTATGGCAGTGTTTACAAACGCAAGAGTTCATAAAAAATCCCCAAGAAGAGCCCAAGAAATGTTTCAGTTGTTGATTCTACTGCTAAGAAAAAACCTGGACGTACAGCAAAAGTCTATTGCAATCAAAGAAGGCTTACCTCATGCGCCGACATTGTAGTTGTAATTGCTCATAAATTCCTTATAGGGTCAACAGAAGCTACGCACTATAGCTTTAATATCATTATTTTAGTGCACAAATCCCATCCATACTATCCACGTGTGTCACTGCTCTCTCACCCATAAACGCAGACAGGTTCATGACCTCACTGAAGATGCAGCTGGCGGGAGGAGAGTTGCCTGCAATACTGAATGTGGGAAAGAGTTTTTTTTTTTTTTTTTTTTTTTTTAATCGATTTAAATTTTTTTAATTTTATTATTTGCTAAATAATTTGCATGTACCTGATGTAGGGAGGATACATGGATGCAGGTATTCCACTTTGGACAAACAAACAAAAAGAATTAGCCTTAAAGTCATTATTTTGTGTGTATTTTTTCATGCTTTATTAGATAGATGGGAAATATGAATAATATATATTTTAAGACTCACCTGTAATTTGAGCCCAGGGGACGGATCCGCCCATCTTGGAGAGCCACGAAATATCTATTAATAAGCATCAAACACAAACACTGTGTTTAGAACTTTTTTAAGACATTTTGAAAGTCTTTGCATCTCTTATTAGTTATTTTGTGACTATTTTTGTAGCTGTAAAGTAAATGGTAAATGGACTCCCACTTAGAAAGCGCTTTTCCCAGTTTTTTCACAGACCCGAAGCACTTTACATTGTTTTGTACACATTCACCCAATCACACACACATTCATACACCGATAGCAGCAGCTACCACACAGGGTGCAAGCTAACTATCAGAAGCAGTTTAGGGTTCAGTGTCTCTTTGCCCAGGGACACTTGGACATGTGGCGGGGAGACAGGGGATCCAACCACCGACCCTGTAGTAGTTTTGTTGTTTTCAATGTAGTTGTATCCTTATATAGATGTTTTCTGTCTTTGTTGTTGTACATGTTGAAGGTGTACCATCTCAGGAACTATTCTTCTATTTATTAAGGGGCGCTCCGGTGGCGTAGTGGATAGAGCGCGTACCATATTGGCTCCGGCCTTCGTTGCAGTGGTCGCGGGTTCAAATCCGACCCGTGGACCCTTACTGCATGTCACCTCCCCCCCTCTCTGTCTGTCTGTCTCCTCATTTCAACTCTGTCCTGTCTAATAAAGCTTGAAAATGCCAAAAAATAATCTTTAGAAAAAAAGAAAAGTTAATTAAATGGTCATTAACAGAACTCACACCAGCCACAGTCCAGCTGCAGTGAACACAGAGAAGAATGGAGGCAGGAACCCCCACGGGCTGAAACTCAACATCCTGTCAACACCACAGAAGAAGAAGAAGACGTTGTGTTAGTGTTTATGAAAATAAAAATGTAATATTTAAATAGCGCACGATACCTACTAAAACACACATGGCAACAAAAACAAACAAATAAAAAGCCTGAACTGTAGAGGTAGACACCATCAATTGGATAAGCGGCCATTTTGCATAAAGTATGACTTCTTTGGTGCAGTAAAAAAGTAAAAAGATACACAACTAGTCATGTAATAATGTGTCACTGTCAGTTTGTGAAACGTCTCAACGTGACATTAATGTGGGACATACAGTAGTTGTAATGGTTATCACATTTTTTCTAAATGCTACCAAAATAATTTTAAGCCTGCATGTATCAGTATCTTAAAAGAATGTCTTAGCATTTTAAAAACTTTAAAAAGATTGATTGTCAACATTAAAATACCAATTAGAGCTAGGTTATGTGATTTCTGATTGGCCAAAATTAACATGAGCGGTACACTTTGACCAATCAGAGCGAGGCTCCGATTCTAAAAAAAAAATAAAAATAAAAAATCTGATTCTCTGTTCTTATTGGCTGTTGGGACTGTCAACAGTTCAAATCTCTATCCCAACTGCTGTTTTCTCCCCAAATTCTCCACCCCAGCTTTAAGGCCTTATTTTTGTAGATTAATTTATCCAATAGAGCTGTTAAGCGGAAGTGGCGGAATTACGGGGCATGGGACCTCTCGGCTGAAAAAAAATGAATGGGAGTCTATGGAAAGTAATCTACTATTTTCTGGTCCCAGTCATTAAATGCCTTGGATTACATATATGTTTTGTATGGGTCTAAATGATCATTTTTCATGTGAAGAGTTTGACGGTATGTTGTATCTAACGGCTTTTGAAAAAATGTTACGAGAACAACTACAAGTCTTGTCGCCTCTGTGACGTCACCTCAACACATTCCCTCCACTTCTCGACGGACAGTGCTAATGCTAATGGCTGGCGTGGACAATGCCAACAATCTCCCCACTCGAGAAATTGAAACTCTCCACATGTCCACTTGTGTTGTGGTTTTCGCCACGCTGAAGACTTTTGTCTTGTCATTGAAAGAAAGCGGTAAAGTGCATTAAAGACACAGCCATGTTTCTGAACTAAGCGGGTGTGAGTGGTGGTGACGTATATCACAAGTGTCAAGAGCAGCGAAGAGCTGTAGTCCACAAAAGCGCTCTGCACAAAACCTGCACAAAACCTGACCGTATCCAGCTTCTACTCGCTAAATTGTTCCATTCTTTGCACGAAAAAATACCATCTAAATCCATACAAAACATATGTGTAATCGAAGGCATTTCATGACTGGGACCAGAAAATAATACATTTCTTTCCATTGACTACCGTTGTAATTTTTCGGGCCGATAGGTCCCATCATAGACATTATAAAGGATAGACGCCGCGTTGGCCGCTACTGCCTATTGGCGCTGACGAGAAATGCGGCCGCCATCTTGAACCGGTCACACGTAGGCTATATATATATATTTATCCATTTACAGTGACGAGCATACACAATAAAGACAATCACAGGGATAACATAAACAGAGAACAGAAATAAAATAGGATAAAATATATTAATTTAAATAAAGTGGGCCTATACAAAATACAAAACAAGAGCAAAAATAAAATACTAAATGAACAATGAATTCAGCTAAAACAGTTACAGTCAGATGTGTAAAAATCAGAAATCATAGATTCAAATAAACCAAGAGTAGGAAGAGCAGTCATTTTTAAGTTGCTCTGCAGAGCATTCCATGAATTAGGGGCACTACATGAAAAGGCAGTTATTCCTAAACTGGAGTTAGCTCGGGGCAATTTAGGAGGAGTAGTCGAGCATGGTACGAAGGGTGGATGTTTCCCATGAAGGCATTAAATATAAATAAAAACCAGTGTATATAATATCTCATTAAAAGAGAAGGACAACATGAGTGTTCATGTAAAAATATGTTTTATTTCTCTAATTTAAAACACAAGCTTGTTAGGCAATTGCCTCTTAAAAGAGGACGGGATTTTTTAAAAGCAAAGTCTTCTTGGTTGTCCAATGTTCTATACTAGGGGGGAATACCAAGTTCAGTCTAGTCTCGAGTTGGTTCCTCAGACACAGACAGGAAATCAATGCGTGCCTTGCAGCGCGGTACATTTAAAAACACATTCAATACAAAACCACAGCAATCAAAAGTATTAAATTAGGGGAAAATCAAACAACAACAGCAAACAATAATACTCAAATGCATAAAATAAAGTTAACCATCCTTACAATCGCATTTTACTCCGAAGAGAAATTCAAGCGAGGCGAGTTTGGCAATGTGGTGCAGCCTTAATTTGTGAAAGACAGACACAACCAATGACAACAAGTCGGAATGGTGGTTGTCGATGCCAAACTGTCTCCTCAATATGTTCCCCAAGCAGAAACACATCCTCCGTTTCAATCTCCTCCCGGACGAAGTGTGTGACTCGGACGTCTGGTTATTCATAATCTTCTATGACTGTTAAGCCCACTATGCATATTAAAACACGTCGAAACTTGTGCCCTGTATCTTAGCTACATGTATGATCTTTGCAGCAAAGAAAACCGCGTGAAAATCAGTTTGGTATTTAATGAGATATGATTAATTACATGCGCTGACAGTTCATTCCACCTGCCAAACAGACTACACTGAGTGGAACGTGTGACCGGTCCAAGATGGCGCCCGCATTTCTCGTGCTCAACGCAAGAGTACCTATTTGCAGACCCATGGGGGAAACCATTGAAAGTGGAGCTCCACCGGAAGCCACGCCCCGAACTCATTTCATTGGTCAGAATTGTAACCTACTCTGAATTTGTTGTCTTCTTTTTGTTTCACTGCCGGAGTTCACCCAGCGGTGAATAATAATACACAGTTTCCACCGGTTATGGTGCTAGTACACAGTAAAATACGTCAGTTTGTTAAGGGTCCCACGTGGCCAGGACGGTGGTAAAATGTTAAGGTAGAAGATGAATGAAGCAACGAAGCTTTGTGTAAATCTTCTAAAATCCGTCTCTTTAATTCACAATTATCACACTAGGTCAATCACATACAAATATAAACTCTTATAAATGAAACACAAAAAGTGCCACCACATTAAAATAAACAGCTCATTTTAAAAAGCGGTTTGAAAGGCATTAACGTCTGACACATAAGGTGACAGTTTCCATTCTAGATCCTGATTGATTTATTACCAGATCCCTTGTCCTCTAGTGATCACAGTTTTAATTAGGCTATTATATCATTTCTATATTCATATTAGGCTATTGCACGATCGATGCTCGTCTGTGACTTTGTGATCACGCAAATGAACGTAACAATCGTGTGCAGCCGCAGAATTACATTTCAACCAGACATAAATAGCCTATGTTCATATTAGGCTATTTAACGAGGCTCGTCTGTGACTTTGTGATCACGCAAGTGAACAGTAACGATCGCATGCAGCCACAGAATGAGATAGGCTACAATACAATAGGTTTATTAATCCGAACACAGTTAGCATTAGCCTGCACTGCTGCAACAAGGCTCCAACTGACACTACGTAAAGGCTATTTACAGCTTCGTTTAAGAGGAAAAGACAAGTATTTGTTTCCAGGACTTCTAAGATAAAAGTTCAACTTTTTGTGTTTTATTTATAAGAGTTGATATTTGTATGTGATTGACCTACTTGTGATAATTGTGAATTAAAGAGACGGATTTCAGATGATGTACCCAAAGCTTCGTTGCTTCATTCATCTTCTACCTCAACATCTACTTTTTACCACCGTCCTGGCCACGTGGGGCCCTTAACAAACTGACGTATTTTACTGTTTACTAGCATCATAACCGGTGGAAACTGTGTATTATTATTCACCGCTAGGTGAACTCTGGCAGTAAAACAAAAAGAAGACAACACATTCAGAGTAGGTTACAATTCTGACCAATGAAATGAGTTCGGGGCGTGGCTTCCGGTGGAGCTCCACTTTCAATGGTTTCCCCCATGGGTCTGCAAATAGGTGCCTCTCGCTCAACGGCCAATGGGGCGTCTACCCTTTATAATGTCTATGGGTCCCATGCCCCGGAAGTAAGCAACTTCCGCTTAACAGCTCTTCTTTTTTCTTAACGGCTTCTTTTTAAGACCGCACCCTGGACTTCCGGTATTTATCCCAAAAGTTGTGGGCGTTAGTTTATTTTATTTTTTAGGCGTCAGTCTGGACTTCTCATTCAAGAATATCCAGAGAAAACGTAGGCTATGACAATAGTGACGAATCAACCTATTGAAAACAGTTGAAATTGACAACAACAATGTTTAAAATGTGAATAAAACCGGAAGCCATACATTGGGTATAGCCATAGATAGTATAATAAATATATAGCCTACCTATTATACACTATCTATGAGGCTACCTTATTAAGTTGCATTTTATAAACTGCACAGAATAAGTAGGCCTAGCTAGCGGTGGCAGCAGCTGAATGAGCGAGTGTTAACATTAAGGGGAAGGTAAACAGGAAGTATGTGTGTGTTGTTGTTTCGTAAATATAAAACCTACCTCACTGTCGCACCTGGGCTGTCCCGTGAAGAAACGCTCGCGGGTCCAACAACGCCGCGTGCTTCCGGTGCGGACGGTTTAATTAATCTAGCCTACATTCACTATTCTTACTGTATGGCGGGTAGAGTGTATGTGAATGACATTATTCCATTCACCAGTGGATTAAAACTGGTCGCAGTGGATTCATGACAGGTATACGTAGTAGGACGTCCGGTCTGTGAGTCTGTCCTTCAAAATAAGACGAGGGAACTATAATAATTAAATATATGGTGCAGTAGGCTTTTCTAATGTGGATCAAATACAGTGCTGCAATATACTTCAGAATAATATAAATATGCTGCACTGTGAAAAAAGAAAAATTATAAAAAAATATTACATTATTGGATTACAATTCTTCTTGCATTAAAGCTGGGGTGGAGGATTTGGGGAGAAAATGGCAGTTGGGATAGAGATTCGAATCCAAATATCTCAACCGCTCCACTTGTTCTCTTTGGTCCCTCCCCTATGGTCCCTCCCTGACATGCTCTCTACACCAACAAAGTTGAGCCAAAGTGAATAGACAGTCCCAACAGCCAATAAGAACAGAGAATCGGAGCCTCGCCCTGATTGGTCAAAGTGTACAGCTCATGTTAACTTTGACCAATCAGAAATCATATACCCCAGATTTAACTTGTAGATACTTGTAATGTTGCAGCTGTTTTTTAATGTTATAGCCTATATAGCTGCCCTGCTAATTGTGTGTGTGTGTATGTGTGTGTGTGTGCATGCGTATAACTGTGATACATCAAATTACTTCAAAATCACTGAGATAGGCTACAGTAAACCAGTTTTGGGTGTACGTGCACACTGGGTTTGGTTGTCTGGCAACAACGTCTCAACGGCAAAGAGCCCCGGGCCACAAAACAGGTTAATCTGGCCTTGATAAACACTGTCAGCCATAGATATAAATACATATGTATTTATATATATCTATGACAGTCAACTGTAATGACGAATCACTATAAGTAGCCTACAGTGAGAGTTGATGTAGTTGATTTCACCAGAAGCTACGTGACCCGCGAGCGATTCGGATTCCCGTCAAGATGATGGAAGCAGTGATGGGATCGAGGGGGTAAAAAATTAAATAAATAAAAATTCTTTACTATTTATTTACATTTTAGCCTCATAATTGTCCATTTGAAGATATTTTTTATATTTTGAATATAATCATTTTTATTATACAACAGTTTTATTGCCACATTGTTGTTGAGAGGGAAACATGGTAGGCCGATACGCTATCAGTAATCTGAGGTTTGCACCTTTAGCTCAGTTGATAGGGCGTCCCCCCCCCATGGGCCTCGGCCAGACGCGGACCCGGGTTCGATTCCAGCCCGCGGTCGTTCTCTTCATGTCACTCCCCTCTCTGCCCCATTTCAACTCTGTCTCTGCACTATCAATAAAGCAAAAAAATGCCCAAAAAATATCTTAAAAAAAAAAATAAAAAAAAAAGTAATGTGAGGTTTGTGGCTTATTGTAGTAGATGGAACAGGGGAAGATGTAGCTTAGCTAAGAATAAATACTGGAAACACAAACAGCCAGCCTTGCTCTTTTGTGTGTGTGTGTGTGTGTGTGTGTGTGTGTGTGTGTATTTAGATAAACAGTCGAACACACACATTTAGAGTCAGTAGACGAGCTCCTGTGTGAAACAAGGTGTTTTTTATTGGAAGCAAAGTTTCATCATTTCCTGAATTTACACCAATTAGGCTTCACACACACACACACACACACAGAACTCAGACATTTTGGCAAGTAAGATTTTGTTATAGGTCACTTTCTAACACCAACATTACACTGTGATGAAAGACAATGGCACGTTTAAATAGACAGCATTCACCTGCACAGGGGAAGGGAGAGGAGCATGAGGACACTATAGTTATTTAAGACATTTTGATACAGTTTTGAAACGAGAACTTTGTGTCTGGTAGCACCACTGGCTTTAACAACTCTCTAGAACATTTATAAATGTTTAACAGTTTAACCACGGGGTAAAACGTACACACACATTTCACCTCTGCACACACACATGTGGAGGGAGGGACGGAGGGAGGGAGGGAGGGGGGGAGAGATAGATAGATAGATAGATAGATAGATAGATAGATAGATAGATAGATAGATAGATAGATAGATAGATAGATAGATAGATAGATAGATAGATAGAGAGAGAGCTTAATGTGCAAGTAATTGGGTGCTTTGTTTTGGCAAAAAAAAAAAGTACTTTCAGGCCAATAAAGCCTATTTCAATTTGAAAGAGAGAGAGAGAGAGAGAGAGAGAGAGTGAAAGGGAGAGAGAGAGCGAAAGAGAAGGAGAGAGAGAGAGACAGAAAGAGAGGGAGAGGGGGAGAAAGAGAGAGAGCGAAAGAGAAGGAGAGAGAGGGAAAGAGAGAGAGGGAGAGAACATGAATTGAAAATTTACAAAATACAACACATACATACAGTCGGAAAGTTTAGGTCTAGCGTCGGAGAGGTTCAGTAGTCATGGCAACTGGCAACCAGGAACGGTTCATCTAGAAAAGGTACAAATGTAAAAGGTCGTGTGCAGTTTCCTTCAGGATTATTCACTTTTTCTTTTTGATTATTTTTCGGTTTCGTTGTTGTTGCTGCTTGTGCTCCGTAGATGTGTTTCCATACAAAGGCATCCTGAAAGAATATATTAACTTTACTACACTTCCTGAACCGTCAAAAAAAAAAAAAAACATCAGAGAGGGAGTGTGTGTGTGTGTGTGTGTTTCTTTGTGTGTACGCTTGTGTGTGTGTGTGTGTGTGTGTGTGTGTTTGTATACCCTTGTGTGTTTGTGTACGTTTATGTATGTGTGTGTCTGTGTGTGTTTACTTGTACAACAATCTTTGTGAAAACCAATTTGAGTGTTAGATCAAAGTGAGGATTTTTTTTTTAACCTTTATTTTACCATATTCATTTGTGTGTGTGTGTGTACTCTTGTGCGTGTGTGTGTGTTTTTGTGTGTTTGTGTACCCTTGTGTGTGTGTGTGTGCTTTTGTACTCTTGTTTATGTGCGTGTGTGCGTGTGTTTGTGTGTGTGGGGATGGGGATGGGGAGGCATAGAGCAGAATAGAACAGGACCAGGTCATTATATAAGGCCTTCTCTCTCTCTCCCACTGTGTTAGTCGCGTCCCGTTGGTTCCACTTGACTGAACGACGTAATGATCTTATACTGCGCTCGCTCGTCGTCCGTTAGCTCCATGTTTCCCGGCCGCACCACCACTAACACGTTTACACCGGCTTCCTCCGCCGCTTTGGCCTCTGAAATACAAACAAATACACAAGCCAATATTATCTAGGCGACTGTGGCTTAGAGTGGTAGAGCGGGTCGGCCAACGATCGAAGGGTTGGCGGTTCGATTCCCGCTCTGCCACTTATGTCATGGTTGTTGTGTCCTTGTGGGCAAGACACTTCGCCCGCCTAGCCTCGTGTGAATGTAGATAGTAAGCTTAAGTTATTATATTAGTTATTTATTCTATAGTACTTCTTCTTCTTGGTCTTCCAACAGGTGCATTTCCCCAGGACGCCCACTTTTCCCAGGTATGTACATGTCCGTTAGACCCTCAAGGAAACACACAATGTGTTTTGTTGGCAATGTTAACACTTATGTTTGTTTGTTTACATGAAAACCTCCACAGGACAGCTTTAACTAGACTAACAGCTTTGTGATGAGATGCTCGGAGCTAAATGCTAATGTGCTGGTGTATAGCAGCAGCTGCAATGTTTATCATCTTAGTTGTGCGTCAGTGAAGGGCTGAACGATTTGGGGAAAATATCTAGCTGGGATTTTTCTGACAGATTTTGGGACCCTTTTTTTTTTCTTAATTTTTAGAGTAGAATTCATGCTAAATCTCACACATCATATGATTATTAAATAGAGGCAACAAATCCCAGTATCTATGTATTTCAAAAGCACAACAACATCTTCAAAGACCAGGGTTTTTCCTGCATAGAGAAATGTTTGGCGCCCCCCAAAGTGGTTTTATGCCCCCCCCCCAAAAGGAAAATCACCAGAGCCAAAATGACAAAAATTGAGAATATATTTAGCTACTTAAAACCTCTCCAAATGTGTTCCTAGTTCAGCCCAATACAAGCCATCCTTCCTGTGGGGCGATTCATTGCATTTCAATTTATATGACTGCTTCCCTCCATCATGAAAACAAAATAATCGTAATAAAACGATCATTGAAACTCCTCCTTTCTCAACCCCACACCGCTCTTAAAATTCACAAACTTTGCGCCTTTACTGTTGCAGTCCCGACCCCAAAAAAGTTGTTTTCCGTGTTCTCACCCCCCAAAGGCCCATAATGAGCCAGGAAAAACCCCACCTTGCCGACACACACTCACCTCGAGTGACGTCGGTCAAGAAGGTGATTTCTTCCGGTTGACATCCGATCCTCTCAGCGATTCTCTCGTAGCTTTTTCCTTCTATTTTGGCTCCTATACTGGTGTCAAAGTGACCGTCGAATAACTGGAAGCATTTACAATGAAACATATTAGTATACTA
>CM049412.1:25980000-25995000 GCA_026929865.2 Hyperoplus lanceolatus
TTCTTTTTAGTGCCATATTATTTTGTATGTGAATTTTTTTATTTTTTGAATTTATTTTTTTGTATGTATTTGTATGCTTATTTTGTCTAGTAGTACTTGATTTAGTTATACATTGTGAGCCAGTGGTATGATAATTTCGTTCATATATGTGCACACTTATTACATCATTATAGTGTTATAAGCATAGACTGTATGATTAGAAGCAATAAAATAAATCAAAAATACAGTTTTGAAGGTGCTACTTGAATAAAATTAATCTGCCCTCTCCAGCAGCAGGTGGCGGTAGTACACCTTATAAACGCTAGGTGCCGCCCACCATTAGACAAAAGGAAGAAGACAAAAAAGCCTGTCTGATGCTGTTTCACTGCTATATTTTCCAAGTTGTATATAAAGCAAAAATAACCACAGTATTAACCTTACTGTAAACCAAGTCCATTCTCCTCTCTCTCCGGTGTCTAGCTTGCTGTGTTTGCCATCATCATATTAAGCGCCTGTGCCCCTGACTCCTGGAACAAGTTACAGCAACAAATTAAAATGAATACCTTCATATCCTTTACTCAATTTAAACATACTATCTTAAATCTACCAAACTCTACCTGTAACGGTTTTAATTAGGCCGTATTGCACTTTTACCAATTACATTTTATTTCCAGCCATTCTACACCTCTGTCTTAATGTTTCAATTGTTTTGTTTTTGTCTTTACCAGCTTGTTGTGTATTTGATGTATTTGCATTGTATATTGTGTATGTATCGTTGTTTCTGTCTCTCGACATCATTGCAAATGAGGGTCACCCCTCAATTGATACCTCGAGCATAAATAAATGTTAAATAAAAATAAAATAAGCACACCTATGTTATGAGCTGTCAGTTCCACCTGTCACTCGGAGGGTGGCGCTGCCGAGCTAACGTCGCTTTAAAACTGCGAGTGAGAGAAAAGCCGCGAAGAAGAAGTAAAAAAAAGCGAAAGAGGCTGCGATGATAAAAACAACATAACTGCAACTTATTTCTTTCCTTCCAAATGACAATTTAGCGTAAGATAGGAATTACTTCACAAGTTTATTTACTTCGACTACCTCGGGCTCTAACTAACTCCAGGAGTCACCGCTTACGCTCTATGGCAACAGGAGGATACTAGCTGTCAAAATAGTTAGCCTTAGCTTAGCTTCTACGACGTAGCTTTGAGTTGTTGCGACAACTTTACTCGGCGTTAAATTGACAAAAATAAATCAGAAAATATGTCGGATGATTATGAGTTCAGTGAGGACACGGGCATGATGCGGATGGAGGATGACGGGGAAGGGAACAGCGATGACCCGATGTCTTTAGCCGGAGACGTGGGCCTGATGACGGGGGGCGAGGCGGAGGGATCACGGATAGACGCCAGCAAAAACGAAGAAGATGAGGGGTAAATGTCAAAGAGTTATTTCTTTAGACAGCCGTGGAAAAAATTAAGAGACCACTCCGAAGGTCCAGTGTCTCTTGTTTTACTATGTATAGGCATATGTTTGAGTTGAATGAACATGTTGGTTTCATTTTATAAACTACTGACAACATTTCTACCAAATTCACAATAAAAATGTTGTCATTTAGAGCATTTTCAATAAGTTATGTAGATATGAAGATTGAAGAAAAATCCAGACTGGTCTCTTAATTTTTTCCGCGGCTGTAGGTCCATGAGTATTACACACCTTTTTAATTAACTTTTTCTTTTTTTTGCTTAACATTTACGTTTTTGTTTAAACGATGTCCTTAGAAACCTGTGAAGTAAAGTACGCCATATTAGTTGTTAATTTATTTTATTTTGTCTTTTGTTAGTTTGTGTCACTTTTTCAGTTGTGTGTTTGTGTCCCTTTTTAAAAAATAAAATCAAAATATATTTTAAAAAAAGTATTACCTATGAAAATTACCCACTGCAAACTGTTTATAATTTCAGCGCTATCATTTCCGTTTGTTTATGTTGAACAATGATTTACATACATTGTTTATCCATGAACCACCTTGCCACTATGTAACTGTGTTTTACTTTTTATCTAAATATATATATATATATATATATATATATATATATATATATATATATATAAAGTAAATAAAGGTAAAGTAAATGTTTCAGTATTTCAGTTGTGTGAAGTGTAGCTGAAAATCATACTTGAGTAAGAGCAGAGATATTACCAAACTTTTTTTATTTATTTTTATTGCAACCATGTGTAGTGTGTACAGTGAACATATAAGGGTCTTAAATGACATATTACCAAATGCCTTGTTATACGTTTTCCCTGTACTGTGTGTTATCATTTGGAGTTTTACTATGGGTCCACTATCTATTTAAAATGTGTAATATATCATTTAAAACCCTTATATTTGCTCTAGTCTGTACACACACTACACACGGCTTCAAGAAAAAAAAAAAAAAAAGTACATTTTATATTCAACGAATTTGAGCGCTGTGATTTCCGTTTGCTTCTGTTGATCTATGATTTGCATATTGTTTGTCCATGAACCCCCTGGCACTAAGCAACTGTATGTTTTTATTTTGTATAATACAAAGAAAAAGTAAATATTTCAGTTGTGCTGAAACCCATACTCGAGTAAGAGCAGAGATAAGCACACTAGAAAAATGAAGCGTTCCAAGTCCCAAGTCACATATTAAGACAATTTGGTTAAAATAAAATAAAAGTATATGATTTTTAGATATTTTATATAGGGATCTGTGATGTACTTCTAACTAAAATGTCTCCAATGAGTGCCATATCCTTTGGTTCTTTGAGTATGAAACACTCCAGTTGTGCAGTGCTTTAAGATGGGAATCGTTTGTGTAGCTAAGTTTCTTGGTCAAGCCTGGGAAAGAAGGCAGAATATCTTGTTGAAGACAGAGCTGTAAAATAATCTGTTTTCTTTTGTAACAAATTGAAAATGTATTGAATTTTATATTTGTGTTTCTATCTATCTATCTATCTATCTATCTATCTATCTATCTATCTATCTATCATGTTTTCCTTACATTCTTACTCTTTCCGTCAACAGGAAGATGTTTGTGGGCGGGCTCAGCTGGGACACGACCAAGAAGGATCTGAAAGATTATTTTTCTAAGTACGGCGAGGTGGTGGACTGCACACTGAAGCTGGACCCCATGACGGGCCGGTCCCGCGGCTTCGGCTTCGTGCTCTTCAAAGAAGCAAACGCTGTGGACAAGGTATTCCTCTTTCCTGCTCCCCATACCCAGCGTTTCACAGTACAGGTGAAACTCATATAATTAGAATATCATGGAAAATTAATTGGAATTGAGGCAAGAATTCATGCAAAAGGGTCCCAAACCAAGCACTGAGTACATATCGATGATTGTACTTTATAGAGGCCTGACATTTCTGTATTAAAAATCCCTTTTTTTTTTATTGATTTCATGTAATTTTCAAATTTTCTGAGATTTTTTATTTGGGGTTTTCATAAGCTGTAAGCCATAATAATCAACATTATAACAAATAAAGGCTTGAGATACCTTACTTTGCATGTAATTAGTCTATATCATATATTATTTTCACCTCTTAAGTTGAATTACTGAAATAAATGAACTTTTGCAGGATATTCTAATTTTTTCGAGTTTCACCTGCATTTCCTTGTCAATTCAAGTAAAACTTTATTGTCAATTTCTGCGATATGTTCCAGACATACAGAGGAATCGAAATTACGTTTCTCTCCGACCCCCACGGTGCAATAAGTACAAGATAATAAATGAAGATCAGTGATATATACAATAAATAAATTCTAGATATTAGTGCAGAAGTGAGGCAAAATCAAACTGCATAGAAAGTAATGTATTGACATTTTTCAGAGAATCGGACAGTGCTGTTGACAAGGTATTTTTCCCGCTACCATTAACAGCATTTCATAAAAATTTAAAGGTGCTATGAGGAACTTTTCAATATTTCTGAAAACAGTCAACATTTTTCCTCTGATGTTGACAAGGCAAAAGCAAAGCAAGAAACTAAAACAAATAGTCTACAGTTTGAAGTATGAATAGATTTCTTTACTATGAACAGTCACCTCCTACACCTTTTGGGCGACCGTGGCTCAGTTGGTAGAGCGGGTCGGCCGATGATCAAAGGGTTGGAGGTTCGATCTCCGCCCTGCCACCTGTGTCATGGTTGTTGTGTCCTTGGGCAAGACACTTCACCCACCTTGCCTCGTGTGAATGTCAATAGTTAGCCTGCTATCGGTGTGTGTGTGAATGGTAACTTGGGAAAGGAAAACAGGTCTCCCTTGCAAAAGAGTCTTCGGTCTCAATGGGATTTACCTGTATAAATAAAGGTTAAAAAAAAAAATAAAGTCACCTCCTACAGTTTGATAAATTGTGTATTAACAGTTCAAATGTGTCTTTTCATTCCGACACCCTTTTGTTAATCCAATGTTTTCCTGGTAAAGGTCGTCACACACAAGGATCACAAGCTGAACGGGAAAGTGATCGACCCAAAGAAAGCCAAAGCCATGAAGAGCAAAGAGCCCGTCAAGAAGATATTTGTGGGCGGTCTCTCTCCAGACACGCCCGAGGAGAAAGTCAGAGAATACTTCAGCACCTTCGGAGAGGTACGGGGATATTTTAGCTGCTGCTTTGGCTCACTGGAAAATGTTTAAAAAAAAATTGATCTGTTTATGAATTTATTTACAGTAGGAATTTATCTTATTATTATTTTTTTATTTGATTGTTAGGGACAGTGCATATTAATGAACAGCTGTAACAATTACAGCAAAATTGCTAGTTTACGTTTGTTGTTCCTAGGCAGGTAACGGAGAAAGACAAGTTACAAATAGAATACATGTACAAATACAAAGGCACAATACAATTAAAGAGCTTAAAGGTGCAGTGTGTAATATGACATCATCAAGAAAGTTCTACAAAGTTCTAGAATGCAACGCTCCCTGGGTAACCCCACCCCTTTCGAATAATAACAGAAGCTACAGTGGCCTTCAAGGACAAGACCAATTCTAAATTTTAAACAATGCACCTGATGACATTCCAACTATGACACTTTCAAGATGGCGGCACCAGGCCTTGGTCCAAAATATGCAGAAATATGGACATATATGAGATCCTTTCTAAGGGGAAAAAAAATAATTCAAACATTTTTTTTCAGCTATTATGCACTAAATTAAATGTACTTATGGATATTATAATTATTTTCTACAAAATCTTCTAGGAAATAAAACCCCAAATTCTACACACTGCAGGTTTGAAGGTGGTCACAGACTTGGTTTTCTTGTATCCACTGTTTGAGGTGTGTTTTGAAGGTTGCATACGTTTGTGAGTCTCTTATTAATTACTGTATTGCCTCGTTTACACTGAGCAGTATAGTTCAGTTTTGTACGGAACTGTAAACCTAATATCTGGCTTTTTGTTTCCACTGCTGACAGTACCGTTACTCTCCCCTTTTGGGACCGCTTGGTACGCCAGCGAAAGGGTGACACAAATGGTTACGGGGCACAGTTTGCTTAACTTTCGTACCCTTACCAACTTTTGAAAGTGAAAACGCAAATAATAATTGTGAGCCACCGAACTGTACCACTCAATGGAAGCTAAGTGTAAGATCAAATCAGATCAAATCGAATCAGTTTTATTTGTATAGCCCAATATCACAAATAGACATTTGCCTCAGTGGGCTTCACATTCCATACAGTATGACACCCTCTGCCCTTACACCCTTAGCTCGACTGAGAAAAAAACTCCCCGTAAAAAACCCTTTATCGGGATTAAAAAATTGGGAAATCTCAGGGAGAGTTGACAGAGTAAAGGATCCCTCTCCCAAAATGTCCTTTTAAATATAAACTTAATTGCTGTAGACAACTAAATTCAAATGTATTTTATTAATGTATTGTTGTCCTGAACAGTTGGAGTCTATTGAGCTTCCCATGGAAACCAAGACCAACAAGAGGCGGGGCTTCTGCTTCATCACGTTCGCAGACGAGGAGCCGGTGAAGACGATCATGGAGAAGAAGTATCACAACATAGGACTCAGCAAGGTACACACACACACACACACACACACACACACACACACACACACACACACACACACACACACACACTGCCCTGTTTCTCTCAATAAAACTGTGTTAAAGCTATAGTGCGTATCTTTTTCATATAAATGAATGTAGCTTACATCCAAGCCATCGCCAAATGAGTTGACACAAAGTTGATTAAAGCCTATAAGCTCCAAAAATATGGTCCCCCCCGACACTGGTGCAGTGTCTCATGTAGATGCACCGACAGTGTTGTTGTTTCTCATTGGGGAGGCGACAGAAGTTACGCACTATAGCTTTACGTATTAAGTTGTCTTCTCTAACTCATCACTGAGGTATTAAATGAACTTATTTAACTTTACTTTCAGTGTGAAATCAAAGTGGCGATGTCGAAGGAGCAGTACCAACAGCAGCAGTACTGGGGCGGCCGCGGAGGATACTCGCCCAGGTCGCGAGGCAGAGGAGGGGGTGAGTGCACACAAAAGTACTCAGGTTGCGTTCCGAATGGCATACTCTTTCTTTTTTCTATTCTACATACGACATCCGACGATAAAAAGAATCTAGTTAGTTGGGACATACTTTACTCTCTTATTTCATCATAACATTGCGCCTTGATCTTGCCTCTTGCTTTTATATCCGTCGCATCCCCGTTTGTTTTCATATGGAGGCTTCGTCGATGTGACGTCACTTAACGTGCACACTGGATTGTGGGTCAGAATTGCCCAAATAGGATGCTGTTTTCAACACTAACAATCTTGGCCGCATGAAGTAGGACATCCGGGTACTTCTAACCATCCTAAATCTGACCACAAGAATCGGGGCATCCTAAATCTTTTTTCTACATACTATATAGTAGAAAGTATGCGATTCGGAACGCAACCTCAATTTTTAATTTAATTTTATATTTTTTTTTATATATTCATGTGAAGAGAAATTTATTTTTCTACGGAAGCCGAGAATGGACATATTTAGAATTATTATTTTTTAAAACAACCTTTTTTCTTCTTCATATCGAGAGATAATGAAAATAGGAAGAAATTATCTTGTTGTGAAACTGAATATTGATTTAGTTAAACATCATTTTGTTCTTTTTAACTTTTCAAATAGTTGTTATAGCTACATGTGGATTTTTTTTAAAATAAACATAAAAAAAAATAAGTAAATTGGAAGTGAGGATTACTCGAATCGATTACTTATGTCCAACTCTATTTATTTTTATTTATTTATTTTTATTATTTTTCCAGTAGACATTGCCCATCCCTATTTAGTATGTGTAAAATCAGGAGAGTAAAGGTGACAGGTTGTGGTGTTATGAAACGTTATGTACTTGTCAGAGCTCCAGTAAAAATCGGCCTCCATCCATGAAATAACCGGCAATAAAACCACAACCTGTGCCCTGTATTTCTGTCTGTAATAAAAGCTTAAAGCTTCTTGAAACTTGCCTTGCCCTTCCAATCCTCATACTTCCCAAATATTTAGTATGCCAGAAAAAAAAATAGGATGTCCCAATACATGCAAGTCAATTGTAGTATGTTGAAAATACATAAATGCCCCACTAACTTCAATAGCATTTTGGAGTATTCGTCTTTATTCTTGACATTTCTCGACATGATGAAAAAAAATCTGCCTTATCTGATTTTTTTTCTCTCTCCTGTGGCCCTAGAACTCTTCTGTACTTTAGTATGTAGTGTAGTAAAAACAAAAAGAGGATGTGATTTGGAACGCAGGGCTGGTCTAAAATGGTAAATAAAATAATAATATGTGATATGAAAGTTGATTGTCTCAATATTTAAAAGGCTTTCACTGTTTTTAGGGAATTTTTCAGGCAGAGAACTGCTGTGATTGGTTCAAAAATACCTATTGTGTCATAAGAAGCAGAGCATTGCCCATAGCCTCATCTAAACCAATAGTCTGTTAAGTTTATCAAACTTAAATGACAATATCTTTCACATTAATTGATGAATTTACGTAACTCTTTTCAGATGCTTTACTATCATGCAACTAACTCCCCAAATCACATAATAAGGACTTTGTAGATTTGGGTTTTACAGTTACAAGGGCTTTAAAATGTGTAATAAAAAAAAATGTCCAAAGTTCATGGGATTAAAATTTGTGCTGATTTTTTTTTTTTATTATTTCAGGTCCCAATCAAAACTGGAACGCGGGTTATGGCAACTACTGGAATCAAGGCTTTGGGAATTATGGCAATTATGGTTACAATAATCAAGGATATGGAGGATATAGTGGCTATGACTATCCTGGTTACAACAACTATTATGGATATGGTGACTACAACAGTAAGAAATGCCTTGAATAAAACACCCTGATCAGATACAGTTTCATGTCAGTTATTCCATTTGGTTTTCTTTTAAATTTTAAAGGTGCAGTGTGTAGGTTTTATTGGCATTAAAAAAAAAAAATAATAATAATTGAGAACAGACTAGACATATAATATTCATCATAAGTTTGTTTTTAATTAGTGTATCATCACTTGAAAATAAAAGTGTTTGTTTATTTTATTTCCTTTTTTAGAATGAGCCTTTATATCTACATAGAAGCAGTGTGCTGAGGCCGCCATGTTTCTACAGTAGCACAGAAAGGACAAACTTAACAGCCTTACACGTTTTTATATATAGTGGGCGTCCTGGGGAAATGCACCTGTTGGAAGACCAAGAAGAAGAAGTACTATAGAATAAATAACTAAATACATCTTCACCTCATCACTTGATATTGTGGAAAGACTTGAGGCAGTGGTGGATGATGCAATCTTTAGTAACTATAGCTTCTTGTCCTTGAAGGCCACCGTAGCTTCTGTTAATTCTCCCAAAGGGGAGGGGGTTTGCAAGGGAGCGTTACATTCTAAAACTTCCCCCGACTTGATGCCACTAAATACTCTCTTATGACACACTGCACCTTTTAACTTTTTCAAATTTTTTGGGAATATTTATAAAACAAAATGTCTGAAATCACATTTTGTACCTACACCTGTAGATCAGTCTGGTGGATATGGCAAGTCGCCACGTCGTGGTGGTCACACCAACTGTTACAAGCCGTATTAAAAGAAAAGACGAAAAAAATCTTCTTCAAGTAGGTATGTAAAAAAAAAAAAAAAAAAAAAAAAAAATTAAAATACACTTACACCTCTTATATTGTTAAATTTAAAGTAGTTGAATTTACTTTGCTTGCCTGGTTGGTTTGGTTGGTTGGTTAACATAATGTGTAATTGTGTTCTCTTTGTTAGATTACCTCACATGCTTTACAGTAGTGACAGTAACATAGCGGCTACAAGTCATGTGGCGATTTATTTTAAACAGCCGGCCTTCTGCTGAAACACTTTTTGCACCTTCAATTTTTTTCCTTCCTTTTTAAAAAAATTCTATAAAGGTAAAGTACTGCTGCTACCACTACAGTAAATGGAAAACAACAGTTAAAGGTGGAGTCAGTGATTCTGGAAAACGCTTGTTGTCAAAATCACTTTTTTGTCAAAATCTGTGAATATCTCCTCACGATCTGACTGAAAAAATGCCAGTGTTCATACACAGCCTATAGGCTCTGTAAACGGACATGTTGCTAGCTATACGGTGGGGCCCCCTTTGTTTACATACCAGTTTACAGAGCCTAGGCTGTGTATTAAAACTGGACTTTTCCAGCGCGCACACACACAGATGTCATATCACGATCCTCGTATTCACTGATTTTGACAACAAGCGTTCTCCAGAATCACTGACTCCACCTTTTAAAGGATAATAGCCTACGAGGTAAAACAAATCAAAACAAATCGAAAAAGGTAAAAGTATGTTGTGTCCTAACTCTGACATACCTTGTTTGTTACCTGCCAGCGGAGCCTTCCTTGCAGGCCATGTGTCGCTGCCTCTGCCCCCCCAGATACTGTCTCAGGGGCCCGCTCATTATGCGGACTGGGTACGAGAAGCGTGTACGCTCTCGAATGCTGCCATTTGGTATGGTTTTCCAACATCCTGTCATCAGAAATTCTCTCAAAACTAAAAACAATATGGGGATACACGTCCAGCTTTTTTATCACCTTTCTTCCCCCTTGATTTTTTAATTTCTTTGCATAATGTAAAAATGTAATTTAAAAGATATATACACATGTAATTGTCATTTTATATACACATGTAATTGTCATTTTTTACAGGCCCACCCCAGCCGCACACAACAAGTAATGATTGATACATATGTAAAATTAACTTATTTGCTTTTCAAAGGATATGTACAGCAATCTCTGGACATTCAAGTTCCCTTTGTTAATATATATTATATATTGCATTTTCTAATCTTAATTAAAATGCTTGTTTTTCTTTACTTGTAGCCAGTAGTCCATGAGCTAAAACCTGGACGCAACAGTGTCGAGGGGGAAAAGTGCTTTGGTTAACTTTGTGTGTAAATGTAATGTATTGCTATATAACAATATTGTTTTTGTGTTATTCACACAGCGGTGGAAAAAGAACTACCTCTTTATTGTTAATTTGCTTGTAATGACTTTTCCCTTTTTTAATGCAAGAATATTTTAAAATGTCGCTGAAATTTGCATGTAAATGTAAATATGTAATTCATTTTAATGTGTATATTTTTTTTTGGGTAATTTGTTTTTTTTTGGCTTGCACTTCAGGACTTCTAGCTTATGGACTAGCTGTTATATATGTTAAAAAAATAATTATTAATTGTTTGTCTTTTTCACATTGGACAATTAAAACACGGGGGATTCCTATTTCCTAATTTAATTTTTTTTAATATAATTTAACACCAAAAAGAATGTGATCTAATAATTTTTTTTTCGTGTTTTTTTTTATAGGTGTCATAGGAGTGATGTGACAGACAGACAGACAGACAGGCAGACAGACAGGCAGACGGACGGATTGGCTGGAATCGTTTGGCAAAGAGACATGAAGGTTTTCCAGCAACATGTCACTAGCTGATTGTAAGAGAATAACAGATAACAGGAAAGCACTTTGACCTACAGAGCAGTTCATTATATAATATATTTACCAGAGTGTATTTGGTGTGTCTTCCAAAAAAAAAAAAATTATATATAAAGTTTTGATGTTTTGCATTTATTTAGCTCACTGCAAACGTTTCAGAAGTGTGCCGTTCGTTACTCAATCATCTTGTTTTTTGTATTTATTATTATTATTATTATTATTATTATTATTATTATTATTATTATTATTATTATTATTATTATTATTATTATCTTTCATGCTATTTTGTACGGAAGTTTATTTGGGCCACGGGAGAGAAAAAAGTTATAGGAAGACATTTTGAAAAATTTTAATTACAATGTTGAGAATAAATGGAACAGTTCCAGACTGCGGTCAGGCTTCCGGGATCAATAACTTTTTTTTTCTCTCTTTCATGGCCATAATTCTCTTCCGTAATTTCGTGAATTTACTTTCTTTGTTAAATGATAACTGAACTATTAGATGGAAGTTGGAAAAGATCACACAGATATATACGCAAAACTGCAAGCAAAGAAAAAAAAAAAAAAAAAAAAATTAATTTGAAAAATATGCGTTGTTACAATGTTCGCTCTTTATCATAAAGTCATCAGTCATATATAATACACATGTTATTACAGAGTTTTAGACATAGAGTATCTATTATATTATATATATATATATATTCACACAGGTATTTAGACATGAAGAAATGCGACATATTAAAAATAATAAACACTCGTTTGGAGTTGTGATTCTTTGAGTGTATTATTGCGTCACATTCTCATGACTGTTGGAGTGTTAAAATAAGTATTTCAGCCAATTTTTCTAACATTTTTATCTTCACAAAATTAGCTTTTTTTTTCCCGCATAGTAAGATAATTAACTAGCATCCAGATGTTACAAAATCACATACACTTTGAATTTACACACACATTTAAAACATCTCTTGTTTGAAATGATCAGAGACCTCCTGGTGAAGAAGAGCGATTAAAGCTATAGTGCGTAACTTTTTTTTATATAAATGAATGCCGGTTACATTCAAGCCATTGCCAAATTAGTTGATTAAGCCTTATCAGCTCCACAAAACTCTCTCTGTATTTCTCAGTATGGCAGCGTTTACAAACCGGTGTCGCCCCCCCCCCCCTCCTCCCTGACATTGGTGCAGGAGCTCAGAAAAATCCCAAGAAGAGCCCCAGAAATGTTTCAGTTGTTGATTCTACTGCTAAGAAAAAAATCTGGACGTACAGCAGAAGGTATAAAATCCATGTGCCATCACTGAAGGCTTTACCTCATATAGATGCACCAACCTACAGTGTTGTTGTAATTACTCAGAATTCCTCATGGGGGTGGGGGGACAGAAGTTACGCACTATAGCTTTAAAATGCTCAATAAAAGCTGTACAATAAGCCTTATGTGCTTTCATTCCTGAGTTAGGAGTCCATGGAGAAAATAAACAGATTTTTTAAATGACGTTGGTGGCAAAGAGGATGATGAGGATAATGATGATGGCCACGATCACTCCGATTATGATCATCATCTTAATGTTCTTCCACCAGTATTTCCGTGCGACTCGCGTGGACGTTCTCTGGAACGAATCGGCCTGGAAAAGACACAAAATGGAAGCCCGATAAAACACCAGAGATGGGAGAAGTACCCAGACGTTTTTACCTCAGCGATGCTGGAGAACGCTTGTTGTCAAAATCAGCGAAATATCTCCTCATGATCCGCCGTCTGTTTGTACTGTGTGTACAAAAATAATCCAGTGTCAATACACAGCCTAGGCTCTGTAAACTGGTATCTCGACAAAGGGGGCCCATCGTAGCTAGAGCCTGGACTGTGTTTTTTTTTTTTTTTTTTTTTTAACCTTTATTTATACAGGTAAATCCCATTGAGACCGAAGACTCTTTTACAAGGGAGACCTGTGTATTAACACTGGATTATATTTCAGCGCACACACAGTACAGACAGGTAGCGGATCATGAGGAGATATTCACTGATTCTGACATAAAGTAAATTTGACAACAAGCGTTCTCCGCAATCGCTGACTCCAACTTTAAAATCATTTTCGTTAGTGTTTAAATGTGTGAGTTCTGCTGCAAATATGGAAAAATTGCATTAAACACTTTCTTTCGTCAGCACAACTGGACCACCACACCTGGATATCTGACACACATAAACCCTCGATTGCTTTGTGGGTGATGTAGGGACCAGATGGTGCGGAAGAAGAAATACAATTTTGCCAGCTTTTTGGCCCTTGTATAGCAGATTTCACAATTGTACAGTAGCCTACCCGAATGAATATACTACACTGTTTTTAATAAGGCACAAACTACATCTTGATCTTTAAACACCAGAGTTTAGAGATAGGGCCAGTGTAAGGCTGAGTTCGAAAAGTCCTACTAACCTCCTACTCATACTCATTTTGACGTCAATTTGAGTATGTGGCGGTTGTGTATGCGAGTTTGTGTAAGTGAGAAATGCCCGGATGAGTACTAACTTCCGGAAGGATTTTGTGTATCGATCAACAGGTTACTTTTCCCGTACTTAACCGCCCCACAATGCATTGGAAGTTTTTTTTTAATTCTTTATTTCTTCTGTATACTTCAGTGTAAACGGTCCGACGAACCTCGCATACACAATCGATGGTTAAGTAGACATTATGGAGTATATACAGTATCTCACAAAAGTGAGTACACCCCTAACATTTATTCAAATATTTCATTATATCTTTCCATGCGACAACACTGAATACATGACACTTTGATACAATGTCAAGTAGTCAGTGTACAGCTTGTATAACAGTGTAAATTTACTGTCCCCTCAAAATAACTCGACACACAGCCATTAATGTCTAAACTGCTGACAACAAAAGTGAGTACACCCCTAAGAAAAAAATTCCAAATTGGGCCCAAAGTGTCAATATTTTGTTTTGCCATCATTATTTTCTAGCACTGCCTTAACCCTCTTGGGCATGCAGTTCACTAGAGCTTCACAGGTTGCAACTGGAACCCTCTTCTACCCATTCATGACGACATCAAGGAGCTGGTGGATATTAGAGTCCTTGCGCTCCTCCATCTCCCGTTTTAGGATGCCCCAAAGATGCTCAATAGGGCTTAAGATTGGAGACATGCTTGGCCAGTCCATAACCTTTACCCTCAGCTTCTTTAGCAAGCCAGTGGTCTTTCGGAGGGGTGTTTGGGGTCGTTATCATGTTGCAGTACTGCCCTGCGGCCCAGTTTATGAAGGGAGGGGATCATGCTCTGCTTCAGTATGACACAGTACATGTTAGAATTCAATGAACTGTGGATCCCCAGTGCTGGCAGCACTCATGCAGCCCCAGACCATGACACTCCAACCACCATGCTTGACTCTAGGCAAGACGCACTTGTCTTTGTACTCCTCACCTGGTTGCCGCTCCACACTCTTAACACCATCTGAACCAAATAAATGTATTTTGGTCTCATCAGACCACAGGACATGGTTGCAGTAATCCATGTCCGTAGTCTGTTTGTCTTCAGCAAACTTTTTGTGGGGTTTCTTGTGCATCATCTTTCGAATAGGCTTCCTTCTGGGATGACAGCCATGCAGACCAGTATGATGCAGAGTGCGGCGTATGGTCTGAGCACTGTCAGGTTGACCCCCCACCCCTTCAAGCCCTTCAGCAATGCTGGCAGCACTCATACGTCTATTTTCCAAAGCCAACCTCTGTGTACGACGCTGACCATGTGCACTCAACCTTCGTAAACTGGGCCGCAGGGTGGTATTGCAACATGATAACGACCCCAAACACACCTCCAAGACGACCAGTGGCTTGCTAAAAAGCTGAGGGTAAAGGTTATGGCCTGGCCAAGCATGTCTCCAGACCTAAACCCTATTGAGCATCTTTGGGGCATCCTCAAATGGAAGGTGGAGGAGCGCAATGTCTTTAATATCCACCAGCTCTGTGATGCTGTCATAAATGGGTGGAAGAGGGTTCCAGTTGCAACCTGTGAAGCTCTAGTGAACTACATGCCCAAGAGGGTTAAGGCA
>CM049412.1:26000000-26012500 GCA_026929865.2 Hyperoplus lanceolatus
TCCCATTGAGACCGAAGACTCTTTTGCAAGGGAGACCTGTTCCCATTTACACGTTACCATTCACACACCGATAGCAGGCTAACTATCGACATTCACACGAGGCAAGGTGGGTTAAGCGTCTTGCCCAAGGACACAACAACCATGACACAGGTGGCAGGGCGGGGATCGAACCTCCAACCCTTTGATCATCGGCCGACCCGCTCTACCACCTGAGCCACAGTCGCCCCAAAAAATCATTGAGGGGTTCCCATCATTTAGCCTACAATGAAGTACAGTCAAAATACTGTAGCTTGCTGCAGTATGAACGTTATTTGACGGAAATGCGATTTTTGAACAAAGGGTAGGGGTCACACAAAATGCTCTTTTTGTGTTTTTTACCATATGGACCTATTATAAAACCCTCCCATTGATAAAATACAGTGTCTCCATATTTCAGGATGAGTCATACCCTGCGTTCCAAATCACATTCTTTTTGTTTTTACTACACTGCATACTAAAGTACAGAAGAGTTTTAGGGCCACAGACAGAAGAGAAAAAAATCAGATAAGGAAGATTTTTTATTTCATTATGTCGAGAAATGTCAAGAATAAAGAGGAATACTCCAAAATGCTATTGGAGTTAGCGGGGCATTTATGTGTTTTGAGCATTCTACAATTGACATGCATGTATTGGGACATCCTAAATCTTTTTTCTGGCATACTAAATAGTAGGGAAGTATGGGATAGTTTTCGCCCAATTTCAGAATGAGGATAGCCTAAGTAGTGAATGGCGGTGCATGCAGTACGTCACATTCCCAACAACAGCGCCCTCTAGCGTCTGGCCCTCGCCACTGTCTAAGGGACCCGAGGCTTTGTAAACATTCCGCCTTTAAGCTCAGTCAGTCCTCCGCTCTCACACACAGGAGTTCTCGGCGCTACACAGACAGAAATACGCCCAGAAAGGTGGAGATCCAAACGCGTTTCTCATGCAACATTAAATCATTACTGCAACGCTTGGGAAGTTGCACTTTGACCGCGTGTGTCTCTCTCTCTCTCGCTACATCTCGAGGCAACCTTCAGAGAGAGTTATCCATTGCTATTCAGTGACTGCGGGGATCCACAAACTGTTTGTCTGCGCTCCATCGACGCACGTTAATTAAGGAGATATTATTTTTTCGAATCGCGTTAAAAGTGAAAATCAACTTTTTCTTTGCAAAACTAACGAACCGAACCGAAGTGAAGATGAACCCAAGCGGAACCCGTAGCGGCAAGACTTTCCTGTTCACGTCGGAGTCTGTTGGAGAAGGACACTCTGGTAGGAGACTGTTGAATTAGGTCCATGGGGCATGAATGGCTTCTGTCTGCCATCCTACCTCACATGCAAACATACACTCATTACTCTGTTTGTACATGCACACAAGCCGATGAATGGACACCCTCGTGTGTAATCTACGGTGCAATAACTGGTTTAGATGTATCTAGTGAAAAGTAAAAGTTCATTAGGCTACATTTGGATCAGGAAAACACTCAAAGCAATGGTGCGTTCAGGGGGTCTGAGCGGCGGGGGGCAAACAAACATGGGCTCAATGGATGGATGGATGGATGGATGGACAGTGTCTAGTATCTCTAGAGTTAGTATGCATCTGCAGTGAAACATTCGCAAACCCTGGTTGAGATTACAGTTGTGTATGTGATCAGGGCCAGACCGATTTGGATTTTTATGGCAGTTGCAGTTTCAGATTTTATGAAGGTATAAAACAATCTGATAACCGACGATAGACTCCTAACCTGCAAGACATGTCTACTCTACATGAATAGCTTTGTTTATATTTAATTTTGTATACAAATGAAGTCATTAAAGGCCTACTTCACCGGTTTGAATATGAAGGTGTATTGAATTCTGAGATCCTATGTAGTATAAATGTGCAAAAAAAAATTAAAATCGGTTCATCCTAGCCTGAGAAAAGGCAGAAAGAGTGTTTTTTTTAACCCTATATTTCTCTTTCTCGTGACATCACAGAAAGAGAAATATAGGGTTAAAAAAAAACGTACTTTGTAAATATTACTGTGATGTCACAGTAAAAGAAAACAAAGAAATGAATATCTTAATATTCAGGTATATGTAGGTGCATAAACACTGTAAGTAAAGTCAGCCACTGATTAAACAGTATTTGAAATGCACCCCTGACCCTGATGCTCTCTAAATGTTCATTCTCAACCAAACTCATGCCCTCATTTGCAACATTTCGTTTAAAAAAATAAACTTTTTCTCTCTAGCTGCACTGGTTTCTTGTAGCCAGAATGGTAAAACACTCCTTACATGGTAACGGCTATTACATAAAGGCTACACTGTTGCAGACGAAATAAAAGGCAGAAAGAGTGTTTTTTTTAACCCTATATTTCTCTTTCTCGTGACATCACAGAAAGAGAAATATAGGGTTAAAAAAAACTTACTTTGTAAATATTAATGTGATGTCACAGTCTCTAGCTGCACTGGTTTCTTGTAGCTAGAATGGTAAAACACTCCTTACATGGTAACGGCTATTACATAAAGGCTACACTGTTGCAGACGAAATAAAATTAATCTTTAATCCAGCCTTCCCTGATTATCACTTCAATGATAGAACAGATTGTTCCCACTAAGAATGTAAGCCATGGTTCATGATAATGATAGTCATTTTATATCAATCTGTATTTCTGTTATCTTTCGAAGTCAACTGCACTGAGCTCCGCTTATAATTAAAGGCGGAGTCAGCGATTCCAGATCACGCTTGTTGTCAAATGAATTTTTTGTCAAAATCAGTGAATATTTCCTCATGATCCGCTACTGGGTTGTAAATATAAAGCCTAGGATCTGTAAACGGGCATGTTGGCTACAATGGGCCCCTTTTGTTGACATACCAGAGCCTATGCCATGTATTAACAGCAGGGTTTTTTTTCAGTGCACACACAGTACAGACAGGTGGTACAGATCGTGAGGAGATATTCACTGATTTTGACAAAGTGATTTTGACAACATGCGTTCTCCAGAATCACTGACTCCACCTCTAATAAGTGATTCAACTTTGCATTTACTCTTTTCACCGTTAGTTGACATTTTTGTTATCTGTTTAACGTATAACTACTTGACCTCTGTAATATACACACAGGTTAAGAGGTGAATGCAGGGCTTAGGTCTTGTATTGGAATGCATTGCAACATGCGATGGTACGTGACGGCCATTGTAGCTAAAACAAAAAAAAACAATAATACTGAGACGGACAAAAAACGAACAACATTTTCACAATGTTTTTTTATTTATTAGTTTTTATCTTGAAATATATGCTCTGGAAGGGGATTTTTTTTTATTTTGCTGACAGAATTATAATCATATGGCTAACTATCGTATTAACAATACTGTATGATCGTGTGCTGATTTTTTGTCCTTTTTCCGACTTTATGTTGACAGATAAAATGTGTGATCAGATCAGTGATGCCGTGCTAGACGCCTACCTGACTCAAGACCCCGACTCCAAAGTCGCCTGTGGTGAGTTTTACTGTCTATGGAATTATTGTTATCTCTGTTAGCCTGGTTACTGCAATATGTTGTTGTTGTTATTATTATTATTATTATTATTATTATTATTATTATTATTATTATTATTATTATTATTATTATTATTATTATTATTATTATTATTATTATTATTATTATTATATGAGAGAAAATAATAACTATTCATTAATTTTTATTTATTTTTTCTTAAGATGCTATTTAATTTATAGATTGTATGTCCATTTTATTCATACTTCTTTTTTTTTTCTTTTCTTTTTTTTCTTGTGCACTCTTTTTCTCTTGCCTTTCTAAAGCCGAGACAAATGTCCACTGAGACAAATGTATTTGTGATTTTGGGCTATACAAATAAAACTGATTTGATTTGATTTGATTTGATTTAAAAAAACACAAAAAAATTAACAAAAATACTCAATTAACACATTGTTAAAAAAAAATGCATCCTGGCTAAAATAACCTTGATTTACCATCTTCTAATTCATCATCAAAATATTAGTAAAACACAACTGAACTTACTGATTTCTCAAAAAACTTAAAGGTGCAGTGTGTAATATGACATCATCAAGTGGTACAAGTCTAGATCACAACATTTGTTCTCTATGGCTACCGTTCAGAGAAGCAACAGAAATTATTCAAGAACATTCCAGCTGGTAGTTCTGATGGACAAAGTGTGGCCAACTGTTCCATTCTGTGCTTCTGTAGAACTGAAGACATTCCAACTATGACGCTTCCAAAATGGCAGCGCCCATGCCTTGGTCCATGGTATGGAGAAATACGGAGATATAAGAGCCTTTCTAAGGGGGGAAAAAAAATAATAATAAAAAAATCAGCTATTATGCACTAAATTAAACGTACTTATGGATATTATTATAATTATTTTCTACCAAGTCTGCTATGAAAAAAATCCCAAAACTCTACACACTGCAGGTTTAAACTGAAACAGGTAAAAGAGAGAATACTGTACTGGACTTCAAATGAATGATCTTGCTGTTATGTTTCTGCAGAATGCGTGACAAAGACCGGGATGATTCTCCTGTTGGGTGAAGTGACATCTAAAGCCATCGTGGACCTACAGACCGTCGTCAGGGATACGGTGAAGATGATCGGCTATGATGACTCATCAAAAGGTGCAGTGTGCTGGTCGGGGCCATGTGTTTTATTAAAGCTATAGTGCGTACGTTTTTAATTTAACCGAATGTCGGTTACATTCAAGCCATCGCCAAACAAGTTAACACAAAGTTGATTAAGCCTATTATCAGCTCTACAAAACTCTCTCTGTATTTCTAAGAAAAATCCCCAAGAAGCGCCCAAGAAATGTTTCAGTTGTTGATTCTACTGCTAAGAAAAAGAACCTGGACATACAGCAGAAGGTATAAAATCCATGCGCGATCACTGAAGGCTTTACCTCGTGTAGATGCACCGACAGTGTTGTTGTAATGACTAAGAATTCCTTAATGGGGGGCCACAGAAGTTACGCACTATAGCTTTAACAGGAGTTTCTGTACAATTTCCGTGTGTGAATTTTAAGTGATTGAATCTTAATTGTGGTCATCAGGTTTTGACTATAAGACGTGTAACGTGCTGCTGGCGCTCGAGCCGCAGTGTGAGGAAATCTCTGACTGTGTGTTTGAGGGCCGAGACCAGGAGGACATCGGGGCCGGGGACCAGGTCAGGATCACAATACCTATTCATTCGCTTTTCTAATGTGTATTATGTATTTTAATCTTGCCCCTGTAAAGCACTTTGAATGGGCCTTGTGCCTGAATTGTGCTATATAAATGAACTTGCCCTGCCTTGCCTATCAAACTACCATGTTACACCTCATGGATTTATTTTTATGGATGATTTCTGTTTAATGTTATGAAGATGGTTGTTAAGAGAAACAAATTTTAAGATTCAAGATGGTTAATTTGTGGGGTGCTTGTGGAGAGAGGCTCCAGTCCTCTTCACAGCAGACCCGGGTTAAAATCTAGCCCGTGGTCGTTCCCCTCTCTGCCCGACTAAAAGAAAATATATATTTTTTGGGGAATTGTAACGGTATTTAGGCCTATATGTATCTACAAAACAAACACAACTGCACAAACAACTTTTACTCTTTCTTCCTACGCCACCAAAATCATTGTCTTGGAGGCAGTGATTCAGCCATGGGTCTGTTTGTGTGCAAGAGCCCCAGCTTTAGTGGCATAGATAAGAATGATAAACTTGTATGAGAGTGCTGTTGACATTAAATTGAATTCTAAGTGGTATTAAAAAGGTCTTAAAAGGTATTAAACTTGATTTGGAGAGCCCTGGCGGTACCTTGATAGAGGAAATTATTATTATCCAAAAAGCCCCTGGTAAAAGAAAATTAAATTTCCAACCCGACTCTAAACCAAAAGATCTCTAGCAATGTTCTGAAGGTTATTACAGAAGCATTTGTTCATATGTTGTCTGTTTTGTTTTTAAAATACGTACAGAAAATGCTTTTTTGAAGACCTGTAGCCCACCATTTATATTTTATTTTATAGAGGAGCCTAAGATAAATCAAATGTTCATTGCTACTGACGGCCGCTGATTTCTTGTGCATATGATGAATAAACAAACTTGAAGTACAAGGTTTTGCAGCTATGTACATCTACTGTATATATACTTAAACAATGTCCTACCATTCTGGATTTTTTTAGGGTTTGATGTTTGGCTATGCGACGGATGAGACAGAGGAGTGTATGCCCCTAACCATCATGTTGGCTCATAAACTCAACCGCAGAATGAAGGACCTGTCCCGCTCCGGAGAGTGCCCCTGGATTCTGCCTGACTCCAAATCACAGGTAACACACATCAGAAGAAAGAACCATCTTAAAGGGACACTGTGTAACATTCTAAGTCATTTATTCGCTCAAATCAATATCCTCATTCATAAATATGTCCTCATTGGTGTAAAATCACCTCTGCCAATAATCTGAATTATCCTCCTGAGCGGAGAATTACTATATTAATATTACATTTTGTACATTGAGCAGGTAAGTCTTATAGAGGAATCCATGTTTTTGGAATGTCATCAGGTGCATTGTTTAGAATTTAGAATTGTTCTTGTCCTTGAAGGCCACTGTAGCTTCTGTTATTATTCAAAAGGGGTGGGGTTACCCAGGGAGCGTTGCATTCTAGAACTTTCAAGAGCTTTCTAGATGATGTCAAATTACACACTGCCCCTTTAAAAAAATTATTGTTTACTGCCTGAGACCTGGAAACTAATTTTTGTCCTATATGATGGGGACTCGAGTCGGAGATCTTTTTAAGTCAAGAAAACTCTATGCGATCTGTTTTAAACCTATCGTGCTGTTGAGAGAGCGTCCTTGGCTTTCTAGAGATGCCACGGTCATGGAGGTGTGGCAGTCAGAACACCTGAACGTTCTATTCAAAATGGCAGACTTTGTACGGTTCACATTTTTGGCAAACATTTTTTGGAGACAAATGATAAAATTTTGTGGCAGGTATTGTGTTTCTGTTGCTAGAAATACAATTATTTCTTCAATATGAGAGTCTTAACCGCAATCTAGAAAGAATTCTGATATGTACAGTCATTCTAACACTTTCAAAATGTAACATTTATTTTCGATCAGACTTTTGTAAAAGCGTATTGAGACTCTCAACTTTGAGATCATATATTGACCTAAAATAACTTTTTTTGATTAACTTTATTATTTTTTTTTATTATACATTTTTGTACATATATATATCATAATAACAGATTCAAAATGTTCAATTATTTTTTTATTTTTCTTATATATATATTTTTAGGATCAATCGTGTTACATTTTACAGGAAGTAAGACAGTTGTATTCAAAATGTTCAAATTTTTTAAATTTTTTTAAAATTATTTTCCTGCAGGTGACAGTTGAGTACAGGGACAACGGTGGTGCGATGGAGCCTCTGCGCCTTCACACTGTGGTCATCTCAGTCCAACACACTCCAGACATCTCACTGGAGGACATCAGACACAACTTGATGCAGAAGGTCGTGAAGGTCGTGGTTCCTGCTAAATACCTGGACGATAAAACCATCTACCATCTCCTGCCCAGTGGAAAGTTCCTCATAGGCGGACCACAGGTGAGAGAAGCCATGGAGGCATATGTATTAAAAATTATTCAAATATTTTTAATTTAAAGCATTTCTGCACGAGTCTTGCCTTTTTAAATGCAATATCAAACTGCTTAAATGTTATTTTAGATGTTCACAAGCATATTCTATGTGTATATGCGTACATTTGCAGCTATTCAAAAACCTAAAATCTCGATTTTGGATAAAGCCAGAGATATTTACAGAACAGATTTTGGATACAGCCTTTCTTTTAATTTTATAAATCAAAAAATACTGTGCACACATTTTAACTATATATTTTCAGCATGTTTTTAGGAACAAAATGTACTGTATCATAAATCAATCTATCAATGAACTCCATATGAAGAATTCCTCCTGTAATAACCTTCAGAATTGTGCTGAGAATGATCATGGAAAGTTTAGTTGATGTAAGTGCTTTAGAACATGAGTTTTTGAAAATTAACAAATGTACCAGTGCTTGAGAAATAAAAGTTGTTGCTTGCTGTGGCTCAGAGCCTTAAGACTAATACTAAATATAAAAATGTTGCCAAAATGAACATCTTAATGACTAAATGCTATTGTCTGATATGTGACAGATATTTATTTGTCTCACCGCCAGAGTGACGCAGGGCTGACGGGGCGTAAGATCATCGTGGACACGTATGGAGGGTGGGGGGGCCACGGAGGAGGAGCCTTCTCCGGTAAAGATTACTCCAAGGTGGATCGGTCCGGAGCGTATGCTGCGCGCTGGGTTGCCAAGAGTCTGGTGAAGGCAGGGCTGTGTAGGAGGGTTCTGGTACAGGTGAGGGAGAACTATCTGTCTGTCTGTCTGTCTGTCTGTCTGTCTGTCTATCTATCTATCTATCTATCTATCTATCTATCTATCTATCTATCTATCTATCTATCTATCTATCTATCTATCTATCTATCTATCTATCTATCTATCTATCTATCTATCTATCTCTCTATCTCTCTATCCCTCTATCTCTCTATCTATCTCTCTATCTCTCTATCTCTCTAACTATCAATCATAATGCCTGTGTCCCTGTAGATCTCCTATGCGATCTCGGTGAGTCACCCTCTGTCCGTCTCCGTGTTCCACTACGGCTCGTCAGACAGAGACGAGGAGGAGCTGCTGCAGATCGTACAGAAGAACTTTGATCTCCGGCCCGGAGTCATCGTCAAGTAGGTGGAGATGTGAATGTAGATGTGGGCCGACTGTGGCTCAGGTGGTAGAGTGGGTCGGCTGATGATCACAGCAAGCCCCTCAAAATGCAATATGCAAGGTGGGTTTTATTTTAACATCATTCTATCAACAAAGACATTTACATCGATAGTCTGGCGTTATAATTGATTGGCCTCGGGTGTACAGTGGAGTGGGTAAGACTGTTTTAGTAGCAGGCTAATTAGACCCCAATGCCGTGCGCTAGCCTATAGCACAAGCAAACTGCAACTAGAAGGACTGAATGAAATGTGTTATACTGTCTCCAATGATAAAGAACACTCAGGCTAACTTGGGAATCAGGCCCTATGTCCAAAATTCTGAACTACCCCTTTAATCAAGTAGGTGGAGATATTCACATTCAAGTTTGTGTATTATTTATCAAAAGCCAAGAGAATCTGAGACTTAGCTCAGTTGGTAGGGCGTCCCCCCCCATGGGCCTCGGCCAGCAGCGGACCCGGGTTCAATTCCAGCCCGCGGTCGTTCTCTGCATGTCACTCCCCTCTCTGCCCCATTTCACCTCTGTCTCTATACTATCAATAAAGCATAAAAAAATACCAAAAAAAAATCTTAAAAAAAAAAAAAAGTTGGTAAGATTCTGACAGATTTGCCCTCAGTCTTCAATAAAAAAGTGCAATTTTTAAATGTTTTAGTTAAAATTGTAGGCATAAACTTCTGTGTTATATCTATGCATATTATGTGTATTTGTGCAAAAAGAAAACATTAATGTAATTTATTATGTAGGTTTATTACAGTAACTTCTTCTAAACGTATAATTATTCATTTATATTACTTCTCAGGGAGCTTGGTTTGAAGCGACCGATCTACCAATCCACCGCCTGCTACGGACACTTTGGCAGAGACGAGTTTCCATGGGAACAACCCAAACCTCTGCTGTTCTGAGGTTTCATTCTGTCCATCACATTCCAGTTATAAACCAATCAGCAGATCAACAGACCAATATACAGCTCTGGAAAAAAATTAAAAGACCACTCCAAATGTTCAGTGTCTCTCGTTTGACTATTTATAGCCATATGTTTGAGTAGAATGAACATTTTGGTTTTATAATATAAAGTACTGACAACATTTCTACTAAATTCCAATACATTTTTTGTCATTAAGAGCATTTCCAATAAGTTATGTAGAGATGAAGATTTGAGAAAAATCCAGACTGGTCTCTTCATTTTTTTCACGGAGCTGTATCTCCACACATAGTTACTGTAAACATACATGTGTTTTCCTGTCTCCGTCACCTATAAATGTCATGTCCTTTTAAAGATGCACTGTGTAACTTTGGGTGTGTCAGAGAAAGTGAACATTTTCTAAGGTATATTCTCATAACTGAATAAACAAACTTTCCTCACAGGAAAATGTGATCCCTGGAACACTGTTTGAAGTGAGAAACGCTTCCTGAAAAGTTACTGTTTCACTGTTGTTGTTGTTTGCAGCAGCAGGGCCCACAGTTTGGTGGTTTACAAACATATTCTTGTCTTGTGTTTGGTTCCAGGTTCTTCAAAATAACTTTGATCTGATTTATGATGATAGAATTATTCAATACTAAGATGAGAAAATATGTCTTTTGAGCAAACTAATCCACCCTCCCCTGAAACTACGCAGTGCACCTTTAAACTATAAAGGCAGTGGACTATGCCTTTAATGAATCATTCATTTAGATTTCATTTGATAACCATGATCGAGGTATGTTTTTCTATAAGAAATTGTTGTTGTTCAAACAATAATTATGCAGTAAATGTAGTATTGTTTTAAAAGTATCATAGAATTACTGTGAGTCCATTTTAAGTATTTTGGTAAAATATAATAAATAATATTTGGTGATTTAAAAAAAGCTTCAGAAGACTTCATTAAGTTTTTTCTTTTTTTTTTCAAACATATTTTTATTGCATTTTTCAAAATTAAATACTTAAACCTGCAGTGTGTAGAATGTTGGGGAATTTTTCATAACAGACTGGTTAGAAAATTAATATAATATCGATAGGTATGTTTAATTTGGTGTATACATTTTCCCCAAATTTAAATTGAAAAAAAAAAAAAAAAAGTTAGAATATAGTTGAGTAGAAGTATGAAGTAGCATGAAATCGTAATAATACAGTGACTATAGTATTGATTTCATGCGACAAATAAAATTGCGATACATCGTTTTTTCCACTGGATGGCGTCACTCACACGTTAAATAACATTTTATTTTACAGGAGGCTGAAAACGACCAAAATATAGTTGAAAAAGTTGAGTTTCTACCACTATTCGTCAAATTTTATATCATAACATTACGAAAACAATATAATTTATCGGAATAAACCTGCAGTGAATGAATAAATGGATCATATCTACACGTACGGAATGTGTGTTCTAGACGCAGAGGACAAAGGCGAAGCTCTCGACCAATGAAAATTGCTGAGACATATTCCCGGATGTAACACGGGCTCTGATTGGCCAAAGGAATAGCAGCACACACGCACACACATTCACATACACACCCACACTTACTCAAACACACACACACACACACACACTGTGGACGTGCTGTGTGGCGTGTGTCTCTTTTCTGTACTTCCTTTCACCAAAAAGTTAGCGACTTTTTAATGAGTCTTTGACCGACAGCGACGCTTCAATATCCCGCTACACTTTCAAGAAATGTGGACTATGTTCTGTATTTGTTCGGATTTTAGCTGAGTTCACGTGCATTTTTATAGGCTACCAACGTTATTTTGCAAGGAGAAGAACGCTCTGGTTGTGTCTCGACGTTACAAAACAAAACTTTTTGTTTAATGTTTGTTGGAATATTTTATGTTTTTTGGAAGTAAAACAAAAAAAAAAGTAAAAAAAAGTAAAAAGAAAAAAAAATTGATCGTGAGCTCAGCGCCACCATGCCTGGAAATGGAGTGTACGCGGTCAAGAGGAGGAAGAAGCCCGTCCAGAAAATGTAAGTTTGTAATGTTTAATAGCGATATTATTACACTAAACACCTTTTCATGCATCAATAAACCATCACAGTGCAATAAAATATACAAAGAAAATCGTTTTTTATATTGCTTAAGCTTATATTTTTCCATCATGTATCGTCTATCCTAGTAATGTTTAGTTTTATTTTGTGATGTACAGTGATTTCCGTACAGGTAAATCTATAGCTAGTTTACCTGCAGCTAATGTCACGCGACGATACTGACGTCAGGGAGTAGATAAGGTGAGTGGGCCAGGCAGGTGATGGTCCCCGGAGCAACAGGCTACCTACCACTGTGTACTAAACAGTCCTGCATCTACTATCGAGAAGAACTAGCCTCAAATAAATACACTAGGCAGAAAAAGTGCTTTTACTCTTACAATAATATCCTGTATTTAAAATGTGCTTGTTGTGAACTATTTATACTTTTACGTAATGATATGTCATATTATTGTATTATAACTTGTTGGTGCGTTAATTTGTTTCATCACATAAATGTTGCAGTTCACTTAAAGGCCTACTTCACCGGTGGGAATATGAAGGTGTATTGAACTCTGAGATCCCATGTAGTATAAATGTGCTTTTTTTTTTTTAAATGGCTTCATCCTAGCCTGAGAAAAGGCAGAAAGAGTGTTTTATGGTCTCACTGTCTAACACTATATTTTACTAGTGTGAAATCCCACTTGCTTTTTAACCACAAAATAGTTTGTA
>CM049412.1:26020000-26022500 GCA_026929865.2 Hyperoplus lanceolatus
TCTTTTGCAGAGTGTATGAGTCTATTTCTGCCCAGGAGAAGTTGTACAATGGGAAAGCAGGCTAGCCTAAGTAAGGGATAAAGATAGCGACTCAGCTAACAGCTCCTTCGCTTGTGGTCTATTTCTAGCAAGTGGTGTTAATTATTATTAGTATTACTAAAAATAAAAATTCATTGAAGAAATTTGTTTTAAACAGTAAGTGGATCATAGTAAACGGTTACTATGTCAAGCTGGGAGTAGTACTAGAGTAAATAGGAAAGAAGGATAAGACTAGTAGGGGATATTGGCCGTTGTTCGTGATGAAGGTGCTGTGTTAAAGGTATGTTTTGTAAACTAAGAGTGAAGAGGTGAGCGGATTGATTTTGTCAGTTTGGTTAATGTCCCAGTGATGTTGGCTAGGGTAGGAGATAATGGCAATCGTGGGGACATAAAATAGCCTCTTACTGAACTAATTTGCTCTAATTCACCTGAGTGTTGTTGTTGTAAAGAGCTGAGCGCTAAATGTTTACGTACACCTGCTGTTTACAACACCTCTTTCATTCGGAGCGCTGTGTAAAAGGAGCTACTGTGCTCCAAGGCGGTTGTTGGTTCTGTGTAAATAACGCAGAAGCAAGCAAAGCCGGCATTTTGGAGTGATGTTGTTCCGTCAATATGCCACAATCTCTGTGTAAAAGGGGCTTACATGAGGTAAAGCCTTCAGTGATGGCACATGGATGTTATGCCTTCTGCTGTACGTCCAGGTTTTTGTTATTAGCAGTAGAATCAACAACTGAAACATTTCTTGGGCTCTTCTTTGGATTTTTCTTGAGCTCCTGCACCAGTGTCGGGGGGGGGGGGACCAGTTTGTAAACGCTGCCATACTGAGAAATACAGAGAGAGTTTTGTGGAGCTGATAGGCTTAATCAACTTTTTGTCAACTCATTTGACAATAGCATTTAACATTACCAACATTCATTCACATGAAAAACCTACGCACTATAGCTTTAACACAGTCTTGAAAACATGTGTATATTTCGCACCATCGTGACCAGATCCCCTTAGAGCCGGTTACAGTTCACGTTATAATAACAAACATGAAATTCTTCCCGTTTTTATTTGATTTTGTAGCGAGCTGCTCTTGACCGAGATGACAGGGCGAATTCCTGTGTTAGTGGGAGGGAGAGCAGATCCAGTACTTTGTTTTAAAAAGGCGTTTAGGGAAAGAGAGAGGTGTGTGTGTGTGTGTGTGTGTGTGTGTGTGTGTGTGTGTGTGTGTGTGTGTGTGTCTGTGTGCATGTGTGTGTGTGTGTGTCTGTCGGTCTGTGTGCATGTGTGTGTGTGTATTTGTGTGTGTGTGTGTGTGTGTGTGTCTATGTCTGTGTGGTGCGTGTATGTGTTTGTGCATGCGTGTCTTTGTGTGTGTGTGTGTGTGTGTGTGTGTGTGTGTGTGTGTGTGTGTGTGTGTGTGTATGCCTGCATGCATGTGTGTGTGTGTGTGTGTGTGTGAGAGGGGGAGGGGCAGTTTAGCTAGCGTGCCATTCAGTCATTACTGTAAGGAAAGGAAAAGGAGGTTCTTGCTTTAGCTGACTGTGTGCCAGTGATCACAGACTGAGATTAACGGGGAGATATGAAATAAGCTTAAAAAAATCACACACTCTTCGTTCGTAGCTAATTCTGCATGAAGTTTTCTCACACAAATACATGAAACTGTTCAGATGGGATAAACAGAAGTGTAGCCACATGCTCTCACTCGCTCCAGTGTGGAGGTAGGAGGGGAAGTCTTTCCTGCAGGGATGTCACTGATACTTATTTGTTAACTGTTACTCAAAATAAACCAGAGAAATTATAGTAAAGTTTGTAGTTAAGACACATGTGGAAACACACACACAAGCACAAACACATGCACGCACGCACAAATGCAGCCACACACACACACACACACACACACACACACACACACACACACACACGGATACCAGACAGTGTTTTAGCTTTTGTTCAAGTTTGCATTGATTGTTTGTTGCTTTCTTGGAGAGTAATTACAAGGAAAAGTTTTTCATATGATTTTGACAAAAAATTATTTTGACAACAAGCGTTCTCCAGAATCACTGACTCCACCTTTAAGCCCCTTTAACACCGACCAAAAAACCTGCTTACATCCGGCTTCTGTCTGCAGTGTTACAGCGTGCAATTGGCATATTTATTTATCGATTACATTTTTCAGCTTCGAAACATTGTAAATTAATCTCTTGCAACTTTTCTTTTTCCAACATTGTATTTATTGGTTTTGACAGTTACTTTTTGCCCATAATAAGTCTTCCATATCAACCAGCAAGTTCATTCATTTCATTTCATTTATTACGGCTCACGGCCATAGCACATGGCATGGGGCACACAATGCAAATTAAATCATTACAAACAAACAACGGTGTACGGCAAGGACAAAACAAAAACAAAAAAACAGAAACATTACTTCAACAATGGCAGGACAGTTCTCAGGAAGGCTCCTGCTTTAACAATA
>CM049412.1:26025000-26047500 GCA_026929865.2 Hyperoplus lanceolatus
TACAGCCATGCTTGTAGATCAATAAAGCCGGGTATTACGACCTAGCTCGCTCGGGGTAAAAGGGAAGCGACATAAAACCAGATGTATTTGGTCAATTTCTTCATCTACAAAGAAATTAAAATTGTTTGTACAAACTGAATGAATATTCAATGTTTGTTTTTCATGAATATGTTTGTTTGTGTCAATGCATGAATATACAGCTCTGGAAAAAATGAAGAGACCACTCCAAATGTTCAGTGTCTCTCGTTTTACTCTTTACAGGAATATGTTTGAGTAGAATGAACATTTTGGTTTTATACTATAAACTACTGACAACATTTCTACCAAATTCACAATAGATTTTTTGTCATTAAAAGCATTTTCTATTAGTAATGTAGAGATGAAGATTCAAGAAAAATCCAGACTGGTCTCTTAATGTTTTCCGGAAGCTGTATATTAACTTTTCCTTCTTCTTCCGCTTCAGGCTCTAAACTTCTACGGGCGTCTGAAGTTCCTGCACCTGCCTGGAAACACAATGCATGATGGGAGTTTGGCACCGCTCCAGCTGGCTCTGTTCGCCATAGTAACGCCCCTGTTGCCGCCGTCAGTCATGGAGATTCGCACCAAGACCCTCATCTTCCAGACCAAACACCGCATGGACTTTGCTCCTACGGGAATAGACACCAGGTCGGCTTTTACTTTATATTATTATTATCATTAAAGGTGCAGTGTGTAGAATTTTGGGTTTTATTTCCTAGCAGATTTTGTAGAAAGTAATTATAATATCCATAAGTACATTCAATTTAGTGCATAATAGCTGAATTTTTTTTTTAGAATTATTATTTTTTTCCTTAGAAACGGTCTCATACATGTCCATATTCCTGCATATTTTGGACCAAGACCTTGTGCCGCCATCTTGAAAGTGTCATAGTTGGAATGTCATCAGGTGCATTGTTTAAAATTTAGAATTGTTCTTTTCCTTGAAGGCCACCGTAGCTTCTGTTATCATTCAAAAGGGTTGGGGTTACCCAGGGGGCGTTGCATTCTAGAACTTTGTAGAACTTTCTTGATGATGTCATATTACACACTGCACCTTTTAAGTTTATACTTCTTCCTAAATCTCCCTTTCAGTTAAATCAATTCAATATATGTAATTTTTTTATTTATTTTTTTATTTTTTTGTGAAATAATTCAAAGATAATTTTTGCTTATTGTGTTTTCATGCTTTTCATTTTGTTTTGTATTTTCGATATGTCTGAAATATATTGAATCAATCAATCAATTAATATGATAAAACTAATGAAAAAAACCAGCTCTTTTTTTACTGTAGACTCTAGACTGTGTGGGCGTGGCCGTATCAAACAGTCTCTATGGCAACAGGCATGCCGTGATTGGTCCAATATCTGTAACTGTATAACAAAGAATAGCCCGCTCCATTGAAAACTAATATCTGTAAAGTTCATCAAACTTAATTAATAATAATAATAATAATAATAATCTTTATTTGTATAGCACCCTTCATACATAGAATGCAGCTCAGAGTGCTTTACATGCACAAAGTAAAGAAAAATATAAAACAATACATATTCATCACAGGCAAGAAACCAAAGAGCAGAAGATAAAAATAAAAAAAATAAAAATAAAAATGCAATACAAACATTAAATAACAATGCTAGAGTCAGACCTTACATTATGGAAAATGTGCAATGCATTAAACAAATATCAAAGATAAAAACCATCAAATACGATAATGACAAGACCTTACATGTGGATTGATAAATTTGCCTATAACTCTTTTCAGATGCTTTACTGTCATGCAACTAACTCCCCACAATGACATAGTTAGAAGGATTTTTTTTAAGTATTTAGGTTTACGTTTATCATGTACTAAGTCTTCTTTAATATCCTTTTTCACACCACGTTTGCTGACGTTTTTGGGCAAGTCGAGACCTGCCGTTGTAAATAGTTTCCACACATGACACTGGCAGACAGACATGACACCAGCTCAGCTCAGCCGCTTTAACAGACGCTCTATTGTGTGTGTCCCTAATGCCAAGAACTAGGAATCTGTCTTGGTGAATAAGGTGCATACATTGAGACATAAACAAATCAAACAGTGACATAGAGCCCCGGCAAAAAAAAAAATAAGAGACCAGTCTGGATTTTTCTTAAATCTTTATCTCTACATTACTTATTGAAAATGCTCTCAATGACAATATTTTTATTGTGAATTTGGTAGAAATGTTGTCAGTAGTTTATATTATTAAACCAAAATGTTCATTTTACTCAAACATAATGCCTATAAAGAGTAAAATGAGAGACACTGAACATTTGGAGTGGTCACTTAATTTGTTTCCGGAGCTGTCTATACAATATACAATATATAACACAATATATAAACAAGCAGATACATAAATTAGATTATAAGTGAAAAACAAGATGAAATATAATAAAAAAATTAAATAAAAGATACTTAAAAATTACAAGAATTTACAAGTTGCGCATTATTGTTGTTTCCAGAGGGAAGCTGGTGCTAGGATACACAGAGATCGAGCTGGTAACGACCGGTTCTGGATACCAGTTCATCCACGCTGCTGACATGATGTACTGCGCTGACAACCACCTCATGAGTGAGTTACCATGCTGCACACATGCACTGTTTCATTTTTCATTTAACCTTTTATATATACCGGAGAGATCAGTTGACAGGTTACAGCAACAAATTAAACTAAATACCTTCATATCCTTCAACCAATTTAAACAAACTATCTTAAATCTGCCAAACTCTACCTGTAACTGTTTTAATTAGACTATATTGTACTTTCACCCATTTCATTTTAATTGCTGCCACTCTTCACCACTATGTAAATGTTTCAATTGTTTTTTTTTCTCTTCACCTGTTGTTGTGTATTTGATGTTTTTGCATTGTATATTGTTAATGTATTGTTGTTTTTCCTTTGAATTTGTTTTGAACTCGACGTCATTGTAAATGAGGGTCACCCCTCAATTGGTCTCTCCAGGATAAATAAAAGTTAAATGAAATGAAAATAAATAAAAATTTGCGATAATGTCGAGTCGAACTAATCCAAAGCAAAAACAACAACACATACACAATATACAACGCAGTAGGGCTGCAACTAACGATTATTTCAATAATCGATTAATCGGTCGATTATTTTTTCGATTAATCGATGAATCGGATAAAAAAAAGAAACATTTGTAAATGCCGCATCTTTATTCAAAAACTGAACATTACTTCAAATTCACAGTGCAGACTGAAGTGTCAACCGATAATATTTTTAACCGGTAAATGACAGGAGATCGTTCATTTGTATTGATATTGATACCATTTTCGAGACTCCTTAACAATCCAAGTCTTTATTGATATCACAATTGATACTTTTCTATTATTTTGTTGAAATAGAACTTGTATTTTTGCTTTAATTGCTGATATGATCATAGCTCAAGATAGGACATTAAACAGGTCATAATTCCATCTTTACTATCTATTTTATATTGCTGGGAAAACAAGTTTCGCCAAAATCTCAAATTTCTTTTTTTTTTTGTTGCATTTGAACACATCAATCATATTACTGAGCCGGCCTGAACACATCGCAGTTGACATGTTTGCTACTTTTTTTAAGCTAACTAGCTCTATATCCTTCCGATTTTAACATGGATTTAAAAACTGGATTACTATTTTTAACTGACGGGACTTTCTACACCGTTCGGTTGTGTGATTACTGCCGCTGCTTTGAATGTCTGTTGATGCGCCGATGGACTCTCCGAGCACGTCTGCACACAGTCTGCAGCAGCTGACAGTTTTTTGGACTAGACGGATACTGAGTTGAAGGAGTTGTTTCAACCCAAAGAAAGCAAAGGTACAACACTTTTATATAGGGCTACAGTCCAGTGTTAGAAACGACCAAAATACAAGCTGTGGCCGCTCACACTATAGCTTTCCCGCACATGAAGCGAGCCTTCACGTGCGGAAGGCTGGCTGTGGGCGTGCATGAACCTGTCGGCGGCTGGATGTAAACAGTGCCGCGCCTGCAAGTGACTTATTAATCGCGCGACTCAACGAATCGATGACCAAATTCGTTGCCAACGCTTTTAGTAATCGATTTTAATCGATTTTATCGATTCGTTGTTGCAGCCCTAGAACGCAGGAACATCAAAATACTTGAAGAAACATGCACTGAACACACAAGTATCAAAGACTTTATATTATATCAGTACGGTTGTTACAGTACTGATTCCTTGAACTCTTTTGTCCAATCAGAATTGACGTTTTTTAAACACTTGCCGCACTAAACAGATATCTATAACAATATCTAACTAATTATGAGTATATTTTGATCTCTTTTCCAACTCATTTCCAGATGTTGGATAAAGCCAGAGTTAAAATCTTAATTCCATTATTACAACATGGTAATGTCCAAACATTTCACAGCACAGACCTACAGCCTTTTTCATGTGTACACGTCTTAGAAATGCATTTTTGCAATTGTTATTAACAACATCGATCATAAATCATTCAATTAACAACATATGAAAAAATCCTTCAGTAATAACCTTAAGCATAGTGCTAAGAAGGATTATGGAAAGTTTAGTTGATGCAAGTGCTTTAGAAGTAGAGATTTTTTTAAGAAAATTAAAAAGTGTCCAAAAAGTCAATAGTCAATTACTTTTCTCTAATTCTTCCCTTTCCTCTCCCCCCCTCCCCTCCCCTCCCCTCCCCTCCCCTCCCCTCCCCTCCCCCTCCCCCTCCTCCCCTCCCCTCCCCCCCCCTCCCCTCTCCTCCCCTCACCCCAGTGATGAAGACAGGAGACAGCGGCTTTACGTTCTTCCGGCTGCTGACTAAGACGGGTCACTGGCTCTGGGTCCAGGCCACGGCCAGGATGGTGTTCAAAGATGGACGACCCGACTTCATCATCGCCAGACAGAAAGCCCTCACGTAAGAATTAACTTCTTGTCTTAAGCTTTTATTTAGTTAAATAGTGCTTTCTATGCCATAGCTCTTTAAAGTAGCTACCAGGAACTTTCTGTTTGTGTTAAGTCTTGCGCCCCCTTTGGACATAACTGGTAGTGTTTTTACTACGCCAGCTGCAGTTCCTCGGTGAGCGTATACCCATGACAAAGGCATTAAGAAAAACTATATAAAAATAGCATTTTTTGTGGTCTCGTTTGCTGTTACATGTCATTTATGATCATCAGAGGATAACTGAGACTGTTTCAGAATTATTTAAAAGTTCCTCGTAGCTACCTTAAGTATGTAAAAGTACAGTATATCATTCATGGCCTTAATATGAACCTTTTTTCTCTTAACTATTTATACTCCATTTCTTCCATAGTAACGAGGAAGGAGAGGAACACTTACAGCAGCGCAGACTGCAGCTGCCTTTCAACCTCGCCACGGGAGAAGGCGTCTTATACGACCATTCATTGGACGATTTCTCCATGCCTGGTCCCCCTGGTAACAACACACCTATCCCCACGACAACAACAGCAACTGAAAAACCACTGGACCCCGCATCTCTACTTGGGTCGCTTCGTAGGCAAGACCACTCCCTCTACACACAACCGCAGACACCAAATCCAAATTTTCCAGATTTCGACATATTGGAAGAGCTGGAATTCGAATCACCCACCTTGGAGCAGGCGTGCTTTATGGACAGCCATGCCTTGCTCAGCGTCCCGGGCCAGATATCCCAAAACTCCCAGAGGATTTCGATAGCGACGGGGGGAATTACTTCGGACGCCATGTTGGAATCGCTGGAGCAGATTTTGGGAGATATCGGGAACGGTGGAGGAATAGACGGGCTGGAAGTCGAGGAGACAGAGTTGAGGGATTGGGAGAAAGCCCTCGGAAGGATGAGTAGCGAAAGGCAGGACGTATCCGGGGAACTGAATCATATTTTGGCCAATGATGTGTTTTCGTACGTGGAGGAGGCCTTAACAAGGGCGTTTGGGGGAGGTGGGGGGTGTGTGCGCAATACAGATGTGCCCGGGAATAGTTTATCCGATCAAGGACTAAATACCGGGTCTGTGTTCTCAAATAACGAATTGAAATCTGGACTTTCGGAGCAGATTCTGTTTGGAGATATTCTTGGCAGCGTTGGTGGTTGTTCGACTTCCACTGGACTAAAAGTTGCTTCGCCTCAAGTTGCGTCGACTACTACTTCACATTGTTGCAACCCTCGCCATGGAAACACCTCTAGCAACTACAGTGGCAACCAAATGATTTCAACGCAATCGTGCCAAAACTTGACACAACAACAACAGCAACAGTCTTGGCCAGTTGCATCCATACACCAACAAAACACCAATAGTGTTACGGACAATTGTGTACACCATACCACGTTAAGCCACTCTGGTGCAGCACAGCAGAGTTACATGGGGCGGCATTTCCAGAGCCCTACGTCGTGGGGGTTACAACAACCACCGCAACAGCTGCTGCTATCTCAAGGCTTTCAGCAACACACACTGACACATTCATCACACACACCAGGTGGCGCGAACAACTGGAGAACTCCGTCGACACAACCGCAAATGCACCAGCAGCGATTATCGGGCAGCTGCATGTATGAAAGCAGAGAAGGACACATACCCAGAGTTAGTGGTAGTGTTGTTGCTGGGACGGGGGGCGTCCTAAACCAAGGACTGATGGGACAGCCGGACGGTCAGAATGCTTTTAGCGTGGGACAGAGAACGGGATATCAGCCTGAGAATGGATCACTGTAGTCGACTTTCTTCTGTTGGCGCGGTGACACTCAGGTAAAATAATTGAATTTTATTTTTAATATTTTTTAAAATATTTTAAATTTATTAATATTTAAAATGTTTAATGTTTTTAATATATATTCTATTTTTAATAATTTTCTAACTTTTAATTTTACATGAACATTTAAAAAACGTGCATTACAATTTACTCAGAAATGTTTGAATAAATATGTTAATGAGGTGATATCTAACTAATAATGATTATCTAGACGTTTGAAGAAGCCAGAGTTCAAATCTTTATTTCATTTTCGCAACATGTAAAGTTCCAAAGTTTTTACTGAACTGATTTTGGATGAAGTCTTTTTTCATTCTATAAATCTATAGGTCTTAAAAATACACGTTCTTCATATTTTTAAGAACACCATGTATCATAATACAGTATGTACTTTTATACTAGTTTGAAAGAAGGCATGTTATGGAAGAAAAATAGACAAAAAATCGCAAAACTGTGACCAGTGATTGAAAAAAAGCTTTGATGTTGCCTCAAAAAAAAGTATCAATGAAGATAGACAGACAGACAGACAGACAGACAGACAGACAGACAGACAGACAGACAGACAGACAGACAGTGAATGGGTGTCTGTGTGTGTGTGTGTGTGTGTGTGTGTGTGTGTGTGTGTGTGTGTGTGTGTGTGTGTGTGTGTGTGTGAGAGAGAGACAGACAGACAGACAGACAGACAGACAGACAGACAGAAGTCATTTTGAGAAAAAAAAACATTGAAAAAGTATCAATTACCTAAAGCCCAGCTCATGTTTCAGCTTTACTGGTCCTAGTGCTTCCAAACTCCTTCTCCAGATGGTTTTAATCTGTCTTGGAAAACAGATTTATTTTGGCCGTGGGCGATTCATGTCCAATTGTGTCCAGACAACACACAGACATGAGAGGGAAAAGTGTATTTCATTTACTAGACAATGTTAACGGATAGATAGGGAGGGAGGGAGGGAGGGATGGATGGATGGATGGGTGGGTGGGTGGGTGGATGGATGGATGGATGGGTGGATGGATAGATGGATGGATGGATGGATGGATGGATGGATGGATGGATAGATACATGGATGGATAGATGGATGGGTAGCTGGATAGATAGATAGATAGATAGATAGATAGATAGATAGATAGATAGATAGATAGATAGATAGATAGATAGATAGATAGATAGATAGATAGATAGATAGATAGATAGACACTATAACTTTGGGAAGATAGATAGATAGACAGACAGACAGACAGACAGACAGTATAACTTTGCGAAGATTTAAAGATATAAAAAATTGGATACCGCTCGACCCTATTCCCTGTTCAATTGTCAGAGGGAGAGATGACTAAACCTAAAATCAGATAATAATAATAATAATAATAATAATAATAATAATAATAATAATAATAATAATAATAATAATAATTTTCTGTATATAATGACAGTAATTTCATCCACTTTTCCTTTCCTCCTCAGATCCCTAAGGTTCCTCTGAGCTCTGTGGTCGACCCGTTTGCCTTCCCAGCCCTTCCTACCGGGACCCTCAACCTCTCCCAAAACGCTGGCCCATAGCTGCCTCTGCACTCACACACTCTGTCTTTATTTAAACCAATCAATCCATCAATCCATCGATCAGCTTTATTCAAGAGACTCGAAGTCCATTTAAAAGACATACAACATACAGGTTAAAGGAGACAGTTATACCAATGTTTCTACATGAGATTATAAAGATTATTTTTGGGCTTTTTTTATCTTTATTAGACAGTTTGGAGAGACAGAGATGAAATTGGGGCAAAGAAAGGGGAATGACATGCAGAGAGCGACCCGGGCTGGATTCTAACTAACCCGGGTCTGCTGTGAAGAGGACTGAGACTCTATTGGGGGAGGATGGGGAGGGGGGGGGATCTAACCACTACACCTCGAGCGCCCCCCTGAACACACACACTCTGGATTTGGACTGAGAGATATGTAAGAGTGTTACGAGGATTTTTCCAATTTTTCCCGGATCAAGATGTTTTGTCTGCAGTCGCTCACGGGGAAAAAATCTAAAATAGAAACCGTCTCATTTCAGTAACTCCGCTGCTCTCCTGTCTCCAGTCTAGATTTAATGGTGGAACGCTTGTTGTCAAAATCACTTTTCGTCAAAATCAGTGAATATCTCGATATCTGGAAAAGTGGAACTTGAGAGGAGATATTCACTGATTTCGACATACAAAAATTTGACAACAGAATCTCTGACTCCGCCTTTAAGTCTACGTGATTTTTATTTATTTTTTTTATAACTCTGGACGTGTCTGAGCCTTCAAATATTTATGAAACAATCTTATCCAATAATCAGCTTCCTACATGTTGCTACAATTCATGCGGAACGTTGTCTGCAGCTTCTCTGGGTCGCACAAAGTGGAATAAGAGAATTAAAAGGACATTCATTTCAAATGGAGGACCACTTCACAACTATATAGTACAACCCAACGTCTATCTGTGAACGTTAACATCTACTTTTTCTCGTCAATATCCAGTTTTTATGCCGTTTATGTCAGCGTGGATTCAAAGGACACGTCATAAGCAATGAGGACTTCATATTGTGTCACAGACCTTGTCATGTTCAATCAATTAATGAACTTTAAAAGCAACATATAGTTTGTATATTAAAAAAATGTTTGTTCTCGTTTATGTCAAGTGAATACAGCAAACCAACGGGAGTTTTATTTTAGCTTTTAGAGGATAGTTTACGAGTCTGTCTTAAAACAATATGAACATGTCAGCTGTGAAAACTACGTTAGAGAAACCCTGGCAATTTAATAAAGAACTACAATGTAATGTAATTAGGTATGTATATAATTAGCATTTGAGATTTTAGACATGAAACCGTATTAAATAGATTTGACAGAAAGTGTGAATTCTATTTAAATTGAGCAATGCCCCCCCCTCCCCCCTCCCCCCTCCCCCCTCCCCTCACTACACTACCATCGATGTAACACTTAAGTCCAAACTGTATTGGTTCACGTAATGTAATAAAAGATATAAGTACACTAGCACTTAACCTTTCACTCTCCACCTTTAGCGTTTATCAGGAGTGTATGTGTGACAGCGAGGGGCTGGGTACTTTGTTGTTTTCATTTCAAGTTGACCCAAAAGTTTTGTTTTCACTTCTAAATTGAAGGTAAGAGTCCATAGAACAAGAGTTACGTGTGTGTGTGTGTGTGTGTGTGTGTGTGTGTGTGTGTGTGTGTGTGTGCGCGTGTGTGTGTGTGTGTGTGTGTGTGTGTGTGTGTGTGTGTGTGGGTGTGTGGGTGTGTGTGGGTCTATAAAACAATTTTGGTTCCAGTGTCAAGAAACCAGACCATTTACAGCTCTGTAAAAAATGAAGAGACCACTCCAAATGTTCAGTGTCTCTTGTCTTACTCTTTAGAGGCATATGTTTGAGTAGAATGAACATTTTGGTTTTTCTGATATAAACTACTGACGACATTTCTGCTAAATTCCAATAAATTTTTTGTCATTACGAAAATACGTCCTAAACTTTCAGTAAAGGGTTGATACAAAGACATTTCTAGTCTATTGATGTGCATATGAAGCCTTTTATTTTACCATTATATGTTTTTTTTAATATTGGTCCAATTGTCATTCGTGATCTGGTCATACAGCAGCATCAATTTATAAATATTTGATAAATATATATAAAAACAACACTTCAACATGTCCTTATATGTGCTTACGACTACATTATAGTGAGTGGTAGCATATTGTTAAGCATTTATTGATTGTTTACGTGTCTGAGACTGTCTGTAAATGATAAAATATACGTTAAACTTAATGATTTAGTGGATAGATCAAACTACTAGTGTTTTATTTGTATTAACACAACGGATGGCAGCTCTATAAAATGTTATTCAGCGCTAAATAAAGCCAACATACAGCTCTGGGAAAAATTAAGAGACCACTCCAAATGTCCAGTGTCTCTCGTTTTACTCTTTATAGGCATTATGTTTGAGTAGAATGAACATTTTGGTTTTATACTATAAACTACTGACAACATTTGGACCAAATTCACAATAAGAATATTGTCATTTAGAGCATTTTCAAATTAGTAATGTAGAGATGAAGATTGAAGAAAAATCCAGGCTGGTCTCTTGATTTTTTTTTTTTTCCGGGGCTGTATAGTGATCAGTATAAATCATGTATTCATGTCAACTGCACTGTAAAAAATTAAAAAGTTACGAAGACTCAAGATTTAAAGGCAGCGTTCTCAACTAGATTTTTGAATTGCAGGCTCATAAGTTTGAAGGAAAAGTGCCTAAACATTTGAGCCAACTAATGATCTTTTGTGATAACTTATCATTCATATATGAAAATGTGTCTTGCATATACAATTTCTTGTTCTACATACTAAGAATTTCAAACAATAACAATGGTGCCAACTAATTCTCCGTCATACAGATAACAAAATGTTGATTCAAACATTGATAAACAGTGTTAAAACTTTTAAAAATAATCAGTTGGCAAAACTTGGCTATCTTAGTTTTTAGAACTCAAAAGATGAAGTAAGAATCATTCCACGGCGCTGGCCTTGGCTGAATCGGTTGAAATCATTAGTAATGCTATAGATCACAAATCATACTGTATAGGAATTTTTATAGACCTTAAAAAAGCTTTTGACACTATAAATCACAAGATCCTTATCAATAAGCTGGAGAATTATGGCATTAGAGGTATAGCACGGGACTGGGTCAGAAGTTATTTACAGGACAGGAAACAATATGTGAAATTAGGGGAGATCACATCGACTTGCTTGGATATTGTTTGTGGGGTCCCTCAAGGGTCAATTTTAGGGCCGAAATTATTCCTGCTTTACATAAATGATATTTGGAAAGTTTCGAAGGTCTTAAAGTTAATTTTATTCGCTGATGACACAAACATCTTCTATTCGGGGCATGATCTGAGTAATATGGTTGAGACTGTAAACATTGAATTGACTAAGTTACATGGGTGGTTAAACCGAAATAAGTTATCATTAAATTTGGAAAAAACTAAATTCATGTTGTTTGGTAGGAGAGCAGCAGATGTCGCTGTGAAAATCCAGGTAAATGGGATAGATATTGAAAGGGTCAAGCAACACAAAGTACTAGGGGTAATAATGGATGACAAGTTAAGTTGGAAACCACAAGTTAGCCATCTTAGGGGCAAAATAGCCAGGAGTATTTCTATACTTTGGAAAGCACAACATTGTTTCAATCAAAAGGCCTTACTTGTATTATACTGGTCTTTAGTTTCCCCACATCTGCATTACTGTGTTGAGGTGTGGGGAAACACTTACAAAGGTACATTGTACCCATTGGAGATCCTTCAAAAAAGGGCAATACGAATAATATATCAAGCAACTTACAGGGCACACACTAATAACTTCTTTATCGATGGTAGAATTCTCAAATTACGGGACATAGTAAGTTACCACACCGCACAAATGATGTACAAGGCTTCAAAAAAAAGCCTTCCTGTCAGTTTACAAGCAATGTTTGAAGACAGAGGAGTCTCGCATGATTTAAGAAGAAACAGAAAATTCATAGAGAAAAACATACGGACCACACTTAAGTCATTTTCGATTTCTGTAAAGGGTATTAAATTATGGAATGAACTTGATGAAGATATCACAGGGAGTTGCAGTTTGCGAAATTTCAAAATAATGTATGTCTCTAAAATTATGGAAAATTATAGACTCCTCCTCCTATAGAATCCTTGTGTATTTTCTTCCTTTTATTTTTATTTTTATTTTTATTTTTTATTTTTCTCTTATTTTTTACTTTTCATTATTTTCTTTTTTTCCTGTTTTCTTTTCTTTTCTGTGATCAGTAAATGTGAATCTGATTTTGAATCTGATGAAAGTGGGGGCGGGACTCGATAAGCCTTAGGCTTCTTCCGTCACCCTTCGGGCAATACTAATTAAGATTTATGATGTGAAAGAGATAATTGTGTATTGTGTGAAATTGTCCGAAAGAAATAAATAAATAAATAAATAAATAAATAATCATTTATCTCAACAACAGTTAAGTTAAGTTACTTTATGAGTCAATGGCTACATTGAAATGTGTCTTTCCGCATAATATCCCCTCTCAAGTTTTCCACTCCAGAGGGGGTCAGAGCGCAGGGTCAGCCATAGTACAGCGCCCCTTGAGCAGTTTGGGGTTAAGTGTCTTGCTCAAGGACACAATGGTAGAGATGGTGGGCACCGTAGATGTAATACCAGCCACCACTAGTTTTACAACTAACACCCTCCTGTCCGGTGCCTTAGCAATTAGTTGTCTTAAATGGAGCCACTTTTCCCTGAAACATAAGAGTTTTAGTTTTTGATCCAGTGCAGACATTTGAGTTTCCCTAACTTTTTAATTTTTACAGCGATTGAAGAAGAACTGTTTTTTTACCTTGTAAAGTCAAATTATATTCACAAACGTGCATAAGAACATTTCTGCATTTTTTTGTTGTTGCCATATTATTGTGCTCCTGTAATTACATGTAACGTCACACTAATATCTCCTCCATATTCCTTCTGTATAAGATATAACCATTGAGTACAAGTCTAATTTATTTTGCCATTAAAATAACTGTAACCCTAACAGCTAAGTATAGCCTCATGCTTGATTTTCCATGCCACCTGGGAGCTATAGCATTGTCTCTTAAAGGTGCATTGTGTAACTTTGGGTGTGTCAGAGAAGTGAACATTTTCTAAGGTATATTCACATAACTGTAAACTGTAAATAAACAAACTTTCCTCACAGGGAAAATGTGATCCCTGTGAACACTGTTTGAAGTTAGAAAGCTACTTTAGAAGTTACTGTTTCACTGTTGTTGTTTACAGCAGCAGGGCCCACAGTTTGGTTTACAAACACATTCTAATCTTAAACGTTTGGTTCCAAGTTCCTCAAAATAATTTTGATTTCATTTATGACGATAGAATTTTTCAATACTAAGAATTACATGTAGAGAAAAATATGTTTTGTAAACTAACTGCAGGCTATTCAAATGTAAACCAATCCCCCTCCTCTGAAACTGCGTAGTGCACCTTTAAAAGAGTAGTTCATTTTCAGGACAGTATGTGATTGTATTCAAACTGGGTCATCCACCATTTCATCCCTGTTATAGTAATGCTTTAGACCTCCCTATGTGTGCAGGTATCATGTTGTTTCATTGTGATGGGGTTTAGCTATCGTCAGAGCCAACTGTGTGTGTTGTTATCAGGAAAGGAATCTGTGGGCATGATGGCACATCTACTGTTGTTGTTCACGGTCGGCTAGCTCCCATATCATCACCATGGGCCCGTGTGTGTGTGTGTGTGTGTGTGTGTGAGAGAGAAAGAGAGAGACTGTGTGTGTGTGTGTGTGTGTGTGTGTGTGAGAGAGAAAGAGAGAGACTGTGTGTGTGTGTGTGTGTGTGAGAGAGAAAGAGAGAGACTGTGTGTGTGTGTGTATTGTGTGTGTGTGTGTGAGAGAAAGAGAGAGACTGTGTGTGTGTGTGTGTGTGTGTGTGTGTGTGTGTGTGTGTGTGTGTGTGTGTGTGTGTGTGAGAGAGAAAGAGAGAGACTGTATGTGTGTGTGTGTGTGTTGTGTATATGTGTCTGTGTGCATGTGTGTGTGTGTGTGTGTGTATGTGTGTTTTCCGACAAGGCCGTTATGTAACCTCCAGTACCTTAGCTCCACTGTCTGTCTGTACTTAGATATGACACATCATATTCACTGTGTTTTTCCGCTTAGCTAAATTATATTATAGTTCTGACTTTAATCTCAGAATTCTGACTTTAAAGGTGCACTATGCAGTTTCAGGGGGAGCTGAATTTGTTTACATTTGTTTAGTTTACAAAACATATTTTTCTCTACATGTAATTCTTATTATTGAATAATTCTATCATCATAAATCAATACTACATTATTTTGAGGAACCTGGAACCAAACGTATAAGACTTGAATATGTTTGTAAACCAAACTGTGGGCCCTGCTGCTGTAAACAACAACAACAACAGTGAAACAGTAACTTTTTAGGAAGCTTTCTAACTTCAAACAGTGTTCCAGGGATCACATTTTTCCTGTGAGGAAAGTTGGTAACACTTTACAATAAGGGTACATTAATTAATGGTTAGTTAATGCTTAATAAGGTTTAACTAACCATTAGTTAACTGTTAACTAATGTGTCAAATAAGCATTCACTAATGGTATTAATGTTAACTAAGGTATTAATTACTGCATTATGTACTGTTTATAAATATCCTATATTAACCTTAGTTAACCCATTAATTATGCTTGAACTAACAGTTGATTAATATAATAATAAGCATTAATTAACTGTTAACAAATGTCATTTTTGTAACATTACTTAAGCATAATTAACCATTTATTAATGCTCTTTGTGACCCTTATTGTAAAGTGGGAACCATTTATCCATTAAGTAACACTTAATAAATGCACACCAGTGCTGAATAGGCATTACTTAAGTGTAATTAACCATTTACTAATGGACTTTGTGACCCTTATTGTAAAGTGAGAACCATTTCTCATGAATTAACACCTAATAAAGGCATACTAGTGCTGATTAAGCATCACTTAAGCATAATTAACCATTTCTAATGTTATTTGTGACCCTTATTGTAAAGTGGGAACCATTCATCACTTGCTACACTTACTAAATGCAAAATAGTGCTGAATAAGGATTACCTAAGTACAATGTCAATCAACATTGCTCTTTGTGACCTGTGTACATTCTCTATAATAACAATATTAAACAAACTAAAATATTTCCAACTGGAAATCAATTCATGACAACAATCTGTTATCAACACAATTCAGTCAGAATTTAAAAAAGAAAGAAAATGTTATTTTATTTAGAATCTTTAGTTTTATTTGGAAACACGGCTCTCACATTTGACATGAATACCGTCAAAGAACTCCAAAATAGTTTCTTCAACAAATTATATCCAGTTTAATGATTTTCTCTGAAAGTAACAAACAGGAGGAAATGGATCACTAACAGCAATGGTGAAACACACTGACTCAACAGTTAGGTTTAACAGGTAAATATGTATTTTCTACTCTCTCTTCCTTGAAGTGTATATCATTGTTGCAACATAAACAAAAATAAAATACACAAAGAACATAACAGTTCCATTTTAATTAAGGACTAAAGATAAAACAAAATAATGATCATTCTCTTGTGACTAAACACTAGTTTAACCTGGCCCTATCATTGTTATTTAAATGAGCACATATGTATTTAATTTAACCTTTATTTATACTCGAAAGATCAGTTGAGGGGTGACCCTCATTTATAATCTCTCGCTCTCTTTAGATCCAGTTCTTGGGTTTGCTGGCCACTCCAGGCCTGGGTGCTCCTCTCCAAATGAAGCAGTGCAAAGAATGCTATTTTTATATAGTTATCATTAATGCCTTTGCTCTGGTCTGAATCCCCGCCAACTCAGACCAAAATTGGGGCTGGCAGTCTTAACAAGGCCTTGGGAGAAAGTCACTTCAGGGTACCTCAACTTGAGTAGGATATTTTAGTACTTTTCCCACTTTTGAAGAACTAATGGAGCGTAATAAATTATCATAAAGACTTAACAGCAACCACATTAACTACATTCTTTGCTTTGTAAGTTAAGAACCACATATCATAGATAGATATTCCCATATAAATGTGTGTTAAAGTTTGATAATTTTAATTTGAAAAAGTCTTGTCCCAAATGTTTTGAGTGACATTATGATATAAACCTCTACAGCAGCAGGGCCCACAGTTTGGTTTACAAACACATTCTAGTCTTGCGTTTGGTTCCAGGTTCCCCCAAAATGATTTAGTTTTGATTTATGATGGTAGAATTATTCAATACTAAAGAATTACATATAGAATAAATATATTTTGTAAACTAACTGCAGGCTCTGCAAATGTAAACAAATCCCCTTGAAACTACACACTGCACCTTTAAAGATTCCTGTCTAAATGAACCACTCACATAATTCAATGCTAAAAAACAGACTATTTTGGCAGTTTTCTTTGTTGTTTTTTAAGCTTGTATAAGTGCAGCTCTGAAATCCGAGCCGTCCCTGAAGAAAAGGCCGCCTGCTCCGTTTGAATGAGCGAATAAAAGACCAAGGAAGAAATAGAGAAACCCAATATCACAATCAACCGGACCCGATGCAACCTTCTCACGCGAGCAATCTGATGCTCTGGAAAAAAAAGGGACGTGTGAAACTGTGTGTGTGTGTGTGTGTGTGTGTGTGTGTGTGTGTGTGTGTGTGTGTGTGTGTGTGAGAGAGAGAGAGAGAGAGAGAGAGAGAGAGAGAGAGAGAGCTTTTACAGCTATTTTTGTGAGGACCAATTTGAGTTTTATAACTTAAGAATGAGGACATTTTTTGAAAGTGCAGACATTTTGGCCGGTTCCCACTTCGGGACAGGCCTTTAAAGGAGCTGTTTGAGGGTTAACACTAGGTTTTAAGATTCAGGTATGAATTAGGTTTATGTTAGGGTTAGTGTAAGGGTTGGGTTAGGCATTTAGTCCTGATGGTTTGGGTTAGGGGCTAGGGAATGCCAATGTCAATGAAGGTCCTCAAAAGTGTGTGTGTGTGTGTGTGTGTGTGTGTGTGTGTGTGTGAGAGAGAGAGAGAGAGAGAGAGAGAGAGAGAGAGGGGGGGGGGGGGACATTGAGTGGGAGGAAGTGTATTTTAAAAACAAATGACTGCTCTGGGAGTTGGTCCAGAGAAGCAGAAGAATTAGGAGTTCAGATTCAGTTCACATGGAATAGATTAGTAATGACAAACGCACACGCACACACACACGCACACACACACACACACACACACACACACACACACACACACACACACACACACACACACACACACACACACACACACACACACACACACACACACACACACACACACACACACACACACACACAAAGAAAAATAATACATTCAATTCTCGTTGTAATTGTCTTCTTTAGAGTTGGGTCTTTGCACTGTTTCTAACTACATGAAGTATTGTCAAGCAGCTCCGATGTAAAAATGCTGCACATATAATGATGCTTTAGGATTAACCATCTCATAATGTGACTTATTATATCATAATAGTGTGTGTGTGTGTGTGTGTGTGTGTGTGGAGACATTTTACAGTGCGAACTCCCACTCTTGACACTGCTTTACTTTTAACCTAAGTAATGGAAAAAGAGTCAACAGGCAATTTAACACCAAACTGCTACTTTGGCGCCATCCTGTGGCAACAACTTGTGGCCTACTAACTACACTAAACATTAAAGGCCGACTTCACCAATTGGAATATGAAGGTGTATTGAACTGGGAGATCCTATTTAGTATAAATGTGCAAAGAGAAATTAAATCGGATCATCCTAGCCAGAGAAAAGGCAGAAAGAGTGTTTTATGGTCTCACTGTCTAACCCTACAGTTTCCTTCTTGTGACATCACAGTAAGGGTTAGGATCAACAGGACAGCTGGGCCAAGGGAAGACTAAGGGAAGACTGAGGGAAGAAAAACCTCATTCATTATATTATAATAGTGATTTTATAATGATAGAACGCCGGTTCCGTATGGGTGAAGTATTCCTTTAAAGATGCCTAAAACAGTGAATGTACAAACCTGTCCCGTCAAAATGACGTTCCCAGAGATCTGAACGGCATTCTCAATTACGCTTGTTCTCAACATACTTTTGTCATTTATTCTGTCCCACTCTGATACGTTTGATTGTAACATTATTCCTAATATGTCTAAAATCAACATCTTGTTCGTCATTTATTCACCTATCTCCGTTTAATTTTCTCTTTAAAGGGACACTGTGTAACATTTTAAGTAATTCATTAGCTAAAATCAATATCCTCATTCATAAATATGTCCTCATTGGTGTAAAATCACCTCTGCCAATAATCTGAATTATCCTCCTGAGCGGAGAATTACAAATATTAATATTACATTTTGTACATTGAGCAGGCAAGTCTTTTGGAGGCATCCATGTTTTTGGAATGTCATCAGGTGCATTGTTTAGAATTTAGAATTGTTCTTGTCCTTGAAGGCCACTGTAGCTTCTGTTATTATTCGAAAGGGTTGGGGTTACCCAGGGAGCATTGCATTCTAGAACTTTCTAGATGATGTCATATTACACACTGCACCTTTAAAGTTTTTTTCAAAGACGGTGATGCTATTTGCTAAGTAAACGTAACTGTTGAAAGCAAGAAGCTTTAGCTACATTTCAGTTTATTAGCAGAAATATATGTAAATGGTTTAGGGTGAGTGTTGTCATGACAATGCTCCGCCTGAAGAGGGAGCCGTTGTATTACGAGTTAGAATGAGCCGCCGTTTGTAGAGTGAGTAACATTCAAGAGGAAATCCTTTTTTACACAGTCAGGGCTGAAAACATGACACACACACACACACACGCACGCACACACGCACACACACACGCACACGCACGCACGCACACTTACTGACTGCACAGTTACATCAGATGTTTTACCAGAAACTGATGAATCATTTGGTCATGATGTGATTTAAATTGTGATTCAAATCCGGAGAGAGTGTCTGGTAAGGTGTGTGCGTGTGCGGTGTGCGTGTGTGTAAGGCAAAGTAGGCTACATTTTAAACTTTGACTTTAGAGGGATAAGTAGAGATTCTTTTACACCTTTTTACTGGTATTTTTACATAAGTTAAGGATAAAAATACTGACCCTGCGTTCCAAATCACATACTCTTTCTTTGTACTACACTACATACTAAAGTAAAGAAGAGTTTTAGGGCCTCAGGAGAGAGAAAAAAAACAGATAAGGAAGTTTTTTTTTCATTATGTGTGTCTGTGTGTGTGTTTCCGTTTTTTTTTTAACATTTTAAACCGCTCGCTCGGCCATTTCTCACTTTGTCAGAGAAAATTATTATTCGTAATTTTCAATCAGCCGTTTCGTCAGTGTTCAACGGTAATTGAATTTTGATACGAAGGGGCCAATTATTCATCATTTAAGGTTATTTGCATTAATTTAAAATATTAATGGAGTTCTTTTGGGCAGAGGGAAGACGTGTGTGTGTGTGTGTGTGTGAGTTTGAGATGAGTATATCGGTCACACAGAGGAGCTTTGACACTCCAGGCCAAATACAGCTCCGGGAAAAAAATTAAGAGACCACTCCAAATGTTCAGTGTCTCTCGTTTTACTCTTTATAGGCGTATGATTGAGTAGAATGAACATTTTGATTTTATAATATAAACTACTGACAACATTTCTACCAAATTCACAATAAAAATATTGTCATTTAGAGCATTTTCAATAAGTAATGTAGAGATGAAGATTTAAGAAAAATCATAGGACAAAGGAAGAGGGTCGATGGATTATTATTATATATATTTTTTTAAATTGTACTTAAAAAAAATGGGGGTAAAAATGATATTCCTTAACACTTCCCATGCATAGGGAAAGCTTAAGTAGCTACGAGGAACTTTTAAATATTTCTGAAACAGTCTCATTTTTCCTCTGATGATCATAAATTACATGTTACAGCAAACGAGACCATCAGTGCAAAAGAATGCTATTGTTATATAGTTTTTCTTAATGCCTTTGTCATGGGTATACGCTCACCCAGGAACTATACAGCTGGCGTAGTAAAAACACTACCGCTTTTAGTCCAAAGCGTCTAGCACATCAGCTGTTGACTTTAGACTTTTATTTTCAGTCTCCCTCCAAGTATCAGCTGATAATAGGCAATCCTGGTGTGTGTTACGACCTGGCTCTAGGAAGCAACATAAAGTACTCAGACTAATGGTAAAGATGCAAGAAGACTGGTTTATTGTAACAAAGGTGAACACAGAGATTGACTGGTGTCCATGTTGCTGGCCCTGGCTGGAGAGAGAGCGTCAATTAAGCCTCCAGGCTTAAATAGGCTGCAGCAGGTGACTGTTAACGAGGTGAGGGAGGGGCTGAAGGAGCTCTGCAACAGAGAACAGATCTGGCACATAACACCTCCCCCCTTAAAATGGTTGCTCTAATAAAGCAACCTAACATTAACCTTAATAGCAATGAATGAAATGGTGCCACAATACGTTACCACCCTTGGACGAGAATCTAGTTAAAAGAGGCAGGGATGTCTCCCACTGGAGACCGAAAGGCCGGAATGTCCCCCACTGGAGACCGAAAGGCCGGAATGTCCCCCACTGGGGCCGGAATGTCCCCCACTGGAGACCGAAGGGCCGGGATGTCCCCCACTGGAGACCGAAGGGCCGGGATGTCCCCCACTGGAGACCTGGAGAAGGAAGGAATGCCTCTGTCTGCTAGAATACCCTCAAGTGCTTCTCTTAAACTATCTTTAAGGTTTTTATCACCACTGGTAATCTCAATGTCATAATGACTGGCAAGGCTAAGGAGCTGTTCTTTAGAAAGCTGACACAGCAACTCCTCAGAGGGTGTGCTATTAAAGTCACCTAGAGCTGTGGCCATACTAGATAACTTACGAACCAACAAACACAAAAATACACCGATTGCTTTTACGCAGGGTTTAAACTTAGCCAGTATGTACAGTGTACACAACACAGTCTCCATTCCCAAATTCTCTCTACTAAATGGTTCTAGACAACAAGATCACAGAAATAGGCCTAGCAACTCCAATCTAGCTACTAAGGTAGCATACAATATTACCCATACAAAACCCATTACCAAGATGGAACCTGCTGGTAATTAAGACTAAGGCAACAACAACCTCAGGAGAACTATCCTACAAAGTGAAGTTACACACCACCACTTGACTAATTCACAAGCTGCAGGCACTAGGTTAGGATCCTGGACACGTTACCACCATTGTCCCCATAAAACACTCACTTAACTACTTTACAAATCAATCACTGATGGGCACAGTGAGCAAGCCTCCGAGTGCAAAATATCACAAAAGCAAGCCCCCCTGGTACCTGTCTAACTTTAAACTAAACCTACCTGTCTTCTGAGGGTTACCGGGCTCGAGGCTTCTTTAAAGCAAAGCTCAGTTAACCTCAGCCCAAGGCCCTGATGTGCTCGCCCCCACCAGAGACAAGTCTCCGCCCAGGATACCTCGAAAATAAAAAAGGCAAAATAACAAATAGTGCACTGATGGAAGGACAGATTGCTCTGCCCAGCTGGCACACTCCCTAACTAACCAGGGAGACCACTCACAACTTAAAATCAAAAGCACTCAGATACTATACTCACCAACCTCACCATGAGAAGAGCTACTCACAGCCACACTGCCAAACACCACCAAAGCATACAAAATTGTCTAGGGGAAAAAGAGAAACAAATTAACTCAACAAAACTCATCCAGATTTATCCCGGCGAGACCCCAATATGTTACGACCTGGCTCTAGGAAGCAACATAAAGTACTCAGACTAATGTAGTGATGGTGAGATGAGGCCCCGTGAATTGATCGAATCTTTCGGGCCAAATGCTTCACCAAAAGGTAGTGATGTTACGTCCGACACGGAAGCCCCGAAGCCTGTGTCGAGCAAAGGGGGGCGTGTCCACATGAAGCCTGTCTCGAGGCCTGTATCGTTTGTCACAGCACCACCTGACTAAACACAAACGAGGCCCCGTTTGACAAACGGGGCTTCGTTTGTGTTTAGTCACGTGACTGCCTCGTGAAGTGAACGGGTATTTTCAAAGGCTGGGGAAGTTGTTTCTAAAAGAAGGAATCGCCTCAGCCCCAACACAGTCAAGAAAATCTTGTTCCTAAATAAAAATCATTGAAAACACCTCCCCATCCCCCAG
>CM049412.1:26055000-26067500 GCA_026929865.2 Hyperoplus lanceolatus
TCGATTAATCTGAAAAAATATACAGGTCAAATTAGAAAAAATAGAATATCGTGCAAAAGTTCATTTATTTCAGTAATTCAACTTACTAAAAGGTGAAAATAATATATTATATAGACTCATTACATGCAAAGTGAGATATATCAAGCCTTTATTTGTTATAATTTTGATTAATATGGCTCACAGTTAAAAGTTAAGTTAACAGTTGTGAAAACCCCACATTCAAAATCTCAGAAAATTGGAACATTACATGAAAATCAATAAAAAGGAATTTTAAATACAGAAATGTCAGCCCTCTATAAAGTATAATCATGCATATGTACTTTTGCATGAATTATTGCCTCAATTCCAATTCATTTTCCATGAAATTCTAATAATACGAGTTTCTATGGCTAGGATTCAAGCCTAATTCTGTCAGTGACGTGCACCGGAGCATTGAGCCGCGTTCATCTGAGTTACACTGATAGATTTTGAAAGCAGACGCGTTATTAAAACATTGATCAACCGGCGTCATGCAATTAATAATTAATCTGGGAAGCATGTCTGGTGCATGGCTTACATTATTACTGTTTTAATATTATTATATTAGCATTGTAGCATTAATAATTAAGGAATGGGGCAGTAAGAATTAGCATTGACAAGAGCCTTTGTCGTGTTGAGAAAAAATTACACAAACTGAATGGTCAGATGTGTGTGTGTGTGTGTGTGTGTGTGTGTGTGTGTGTGTGTGTGTGTGTGTGTGTGTGCACCAGATCCTCACTATCCACTACCTGTATGTACTATGTATGCGCTGAAAAAAATGTATGGTGTTAATGCAAGACCTAGGCTCTGTAAACTGGTGTGTAAACAAAGGGTTTGTAAACAAGGAAAGAAAGTCATCTGGAAGACATAGGGGAGAACGGGGGAATCTGAGGCATCGGGTAATGTGAGCCACCCCCTGTATCTAGGCAACGGAAAACATTTGTGGTCATGTGAGATATATGTTTTCAAGCCCCTCTCATTTCCCCTTGGCCCTGAAAGAGAGGACCTCATGGTGCTGTGGTAAGTTTTTTCACCAAAATAGGTATTTTGCATGTAAAAGTAAATTTTCTTGCTGACAACTTAATCAACTGTTGTGCCAAAGCAAATGTATTCACGTAGAAAAACTTCTATCATACGTGTTGATGAACTACCAACATATGAAACCATGTGATGCTGATAACTGAAGATTAGCCTGAAATGCTAAGTTTTTTTCTCAAATTGTGGTGGTGGGGTAAAGTGAGCCACTGTATCACTTTCCCCCACCATAAGGCACAAATTAAGTTTAGTCTTAAACATATTTTAATGTAATATTACGTAACATATGTTTTATTTTAATGTCATACACATTGTAGAAAAGCCATCATGCCAAGGAAATACACCAGGAAGACGACTTGGGGCAACCACACGGAAAGAGCACCTTCTCATCTTTCCCTGTAACCTTCAGGGCTGGAATGTTGAGTAGGCCTAGTTGTAGAGTATGACAGGCTGATGTTATAATCCAGTTGGGTCTTCTCCTGTGTTCTGAGTCCCAGGCTGTTCTCGCTGGTTCTAATTTTCCTATGCTTTGACCCTCAGACACAAGCTGGCTCTAAGGGTCCTGTGTTCTGACCCCCAGACTGTGTTCTAATCTAACTGGTTCTATCTTTCATTTGAATCTTATTAAAGAGGACCTATTATGCTACTTTTCTGGTCTTAATTTCTTGTTTTACACTGCTATAGAGCAACCTGACACGAATCACATCACAAAAAACTATGTAGATTTTCGGGAAGCTCTTTCTCTTATTTTGGCGATCCAGCACATCCTGTCAACACTTGAGTGTGTGTGCTTCGGCTCCCTCCGCCTGTGCTTCGGCCATCTCCGCTCCCCCCCCCCCCTCCTGCAAACCCCACTCCGTTGTGATTAGTTACCTTCCTTCCGGAACACTTTCAGTGGCGGGAAGCGCGAGCATGGACCTATAAGGGCGCGAGGCAGACGCGAACAGGGAAGTGACAGCATTACCATACATGGAAACATCCGCGTGGAGACGTCACAAAGTTTTATGCGACGTCACAAATTATGAAAGGGTAGACCGCTTTGAAGACGTGACTTCTCGACTGGCTAGAATAGTGTTTAGTGCTCTGCACAGACACCCCAGATGGTCAGCAGGGAATATGTCGAAATGCATGTAAGTCATTATTTGATAATTTAGTATGGTTAAGCATGACTATGAATCATCATAACAACGTTTATAGGTCATAAAAGTCAAAAAGCATCATAGGTCCTCTTTAAAACCTTTTGAATTATAATATGCTGTATTTGATTTTGTATTTTGTTCAGAGTTACTCTCAAGTGTTTAGAAAATTTGCTTTGCTTAATTGACCAAACCCCATCATTCTTTTACTAGTCCGACATTAGTTCTGGAATGTGTGGCTAGCTTTCAGGATTCTTACTGTTACAATATGTGTTGTTATGGTAGTTTCAGAGTGGAAAAAGTAAGTGGATCAGTTTACCCCACAGCTGGGGTAAAGTGAGCCACATCACAACTTTTTTTAAAAGAATCATATTTTCACTGCCCTTTGTCTTGAAAAAATTCTGCTAATGCCCATTTCTAGGAGACATCCTGAATTAATGGGAAATGTGTAAATTTGAGTGATAAATAATTTTAGCTCGCTTAGAGGGGAGCAAATGTAAAAAGTGGCTCAGATTACCCCGTTCTCCCCTATTATATATATTCACATTTTTTGAAAAATATTCTTCTTATCATTGGAGAGCAGAGATTTCGGATTGCAGGTGCATGAGACAACACCGTATGTTTTAAACATTAAGTGAATGCAGCACCGACGAAATGTTGCTACTTTAACACACACACACAAGCACACACACACACACACACACACACACACACACACACACACACACACACACACACACACACACACACACACACACACACACACACACACACACACACACACACACACACACACAGGTCCTGGGGTCTTGCTCTCAGGCCTCTTGACGGGGTGACAACAAACCTGCCCCTCTGATTTATGGAAATGCAGATGGAGTTTATATCACACACACACACACAGACACACAGACACACACACACACACACACACACACACACACACACACACACACACACACACACACACACACACACACACACACACACACACACACACACACACACACACACACACGTACATCCTTCTCGGTTCGGCTAAGAAGAGGACAAAGGAGGTCAAACTCTGTAAGAAATGTGTCAACTCTGCAACAAAAATGCTGATTAGATTATCTTCTATGTGTGTGTGTGTGTGTGTGTGTGTGTGTGTGTGTGTGTGTGTGTGTGTGTGCCAGGTCTGCACATGAAGACATCTTGATATTTAATTGCTGTAATTAACATGTTTAAGGACACGATTAATTATACAGTGTGTCAGGCAGCAAATAATTCATAATTGCATATGGCCGCATGTGAATATTTTTGTATCTCTGTTTGTATTTACGCCTTTTTCCTGCAGTGATAGAAGAAGCATTGAGGTTGTTTAAACCTGCAGTGTGTAGAATTTTGGTTTTATTTCCTAGCAGATTTTGTAGAAAGTAATTATAATATCCATAAGTACATTCAATTTAGTGCATAATAGCTGATTTTTTTTTTTATTATTATTTTTTCCCTTAGAAAGGGTCTCATATATGTCCATATTTCGGCATATTTTGGACCAAGGCCTAGTGCCACCATCTTGAAAGTGTCATAGTTGGAATGTCATCAGGTGAATTGTTTAAAATGTAGAATTGTTCTTGTCCTTGAAGGCCACTGTAGCTTCTGTTATTATTCGAAAGGGTTGGGGTTACCCAGGGAGTGTTGCATTCTAGAACTTTGTAGAACTTTCTTGATGATGTCATATTACACACTGCACCTTTAAGGTCAAGGTCACTTTTATTTATATAGCACCTTATAAGAACCTAAATTCACCAAAGTGCTTTACATAAAATACATAAATCAAAATACAACAGCACACATTAAAAAACACTTACAGCAATGACACAAAACAATTCATTAAAACGTAAAAGCCTGTGAAAAAAGGTGAAAAAAGTTATCCTACTGTATACATACGCCTAGTGGCTTGTCTATTGTCTTATCTTTTCTGTTTTGTTCTGTTGGTGAGATATGTAGTAATAATGGACTGGATTTATACAGCGCTTTTCAAGGTACTCAAAGCGCTTTACAGGGTTCCAGGTTCCATTCATTCACACAGTCATACCGGTGGTGGTAAACTACCATAGTAGCCACAGCTGCCCTGGAGCAGACTGACGGAAGCGTGGCTGCCATTCAGCGCCTACGGCCCCTCTGACCACCACCTCAAACATACAGCAGTCATACACATTCACACGAGGCAAGGTGGGTGAAGTGTCTTGCCCAAAGACACAATAACCATGACACAGGTGGCAGAGCGGGGATCGAACTGCCAACCCTTGGATTATTGGCCGACCCGCTTAACCACCTGAGCCACGGTCGCCCAAACACTTGTAATGCACTTTAGTATTGTGCTTCTGTGCTGTTCTATGTGTAATTGTGACCTAAAGCCATATTTTTAGATCATAAAGACCATATTTGTTGATCAGACTAGTGCTGCCGAGGTTTGCCAATTTCTTGCTACTCTACTCCATTGTCTTCCCGGCCCATCCTTTCTTCATTTTTTCATTTCAATTGTCTTTCTTTTTCAATCTTCCCCCAACCATCCTCTATCTGTCTGGGGTCTGGAGTGCTCTTCACCCCCCATTCACACACACACACACACACACACACACACACACACACACACACACACACACACACACACACACACACACACACACACACACACACACACACACACCCATCCCCAGTCATCCTCACTATCCTCCCAAGCCCTCCCAAACCCTCACACACACTTGCACACACACACCCACACACACACACACACACACACACACACACACACACACACACACACACACACACACACACACACACACACACACACACACACACACACACACACCCACTCCTCACCCATCCCCAGCCCTCAGCGTTTAGTGATTAATGTGAGTTTTAATTGTCACGCTCACTTTTATGCTCATTAAAGTGTATTATGCAGCAGTTAGGGTATTAAAGTTCACCGTGAAAATTTCATGCATACTGATGAGAATGCAAATGAACCCAGCGTGAAAAGGATAGTACGGTTTGTCTTGTGCGTGTGTGTGTGTGTGTGTGTGTGTGTGTGTGTGTGTGTGTGTGTGTGTGTGTGTGTGTGTGTGTGTGTGTGTGTGTGTGTGTGTGTGTGTGTGTGTGTGTGTGTGTGTGTGTGTGAATGTGTGTGTGTGTGAATGTGTGTGTGCGCATGTGTGTGTGTGTGATCTTCCCCCAGGAGTGCGCCACATGTCATTAAAGCCATCTCACCCAGGCCGAGCTGTGAGTCCGTCCGTAGCAAAATCATGTTAACGCCGTTTCGTAATGCCTGAATACCTGAATATTTTTTAACAAATGACACTGTATGTTGCAAAAAAACGCTACATGGCCCTTTAAAAATATACATATAGCTACATATTTAAGTCTCTTTACGTTGAATTAAAGGCAAGGCAAGGCAAGGCAAGGCAAGTTTATTTATACAGCACAATTCAGACATTTGCATAAAGTCAAGCCTTTTTGACCCTAACCTTACCCTGTAGTTCCCCAGCTCTGCACTATAGTTCAGTTACTTTTTGGGGGCCCTAAGCATGATTTGATGTTTCTACAGTAGCGCAGAAGGGACAAACTTAACGGCCTTATGCGTTTTTATATATAGTGGGCGTCCTGGGGAAATGCACCTGTTGGAAGACCAAGAAGAAGAAGTACAATAGAATAAATAACTAAATACATCTTCACCTCATCACTTGATATTGTGGAAAGACTTGAGGCAGTGGTGGATGATGCCATCTTTAGTAGCTATAGCTTCTTGTCCTTAAAGGCCACCGTAGCTTCTGTAAATGCTCCCAAAGAGAGGGGTTAGCAAGGGAGCGTTGACTTCTAGAAACTCACCACTAGATGCCACTACTCTGACATTACACACTGCACACTTGAAGAAGTTGTTGAGATAGTTTTACCGACAATATAAAATGAATAGACCGCAAGCACATGAAGCACATCATAAAGGAGGTTATCTTGATGAGGACATTTTAGTGTAATACAATGCAAGAGAAATGCCTCTTTAAATGAATATAAACCGAGCTTTATCTTATTGAAACCTCTGTGTGTGTGTGTGTGTGTGTGTGTGTGTGTGTGTGTGTGTGTGTGTGCGTGCGTGTGTGTGTTTGTGTTTCTTTCCCTAGCACCACCTGCTGTTATAGCCCCATACTGTGTGAAATATAGGCTCGGTCATTACCGCGCTTCCACTGCGCTGTCTGCAGAGTGAAATGAGACAAAAGCATAAAGATTTCTCAACCGGGGGGGGGCCTAAATCATTTACACAGCATGGAACGCACACGCACACACACACACACACACACACACACACACACACACACACACACACACACACACACACACACACACACACACACACACACACACACAGGCAGACAGACAGACAGACAGACACACACACACACACACACACACACACACACACCCATGCAGGCAGACAGACAGACAGACAGGCAGACACACACACCCACCCATGCAGGCAGACAGACAGACAGACAGCCGCACACACGCACGCACACACGCAGACAGGCAGACAGGCAGACAGGCAGACAGACACATACACACACACACGCACACACACACACACACACACAGACATACACATACACATACACACACATACACACACACATGGTTGATATAACTGTCCTATAACAGCAGCAGGTGGCACTGTATCTAGAGAGGCACCGAGACAGAGAGACATATAAGCTCATTACTGTGACAAATACTGTGTTTACGCATGAATAGGTGTGTGTGTGTGCGTGTGTGTGTGTGTGTGTGTGTGTGCGTGTGTGTGTGTGTGTGTGCGTGTGCGTGTGCGTGTGTGCGTGCGTGTGTGTGTGTGTGCGTGTGTGTGTGTGCGTGCGTGTGTGTGTGTGTGCGTGTGTGTGTGTGCGTGTGTGTGTGTGTGTGTGTGTGTGTTCCCGAGAGATGATCTAAAGGAGATATCAAACAGCTTGAGCCTGGGACAATTGAGTTTTTTAGTGTTTTTCGAATAAAAAAAACATATTTTTTATCCCAGTAACCATGAGGTCTCTGGTTCCTCCTCCCAGTAACCATGAGGTCTCTGGTTCCTCCTCCCAGTAGCCATGAGGTCTCTGGTTCCTCCTCCCAGTAACCATGAGGTCTCTGGTTCCTCCTCCCAGTAACCATGAGGTCTCTGGTTCCTCTTCCCAGTAACCATCAGGTCTCTGGTTCCTCCCAGTAACCATGAGGTCTCTGGTTCCGCCTCCCAGTAACCATGAGGTCTCTGGTTCCTCCTCCCAGTAACCATGAGGTCTCTGGTTCCTCCTCCCAGTAACCATGAGGTTTCTGGTTCCTCCTCCCAGTAACCATGAGGTCTCTGGTTCCTCCCAGTAACCATGAGGTCTCTGGTTCCTCCTCCCAGTAACCATGAGGTCTCTGGTTCCTCCCAGTAACCATGAGTTCTCTGGTTCCTCCTCCCAGTAACCATGAGGTCTCTGGTTCCTCCTCCCAGTAACCATGAGGTCTCTGGTTCCTCCTCCCAGTAACCATGAGGTCTCTGGTTCTTCCTCCCAGTAACCATGAGGTCTCTGGTTCCTCCTCCCAGTAACCATGTGGTCTCTGGTTCCTCCTCCCAGTAACCATGAGGTCTCTGGTTCCTCCTCCCAGTAACCATGAGGTCTCTGGTTCCTCCTCCCAGTAACCATGAGGTCTCTGGTTCCTCCTCCCAGTAACCATGTGGTCTCTGGTTCCTCCTCCTAGTAACCATGAGGTCTCTGGTTCCTCCTCCCAGTAACCATGAGGTCTCTGGTTCCTCCTCCCAGTAACCACGAGGGCTCTGGTTCCTCCTCCCAGTAACCATGAGGTCTCTAGTTCCTCCTCCCAGTAACCACGAGGGCTCTGGTTCCTCCTCCCACTAACCATGAGGTCTCTGGTTCCTCCTCCCAGTAACCATGAGGTCTCTGGTTCCTCCTCCCACTAACCATGAGGTCTCTGGTTCCTCCTCCCAGTAACCATGAGGTCTCTGGTTCCTCCTCCCAGTAACCACGAGGTCTCTGGTTCCTCCCAGTAACCATGAAGTCTCTGGTTCCTCCTCCCAGTAACCATGAGGTCTCTGGTTCCTCCCAGTAACCATGAGGTCTCTGGTTCCTCCTCCCAATAACCATGAGGTCTCTGGTTCCTCCTCCCAGTAACCATGAGGTCTCTGGTTCCTCCTCCCAATAACCATGAGGTCTCTGGTTCCTCCCAGTAACCATGAGGTCTCTGGTTCCTCCTCCCAGTAACCATGAGGTCTCTAGTTCCTCCTCCCAGTAACCATGAGGTCTCTGGTTCCTCCTCCCAGTAACCATGAGGTCTCTGGTTCCTCCTCCCAGTAACCATGAGGTCTCTGGTTCCTCCTCCCAGTAACCATGAGGTCTCTGGCTCCTCCTCCCAGTAACCATGAGGTCTCTGGTTCCTCCTCCCAGTAACCATGAGGTCTCTGGTTCCTCCTCCCAGTAACCATGTGGTCTCTGGTTCCTCCTCCCAGTAACCATGAGGTCTCTGGTTCCGCCTCCCAGTAACCATGAGGTCTCTGGTTCCTCCTCCCAGTAACCATGAGGTCTCTGGTTCCTCCTCCCAGTAACCATGTGGTCTCTGGTTCCTCCTCCCAGTAACCATGAGGTCTCTGGTTCCTCCTCCCAGTAACCACGAGGTCTCTGGTTCCTCCTCCCACTAACCATGAGGTCTCTAGTTCCTCCTCCCAGTAACCACGAGGTCTCTGGTTCCTCCTCCCAGTAACCATGAGGTCTCTGGTTCCTCCTCCCAGTAACCATGAGGTCTCTGGTTCCTCCTCCCAGTAACCATGAGGTCTCTGGTTCCTCCTCCCAGTAACCATGAGGTCTCTGGTTCCTCCTCCCAGTAACCATGAGGTCTCTGGTTCCTCCTCCCAGTAACCATGAGGTCTCTGGTTCCTCCTCCCAGTAACCATGAGGTCTCTGGTTCCTCCTCCCAGTAACCATGAGGTCTCTGGTTCCTCCTCCCAGTAACCATGAGGTCTCTGGTTCCTCCTCCCAGTAACCATGAGGTCTCTGGTTCCTCCTCCCAGTAACCATGAGGTCTCTGGTTCCTCCTCCCAGTAACCATGAGGTCTCTGGTTCCTCCTCCCAGTAACCATGTGGTCTCTGGTTCCTCCTCCCAGTAACCATGAGGTCTCTGGTTCCTCCTCCCAGTAACCATGAGGTCTCTGGTTCCTCCTCCCAGTAACCATGAGGTCTCTGGTTCCTCCTCCCAGTAACCATGAGGTCTCTGGTTCCTCCTCCCAGTAACCATGAGGTCTCTGGCTCGATCCCCGGCAGTAGACAGGTGTTAGTAGTAAAACTAGTGGTGGCTGCTATTACAGCAACTAAATGTAAATAATGGCTTTGGACGTAGCAGTTCAACCAAACCAAACAATTAAACCGTTCAGAAACCTTTCCACAGTGGATCTATTGTCTGACTGATTGACACTAGTTGAGATGTGGGGAGTTCCAGGTGAGTGTCATTAAGCAGCTGGTATAACAGAAGTATTTTTAGCAGTTTTCCCCGAGGCAGACGGGGCTAATACAACCTTCTCTTTATCCCGATCAGTCTGTCCAGTTTGCCCCGGGAGGGAACGGCCTAAAGAAGAGGGGAACAGGCACAAAGACTGTGGCTCAGGTGGTAGAGCGGGTCGGCCAATGATTGAAGGGTTTGCGGTTCGATTCCTGCTCTGCCACTTTGTGTCATGTTTTTTTTTGTCCCTGGCAAGACACTTCACACCTTGCCTCATGTGAATGTCTATAGTTAGCCTGCTATCGGTGTATGAATGGTAACGTGGGAATGGGAACAAGTAAATGGGAACAGGTCTCCCTCGCAAAAGAGTCTCCGGTCTCAATGGGATTTACCTGTATAAATAAAAGGTTAACAAAAAAAACACCTACAAGGCTTTGAAGGCACTATTGCACTGTGTTGTGAGAACATCAGGCAAATAGGCTACTGCAATCAAGTACAACTAAAAGGTACTTTAGTTGACTTTAGTATTTTCACTTTCTAGGGCTTTATACAGAGAATGCTGTCTGATTGCTTTGTTTTTGTATTTTTTACTGTTTTAATCAATATTTTTAGTTGTTATATGTGATTTTAACTTATTTCTATTCTTTATCGAGTGTGGTATGCCTCTGAAGTCATTTTCCCTTGTTGTATATGTTCGTTACATTCTTATTTTAATGTGTCTATCTATCTATCTATCTATCTATCTATCTATCTATCTATCTATCTATCTATCTATCTATCTATCTATCTATCTATCTATCTATCCATCCATCCATCCATCCATCCATCCATCCATCCATCCATCCTTCTATCTATCTATCTATCTATCTATCTATCTATCTATCTATCTATCTATCTATCTATCTATCTATCTATCTATCTATCTATCTATCTATCTATCTATCTATCTATCTATCCATCCATCCATCCATCTATCCATCCATCAATAAGGTAAAAGCAATGTAATAGACTACCGCAATAGTATTTATTAGTGAATCTAAACTAGGCTGCTTATTATTCCCTAAATTCCCTCCATCAAAATGTATTAAATTCCATTATATCTAGTAAACAACAGACATTTCTTTGTACTATGTATTTCCCATGGTGCGTTCACGGACCTGAGTTGTGTTTTCACATTCCAGAGCGGACCTATAAACGTCACGCGAGGGGGCGGTGCTGCGTTCACTGCCCCTCCCCCCAAACCACGAGGCTCCGTTTGTGTGCGTGTGTGTGTGTGTGTGCGTGTGTGTGTATGTGTGTGTGTGTGTGTGTGTGTGTGTGTGTGTGTGTGTGTGTGTGTGTGTGTGTGTGTGTGTGTGTGTGTGTGTGCGTGTGTGTGTGTGTGTGTGTGTGTGTGTGTGTGTGTGTGTGTGTGTGTGTGTGTGTCCGGTTTGTTGACAGGCCGATCAGCGCCCATGTTCAACGGCACACAAAGCCTCTAGTCTGTCCGTGTGTGTAATTGCAATTATGAGCAACACACACACACACACACACACACACACACACACACACACACACACACACACACACACACACACACACACGCACTATTTATATAACTCATAATGTTACTGCCTCTGTCCGTATGTTGATAACAAAACTATTTTTTTATGTATTCAATAAAATAAAATATGATAATATTTCAAAACAAAAAAAATAATGACGAAATAAAGAAAAAATAAGATTAAAAACACCATGTTGGATCTAATTTGATCCGCGTCAAAAACAATCCCACTTTTCCTTCTGTCCCTGAACACGGCTCAGTCTCCGCCTCCTCTTCATTTGTCAACAAAGAGGTTTGACAAGCTCAGAGAAACCCTGCCCCCATGTTTCCTTAAAAGGCTGATTTGGCCGAACTAGCACGAGCTCGCGAGCAGTGTGTGTGTGTGTGTAGAGTGTGTGAGTGTGTGTGTGGGTCTAGCCTAACCTCTTTCTCCCCTTTCCCCCCTTGTCCCGTTCATATGGTGTGTTGACTTCCACTTCCTCCGTGTCGCCGTTAAACGCGGTGCTACCATGGCCGACCGTGTACAGCTGCCCGCGGCCAAGAGGCACTGCTGTAGACCCGGATACAATGCTGCGTGTAACCGCGGTGGAGGTGGAGGCCAGCGGGGATCGGGCTCTGACTGTGGCCGCTCATCAAGCTCTAAAATCGGATCGGGCAAGAAGCACAACCCGGAGACGCTCCTGGATATAGCAGCGAGGAAAGTGGCCGAAAAGTGGCCGTTTCAGAGGGTCGAGGAGCGCTTCGAGAGGATCCCAGAGCCCGTTCAAAGGAGGATTGTGTACTGGTCTTTCCCCAGGAGCGAACGGGAGATCTGCATGTATTCGTCGTTCAACACTGGAGGCGAGGGCGAGATTGGAAGTAGTAGTAGCGGGGAAGTAAGCGATGAAACGCGGCTGCCTTTCCGACGAGGCATCGCTCTGCTGGAGAGTGGTAGCGTGGACAATGTACTGCAAGTCGGTAAGTGAATGATGGTGTGATCATGGGATCCTTATTGAACAAATAAGCTACAAAAATACCTTTAAAAAACAAGTCTATTCAACCAATTTTTTTATTTTTAGTCTGTGAATTCGTCCGTATAACAAAGGAGGACACGCTATACAATGGGTCTTCAAATCGGCTGACAGTAGCAAAATACAAAACCATCTAAAAATATATATTAAAAAAACACTTCTTTAAGCTTATTTTCTGATTATTGTGTGTGAATTCGGTGGATAAAGTGACATAGCGTGGGTTGACAACAAAGGATGACACGCTACAAT
>CM049412.1:26072500-26080000 GCA_026929865.2 Hyperoplus lanceolatus
CTCATAAACCAAACTGTTAATAGATAAGATCAAAACCTGTATATTATTAATCATACATTAGAATAATCTTTAGATGTAGCCCTTAAGAAAAACTCATTAATTGCACTGACTCAATGAACACATTAAAAAACAGAAAAAAAATGCAATCTTGCAGTTTTTGCACTTCCCGCTGCCGTGCCAATAATTCAGTAAATTAATTCTTCATAACTGGCCGTTAATTGTTGCCATCAGTGATTTTAATTGCCTTAAACATTCCATTAAGTTTCTAATTGAAAGGATAAGAAAAGGAGAGTCAAAGTCGCGACCCCTTTTCAGAATATTACATTTAAAGACTTGCCCTGATCCATGCATAAAATTAAACTGATATCAGCCGTTTTCTATATTGTTCTTATCTATCTTTAAAAGTGCACGCTATGGGATATACACTGAAGATAAGGATGTGATGTTGAACGTACAAATGTTCAATTATTATAACAATTAATTAATTCTATATAAGAAAGGATTTTGCAAAGTTTAAACGAAACCAGACAGAGTCAACATCCACCATTATCTCTAGCTCCTCTGGTGTGATGTCATTTATCAGTTGAGAACATAAAAGCCCTTTTTTGTCGAATTCAGTTTGCACTCATGGTCAGACGCATTTAATCATGTGTGCTGAAACAGGAGCTTTCTATAATAAATGATTCCCTTGCCTAAGGAAATGCATTGGTTTCTCTCAAATTTTAAAGTTGTTATGACAATTTTCCATCAAGGGAGACCTGTTCCCATTCCCACGTTACCATTCACACACACATTCATACACCCATAGCAGGCTAACTATCGAAATTCACACGAGGCAAGGTGGGTGAAGTGTCTTGCCCAAGGACACAACAACCACGGCACAAGTGGCAGGGCGGGAATCGAACCGCCAACCCTTCGATCATTGGCCCGACCCGCTCTACCACCTGAGCCACAGTCGTATTGTTAGCTTCTGGTCAAATGTTTGCTTCATTAAGTCAACATGTCACGTGGTTTATGCTCACGTGAAGAGAGTGTCCTGTTCCCTTGTTGTTAAAACCTCATCACTTGAATTTACACAAGAGGCTTTAAACACAACTGAAACCTGTTCTGAAATACAAACAGATGTCATGTAAAGTGAAATCTCACATCACCAAGGCACCAACACACTAGCCCCTTTTACACAGAGATTGCGGCATATTCCCGGCTTTCACTGGCTGGTGTAAAAGAGGCTGTTGTCTATAGCTGTCACCGCTGGCTCTGTATTCAGCTGTTTTTTTTAGAGAATTTTCTTTATACTGAAAATGGTGATTTTTACTTGAGGGAAAGTCACGTTATACTTGTGGCCAAAGCTGGACATTCCTTAGACACACTGGCATGATGTTAAACTTAATTATTCAACTCTTATTATTGTATTAAGCCAATTATATCGTGTGAATGTCGATAGTCAGCCTGCTATCGGTGTATGAATGTGTGTGTGAATGGTAACATGGGAAAGGAAAACAGGTCTCCCTTGTAAAAGAGTCTTCGGTCTCAATGGGATTACCTGTATAAAAAAAGGTTAAAAAAAAAAAGAAATATGCAGGGTTATTTCGGGTGGAAAATTGTCAAATCAACTTCAAAAATTTGACAGAAACTATTGTGTACAACTGTTGCATTTACTCAAGCAAGGAAACACCTGGACTGTGTCTGAAATCGCGCACTTCTATACTTACACTTACTTTTTTGAGTGCACTTTGCGCGAAACCGGAGAGTGTGCCAAAATGCAGTGCACTATAAGTTCCTCGGTCGTGCACTCAAAACGGTCTAAAACTTGAGTGTGGAGCGATGGACACTTTCCACACTCAACGGCCGCCATCTTGCCTACGTAGCGGAGAGGACGGGACATTAAAATCAAAATAGACGAGCTTGAAGCAACCGTGGAGACGGACGCGCTCTACAAAAGTTAAATTACACATTGTTTTTGTTTTTCTGCGACTAATGTGCCTGTTTTGGCTATCGGTAACACAAGCAGAAACAAATACCACCGAAGAAGAACGGTCAAAATGCAAAGTCATTTCCGGTAGGTGCGCGACGGCAGTTGGGACAGTACACTGTAGAAATGAGAGCACTGCGTCTTTAAGTAAGTGTACTGTAGGGATAATAAAGTGCACTCAATGTAAGTGCACTTACCTAAGTGTGCGATTTCAGACACAGCGCTGGTTACTCTATACGGAGTGTACACGCGTGTTGTAATCTGTGTGTAACCCGGGTTACTGTTAAGCTGCTTTACATCAGGTCAAGGTCATAGCTTTACTCACCTAAGACAAACACCTCTCCTAGACTGTGGTGTTAGGTAAGAATACTATAGGCATGGCACGTTGCCAGCTATGGTGCCCCTTTGTTTACACACCAGTTTACAGAGTCTAGGCTGTGTATTAACACCTGATCATGAGGAGATATTCACTGATTTATTTATTTTTTTTACAAAAAGTGATTTTGACTCCACCTTTTAAATCAAGATTATCGAAGGAGTTGTGTCTCAATCTATTACTCACTGACTGTGTGTGTGTGTGAGTGAGTGAGTCTGTGTCTGTGTGTAGGTGTGTGTGTGTGTGTGAGTGAGTCTGTGTCTGTGTGTGTGTGTGTGTGTGTGTGTGTAGGTGTGTGTGTGTGTGTGAGTGTGTCTGTGTGTGTGTGTGTAGGTGTGTGTGTGTGTGTGTGTGAGTGAGTCTGTGTAGGTGTGGTGTGTGTGTGTGTAGGTGTGTGTGTGTGTGTGTGTGAGTGAGTCAGTGTAGGTGTGTGTGTGTGTTCAACCCCACCAATTAAACTCATGGTTATCACGTAGTGTTCAACATTACTGTCATTCTGTACACTGCAGTGCAGAATGTGAAACTCAGTCCTCACTGTTCTGTCACTGTTCTGTTGCTCTACTAGTGTGTGTGTGTGTGTGTGTGTGTGTGTGTGTGTGTGTGTGTGTGTGTGTGTGTGTGTGTGTGATGCATGAGTAGTTAAGTTTCCCGGCTGTCACATTTGACTATGTGATATTTAAAGGTGCACTGTGTAACTTTGGGTGTGTCAGAGAAGTGAAGTATATTCTCATAACTGAATAAACAAACTTTTCTCACAGGAAATGTGATCCCTGGAACACTGTTTGAAGTCAGAAAGCTTCCTGAAAAGTTACTGTTTCACTGTTGTTGTTTACAGCAGCAGGGCCCACAGTTTGGTTTACAAACATATTCTAGTCTCACGTTTGGTTCCAGGTTCCTCAAAATAATTTTTGAATTAAGATGATAAAATTATTCAATACTAAAAAATGACATGTAGAGTAAGTATGTTTTAATAACCAACTGCAGGCTCTGCAAACGTAAACAAATCCCCCTCCTCTGAAACTACACACTACCCCTTTAACAGGACATTTTCTACCTAAGTCTGTTCTGAAAAATGCCAAGAAATCCTACGCCCTGCAAGACTCCATCAGGTATTGCTCTCTCTGCGTGGCAAACTGTCACCACACAGTGAAATCTAACCGGTTCTATCTGGTGCAAAACTCAACCAGAGCTGCCTGGAAAAAGGAGGTTTTTTCTCACCATAGTCATCTAACGAATGACATCAGTGTTACTCCCTCTGTCTCTATAACACACTCCTGGCGTTATCACAAGTACAAAATCCTGCTATTCGTAATCCTACTTAAAGCTGCAGTGCGTAACTTTTTCATATGGCAATTTGTGAGCTGTGAAAACAAGATGTTAACACTGAGATATTATCACTTTTTGAGTTAAAGCTATAGTGCGTAACTTTTTCCTTATAAAAAATTAATGTCGGGTTACATTCAAGCCATCGCCAAAACGAATTACCACAAAGTTTGATTAAAGCCTATCAGCTCCACAAAAACTACCTGTATTTCTCAGTATGGCAGCAACACTACACTACTCAGAACAGTACATTTGCAGCAGGGCGGATAAGTATAAAAAATAAAGGTATAACGTGTAAGTTATGTGAATAAATATTGCAAAAAGAAGCCATATAAAAACCGCGAGTATAGCCGCAGATTCACTTGATAATGTGCTGCATGTTTATACGCTTAACTGCTAAACTCAGCATAACTGCATTGAATTAAAGTCGCGATAAGCACATCAAAGCATAATTTGCCTTATATCACACACACACACACACACACACACACACACACACACACACACACACACACACACACACACACACACACACACACACACACACACACTTGGCCTCAGGCTTCTTGTACACACTGATTACCACCGACTAGCTCTCTCATCTGCAATTTTATGAGGAATCAATGAATCGGGCTCACACCTATTGAATGATGCAAAGCCTTGTAAGTATGCTGATGGAGAGAACACACACACACACACACACACACACACACACACACACACACACACACACACACACACACCCACCCCACGCTTGGCCTTGTAGGTTGTTGATCAGCATTAACGGCGTATGCATATCACCTCCAATATGCTCAGGCTTTTGCAAAAATCAATATTTATTGAAGTTACACACATTCAAGCCGTCAGCTCCACACAACTCTCTCAGCGTATGGCAGCAGCGTTTACAAACTGGTGTGGGACTGAGTCAGGGTAAACTAGTGTGTGTGTGTGTGTGTGTGTGTGTGTGTGTGTGTGTGTGTGTGTGTGTGTGTGTGTGTGTGTGTGTGTGTGTGTGTGTGTGTGTGTGTGTGTGTGTGTGTGTGTGTGTGTGTGTGTGTGTGTGTGTGTGTGTTAATGGTGATAAATGATAGACGTTGAGTCTCACTGATGTTCTTTTAAAGGCTTCAAATGAAGAAGATATATCAGTGTGTGTTGGTTGGATCAATATATTTGTGGTTTTGGTCTTTCCTCATGGTTAAAAACACACACACACACACACACACACACACACACACACACACACACACACACACACACACACACACACACACACACACACACACACTGATCTGTATTCCTGTGCCGTATCGTTTTATCATTAACCTTCAACAGGAGAGCAAGGCGAGTGGAGGAGGGGCTGTGTGTGTGTGTGTGTGTGTGTGTGTGTGTGTGTGTGTGTGTGTGTGTGTGTGTGTGTGTGTGTGTGTGTGTGTGTGTGGCAGTAACTAGTTTACCTCTGTCCGCCCTCCAACCATCAATCCACTTCTGTTTACAGCGATTTCACTGCTTCTATTGGACACAACGTTAAATAAACAAGTAGTGTAAGTAAACCTGTAGGGCCGCAAATAACTGTTACCTTCATGTTTAAAGGCCGACTTCACCGTTGGAATATGAAGGTGTATTGAACTCTGAGATCCTATGTAGTATAAATGTGCAAAAAAAATTGAAATTGGTTCATCCTCGCCTGAGAAAAGGCAGAAAGAGTGTTTTATGGTCTCACTGTCTAACCCTAAATTTAAAATGCAGGGTTAGGAATAACAGGACAGCTGGGCCAAGGGAAGACTCAGGGAAGACTCAGGGAAGAAAAACCTCATTCATTATATTATAATAGTGATTTTATAATGATAGAACGCCGGTTCCGTATGGGTTTAGTATTCCTTTTACTGATATGGCAATTATGTCCCTTATAAGATTTCATAAATGAAATGTCTGAATGTCGACAGTTCGCCTGCTATCGGTGTACGAGCTTCACTTTGCAGGATCTCCGGTTTCTCTGGGATTTACCTGTGTGAATAAAGGTTACATTTCTTCTTCCTTTTTTTTAAATTCATAAAATGGTTTAACGAAGTGTTACAGTCACGTAAAATTAGGACAAGCAACAAATTGTGAATTTGGAAACGGCATTTTTTTTACTATTTATATTCATTTTCTACCAAGTCTGTGTATGAAAAATTCCCCAAAATTCTACACACCGCAGCTTTAAGTGGTTAATAAATAATGAATGTTACTTTTCAGTAGATCGGTTAATTGGTTAATTGCCTACTATAGTTCCAGCCCTAGATCCAGCGTAGGAAACTGTGCAGTGCTGTGTGTTCTTGGTGGGAGTCTGGGGAGCTTGGTTTGTCCCAACACTGTCTCAGCAAGTTAAAGCCTGCCGCTGTCCCCCGTGTGTGTGTGTGTGTGTGTGTGTGTGTGTGTGTGTGTGTGTGTGTGTGTGTGTGTGTGTGTGTGTGTGTGTGTGTGTGTGTGTGTGTGTGTGTGTGTGTGTGTGTGTGTGTGTGTGTGTGTGTGTGTGTGTGTGTGTGTGTGTGTGTGTGTGTGTGTGTGTGTGTGTGTGTGTGTGCGCGAGCGAATGTAGGTTTGTGTGCGCGAGCGAGTGTAGGTTTGTGTGCGTGAGAGAGAGTGTGTGTGTGTATGTATGAGAGAGTGTGTGTTGCTGTGTATGTGTGTGTGTGTGTGTGTGTATAGAGGGGGTCTCGGGAGAGCAGTGCCCTTCGGACCGCCTCAGCTCTGCAAACAAGGCTCTTTAACTTAATAACATGGCGGAGCGCTTCAAGCATTTCAAACATATTAACGTTGCTAACCGCTAAAAATGCTTACGTCCAGGTTTTTTCTTAGCAGAAGAATCAACAACTGAAACATTTCTTGGGCTCTTCTTGGGATTTTTCTTGAGCTCCTGCACCAGTGTCAGAGGGGAGGCCACCAGTTTGTAAACGCTGCCATACTGAGAAATACAGAGAGAGTTTTGTGGAGCTGATAGGCTTTATCAATTTTGTGTCTACTCATTTGGCGATGGCTTGAATGTAAACAGCATTCATTAATATTAAAAAGTTACGCACTATAGCTTTAAAACGTATGCCTCTTTCATGTGAACCAACTCTGCCATATAACGCTCCTACCATCTGCTGTGTGTGTGTGTGTGTGTGTGTGTGTGTGTGTGTGTGTCTACGCCTGTGTTTGGAGAGTATTCATCATAATGTTTGTTTAGCCAAATTTACCGAGCGCACAAGATTGTGTGTCGCAAAAAGGTAAACCCATTCAGTTGGCTGTCAACCTACACAAACTGTCACTGGACCATTGTTTTTGTCTTCTCAACTTTATTTGAATTTGTAAGGTGAACAATAGCAACAAGCAATTATGTACTCGGTAATACTACCAGTCTGTCTGTCTGTCTTTCTGTCTGTGTTCCTGCCTGCCTTTCTGCCTGTCTGTCTCTCTCTCTCTCTCTCTCTCTCTCTCTCTCTCTCTCTCTCTCTCTCTCTCTCTCTCTCTCCCCCTCTGCATGGTTTCAGTTTATTCTCTAACCCTTGTGCATATACTCCACCTAAATCCACCGACGTCTCTATCTGTAAAAACACAAAGCGAAGTATCTAGTTCTCCTGGTCCTACAGTATACCTGAGGCCCTTGCATTGTCCCAACCCTTGAGCATACGCAGCTCACTGACTCATATGTGTGTGTCGCCTGCTTTTGGGATGCGTGCTGAAATCCAGTCGTGCAAAACGTGGTATCGGGGCGCATCCTGAAACTATTGGAACATGTATATACAGGTGCACGAAATGAAAAGAATTCGAATATCATGGGAAAGTTCAATTCTGACCCATGAAGTGA
>CM049412.1:26090000-26095000 GCA_026929865.2 Hyperoplus lanceolatus
AGATGATCAAGTCTTTACCGTCAGACTGTCTGTGACACACACACACACACACACACACACACACACACACACACACACACACACACACACACACACACACACACACACACACACACACACACACACACACACACACACACACACACACACACACACACACTATACATATGTCATTCTTGTCACTACAGAAGCATACTGGTCGTACAGTATTTGCTGCGTTGACATCTTTTGACACCGCACACTCCATCCGCTGTGTCTCCATTGGGTTTAAGTTAACTTCCGGCAAATGCTTTGAATTAGTCAAGTTCTGTTTTTTTAATTTTTTTCAACAATATGTTTATTGTGGATTGGCGATACACTTACGCATTTAAAAAAAAAAAAAATTTTAACCTTTATTTATACAGGTAAATCCCATTGAGACCGAAGACTCTTTTGCAAGGGAGACCTGTTTCCCTTTCCCACGTTACCATTCACACACACATTCATACACCGATAGCAGGCTAACTATCAACATTCACACGAGGCAAGGTGGGTGAAGTGTCTTGCCCTAGGACACAACAACTATGACACAGGTGGCAGGGCGGGGATCGAACCTCCAACCCTTTGATCATCGGCCGACCTGCTCAACCAACTGAGCCACAGTCGCCCCAAATACTTCCACCATCACAGATTAGGATACAAATTAAAATAAATATGATTAAAAATAAATGTATAGGCTATATACACTTGTACAAATAAACACAGAAAGAAATCACAAAATGAAAACCTTTGAATAAAAAATATTATTTTGTTAAAGTGGAAAATGGCTGCCCTGCCTTGGTCGTGTGTGTGTGTGTGTGTGTGTGTGTGTGTGTGTGTGTGTGTGTGTGTGTGTGTGTGTGTGGTGTGTATATATCTCAATCAGCGTTTATTTCTCCTGTGGACTCTCTCTCACATACCAGAGCTTCTAGAGACATGGGTTGAGTTAAAGGTCACGTCCGCTGTGAAATCTGACTTCTCGGTGTGCGTAGGTTTAACCATAAACACCTATAGGTTTGTGTGTGTGTGTGTGTGTGTGTGTGTGTGTGTGTGTGTGTGTGTGTGTGTGTGTGTGTGTGTGTGTGTGTGTGTGTGTGTGTGTGTGTGTGTGTGTGTGTGTGTGTGTGTGTCTTAGTATAGCATGGGCCGGATATGTTTAGGTTAACGTGAGCATGGGAGATGTTGTGGAAGGGAAATGAAAAGGAAATGAGAATATTTGGATCTTGATTTTCTTCCTGAAGTCTTCCCCAAGTGGGTCAAAGTTATGTGCAGAATCTGGTTTGATGTGGTATTGTTTTGGCATTTCAAGCAGTTTAAAAAAAATCTGTTCATATAGGCTCGTAGGGATCCTCGCATTGACGGTAAAAAGGAAAGAACAATCTTAAATAAAATGGTCAAAATAACTTTTCCTTAGTTAGTTTGTAATTTTATCATAGCATGTGTTTTTATTTTATTTTTTTATCGATTTGATGATCGTAAATGCTGCAAACGAGACCATCAGTGCAAAGAATACTATTTGTATATAGTTTTTCTTAATGCCTTTGTCATGGGTACGCTCCATAGATCGTATAATGAAGGTACACCTACCCAGGAACAACAGATAGCGTAGTAAAAACACTACCGCTTTTGTCCAAAGGGGGCGCTAGAATTAACTCAAACTGAACGTCCCTCGTAGCCACGTTAAAAGTCTAACCCTCATCTCTTGTGTCAGGTTGATAAAAAATCTGTTTTACATAGACAGACAGACGGACAGATCTGTCTGATAGATGGATGGATAGATAGATAGATAGATAGATAGATAGATAGATTGAAAGATAGCTACTGTAGTATATAACAAAATGTGTGTTTTAATCCACCCTCTAACCCCCCCCCCCCCACCCCCCCCCCTCTCTCTCCAGGCTTCCATCTCAGCGGGACGGTGCGTGAGCCAGCGACCGCCTCTGATCCCGAGCTGCTCTGTAACGTCAGTGTGAGCTTCGACCGCTGCAAGATCACCGCAGTAACCTGTAGCTGTGGCAACAAGGACATCTTCTACTGCGCGCACGTGGTGGCCCTGTCGCTCTACCGCGTACGGAAGCCCGAGCAGGTCAAACTGCGCCTGCCCATCTCAGAAACGCTTTTCCAGATGAACCGAGATCAGCTGCAGAAGTTCGTGCAGTACCTGATAACGGTGCATCACACAGAGGTGCTGCCGACCGCGCAGAAACTGGCCGATGAAATACTGTCGCAGAACTCTGAGATCAACCAAGTCCACGGTGAGTTCAGGGGCCCTGGGAGGTAGGTGGGGATTTTTGGTTTCAGCATTATTTGACTATACAAATAAAACTGATTTGATTTTAATTTGACTCATTTTCTGTTTCACGATAGTGAAATTACGGGAGAATGACCTTTTCCTTGATTGTTGTCATCTTACCAGATTTATACTTGATGTGTCGACTGTGGCTCAGGTGGTTGAGCGGGTCGGCCAACGATCGAAGGGTTGGTGGTTTGATCCCCGCCCGGCCACTTGTGTCATGGTTGTTGTGTCCCTGGGCAAGACACTTCACCCACCCTGCCTGGTGTGAATGTGTATGACTGCTGTATGTTGGAGGTGATGTTCGGAGGGGCCGTAGGCACTGAATGGCAGCCACGCTTCCACCACCGGAATGACTGTGTGTGAATGAATGGAACCTGGAACCCTGTAAAGCGCTTTGAGTGCCTAGAAAAGCACTTTACAAATCCAATCCATTATTATTATTGGGAGAAAGGTGTGAAGTTTTGGTTTCAGGGGTGAAAATACAGGTGGAATCAAAACATTTAAAGGTGCAGTCAGTGATTTTGAAGAAAGATTGTTGTCGAAATCACTTGTGGTCAAAATCAGTGAATATCTCCTCATGATCCGCTGCCTTTCTTTACTATGTGTGCACTGAAAAAAATCCAGTGTTAATACAAGGCCTAGGCTCTGTAAACAGGCATGTAAACAAAGGGGGCCCATTGTAGCTAGCAACAGAACCTAGGCTATCGCGGATTTTGACAAAGTGATTTTGTCAACAGGCGTTCTCCAGTATCACTGACTCCACCTTTAAATCTAGTTGTTCGCACTATTTAAAATGACTGTAGACATGTAAATAATAACATAATGTCTGTCTAAGAAGGATTTGATTTTCAGGTCCTTTAGTTATTTGTATAAATTGCAGTTTTCTTAAAGCTGCAGTGTGTAGAATTTTGGGTTTTATTTCCTAGCAGATTTTGTAGAAAGTAATTATAATATCCATAAGTAGATTTAATTTAGTGCATAATAGCTGAAAAACACTTTTAGAATTATTATTTTTTCTTAGAAAGGGTCTCATATATGTCCATATTTCTGCATATCTTGGACCAAGGCCTATGGCCGCCATGTTGAAAGTGTCATAGTTGGAATGTCATCAGGTGCATTGTTTAAAATTTAGAATTGTTCTTGTCCATGAAGGCCACTGTAGCTTCTGTTATTATTCTAAAGGGGTGGGGTTACCCAGGGAGCGTTGCATTCTAGAACTTTGTAGAACTTTCTTGATGATGTCATACTACACACTGCACCTTTAAGTTTCATAGATTCATTCCTCCCCCCCTTGACACTATAGAATCCGGGATGTGCCCCTCACTCACTCGGGCCGATTATTGCTGCTGCTGATGTGGCAGAGTTTGTTCTATCGATCGTGGTTAAAGCTTAACCAGCTCTACATTAATGCAATAATGCAAATGGTGGATATATGCTGACAGAGGCAGGATCACGTCTGCTTTACTCCAAGAATCTACACTTTCTGCTACTTCATACATTCTCATCGTAGGCTAAATGTAAATGGGCTTTACTCAAACAGATTCAGATTAGTAAAAGCAACATTTTAATCAATAAATAATGAACGATGTGTTATTATATGTAAACATAAAAATGCATTGATCCTTTGGGGGAAATGCATACGGTTCCACACATACTATGATGAGTATAAATGAAAGTCAAAGGAATACTTCACCCATACGGAACTGGCGTTCTATCATTATAAAATTGCTATTATGATATAATGAATGAGGTTTCTCTTCCCTCAGTCTTCCCTCAGTCTTCCCTTGGCCCAGCTGTCCTGTTAACCCTAACCCTACATTTTCCCATGTGTGACGACACACATGAGAAAATGTAGGGTTAGACAGTGAGACCATAAAACACTCTTTCTGCCTTTTCTCAGGCTAGGATGATCCGATTTCTAACATGTTTGCACATTTATACTACATAGGATCTCCGAGTTCAATACACCTTCATATTCCCACCGGTGAAGTAGGTCTTTAAAGGCCTACTTCACCGGTTGGAATATGAAGGTGTATTGAACTGGGAGATCCTATGTAGTATAAATGTGCAAAAAAAATTAAATCGGTCCATCCTAGCCTGAGAAAAGGCAGAAAGAGTGTTTTATGGTCTCACTGTCTAACCCTACAGTTTCCTTACTGTGACATCACAGTAAGGGTCAGGAATAACAGGACAGCTGGGCCAAGGGAAGACTGAGGGAAGACAAAGGGAAGAGAAACCTCATTCATTATATTATAATAGTGATTTTATAAAGATAGAACGCTGGTTCCGTATGGGTGAAGTAGGTCTTTAAGTGAATGAATGTAGCTCTGCAGTAGTAGTTTAGTTTCATAACAACACTGTCTTGCTCTAGGCGCCCCTGACCCGACAGCCGGCGCGTCAGTAGATGATGAAAACTGCTGGCACCTGGACGAGGAGCAGGTGCAGGAGCAAGTCAAACTCTTTCTGTCCCAGGGCGGGTACCACGGCTCGGGCAAGCAGCTCAACGCTCTGTTCAGCAAGGTAACAATGCTACACTCTGTCTGTCTGTCTGTCTGTCTGTCTGTCTGTCTGTCTGTCTGTCTGTCTGTCTGTCTGTCTGTGTGTGTGTGTGTGTGTGTCTGTCTCTCTCTCTCTCTCTCTCTCTCTCTCTCTCCCTCAATAACAGTAACAATACTACACTTCCCTC
>CM049412.1:26100000-26102500 GCA_026929865.2 Hyperoplus lanceolatus
GGAATAGGTCGTAAAAAGTCGGGTCGTTTTATATTCGGGGTCTAATATTCAGCGTCCAGTTATGGACTGACCGTTACCAGAGCGATCATTAAGCTTCAGGGCTTGTGTCCAACTTGTTTTTTATTTTTGGGTGGAGCACTGGCTGCGCACTCAGATGCGGCCAGACAGAGGTGGGTGTGCTTGGATAGAGAACGAAGTGACGAGAGAGGAAAACGAGGCACGTGAAATGGCCCCACATCCCCAGCACTGAATTCAAAGCCTCGACTCATTATGTTGTGAGTCGACGTGTCAGAGGCATGAAGGGGGCAGCGATCGACGCCGCAGTCAGTTAGGAGACATGTCTCTGTGTATCAGGGCTCGGGACATGCAATCGGCTCGTGAAAGCATGTCCCCTCTGCAACGTTAACATGCAGGAATCCCCGGTGATCATTTAGTCTTAAACCACATAGTTTTTCTGCACGGCGGCTCGGCGAGGGCTCACTGTGAACGTCACCATCACAGTGTTTCACCGGGGTGCGCGCTGCTTCGCTCAGACGGGGCTTTGAGTGTATAGGCTCAGGCGCAAAGAGACTGTCTGTATCATCGGCACCAGAGAGATGGCATAGAATTGTTTTTATAGTCTTTAAGAATCGCGTGACGTGTGAAAACAAAACTCCAAGCCAAAATTCGAATTTGAAATTTTCTAACGAGAAGTCCAATGTATGTTGGAGTGGAGATGCGTGTGAAAACGGCTTGTCATGCGACATTCGAATCAGGATTTTTCAAATGCTCGACCAACTGACATGGAAGTATGTTTGCGGGAGGTTGGCAGCTATTCCTAAAACCTTTCATAGACATATTAACATTCATTTTACTCCCCAAATAACATAGTTACAAGGATTTAGTGGATTTGGGTTGCCAGGGCCTTTAAGACTGGAGACATGCTTGGCCAGTCCATAACCTTTACCCTCAGCTTCTTTAGCAAGCCAGTGGTCGTTCGGAGGGGGTGGGGTTATCATGTTGCAGTACTGCCCTGCGGCCCAGTTTATGAAGGGAGGGGATCATGCTCTGCTTCAGTATGTCACAGTACATGTTAGAATTCAATGAACTGTAGATCCCCAGTGCTGGCAGCACTCATGCAGCCCCAGACCATGACACTCCAACCGCCATGCTTGACTCTAGGCAAGACGCACTTGTCTTTGTACTCCTCACCTGGTTGCCGCTCCACACTCTTAACACCATCTGAACCAAATACATGTATTTTGGTCTCATCAGACCACAGGACATGGTTGCAGTAATCCATGTCCGTAGTCTGTTTGTCTTCAGCAAACTTTTTGTGGGGTTTCTTGTGCATCATCTTTAGAATAGGCTTCCTTCTGGTTTGACAGCCATGCAGACCAGTATGATGCAGAGTGCGGCGTATGGTCTGAGCACTGACAGGTTGACCCCCCACCCCTTCAAGCCCTTCAGCAATGCTGGCAGCACTCATACGTCTATTTTCCAAAGCCAACCTCTGTGTACGACGCTGACCATGTGCACTCAACCTTGTAAACTGGGCCGCAGGGTGGTATTGCAACATGATAACGACCCCAAACACACCTCCAAGACGACCAGTGGCTTGCTAAAAAGCTGAGGGTAAAGGTTATGGCCTGGCCAAGCATGTCTCCAGACCTAAACCATATTGAGCATCTTTGGGGCTTCTTAAAACGGAAGGTGGAGGAGCGCAAGGTCTTTAATATCCACCAGCTCTGTGATGCAGTCATAAATGGGTGGAAGAGGGTTCCAGTTGCAACCTGTGAAGCTCTAGTGAACTCCATGCCCAAGAGGGGTAAGGCAGTGCTGGAAAATAATGGTGGCCACACAAAATATTTACACTTTGGGCCCAATTTTTTAATTTTTTTAAGGGGTGTACTCACTTTTGTTGCCAGCAGTTTAGACATTAATGGCTGTGTGTCGAGTTATTTTGAGGGGACAGTAAATTTACACTGTTATACAAGCTGTACACTGTCTACTTTACATTGTATCAAAGTGTCATTTCTTCAGTGTTGTCCCATGGAAAGATATAAAGAAAAATGTGAAGAAATGTGAGGGGTGTACTCACTTTTGTGAGATACTGTATATAGAGAGAGACAAACATATATACACAGAGACATACACACATACAGAGAGACACACACAGAGACACTCACTCACTCACTCACTCACTCACTCACTCACTCACTCACTCACTCACTCACTCACTCACTCTCACTCTCACTCTCACTCTCACTCTCACACTCACACTCACACTCACACTCACACTCACAATCACACACACACTCACACATTTAAGTCTAAAGCCAGTTCATGTGTCCCCCTCCAGATTCCCTGTCCCGCCCTCACCGGACAGTCTTCACGCGAGCCATCGAGGCCTGTGACCTCCATTGGCAGGACCCCCACCTGCAACACATCATCACAGGTAACTTCTCTCCTTTATTTTATTTATTTTGTCAGGTTCAACATATATTTATGTATTTTATTA
>CM049412.1:26110000-26117500 GCA_026929865.2 Hyperoplus lanceolatus
ACCTATATACAGCTCTGGAAAAAAATTGAGACCACTCCAAATGTTCAGTGTCTCTCGTTTGACCATTTATAGTTTTATGTTTGAGTGGAATGAACATTTTGGTTTTATTCTACAAACTACTGACAACATTTCTACCAAATTCAGAATGAAAAAATATTGACATTAAGAGCATTTTTTAATAAGTAATGTAGAGATGAAGATTGAAGAAAAATCCAGACTGGTCTCTTAATTGTTTCCAGAGCTGAATTTTGCTCCAGAATCTTGAGATACTAAATATTTCTTTAAGACCTGGTGGGTTAAACTAACTGGAACAAACTTCTCAAGACCTTTTTTTTTTTTTTTTTTTTTTTTAAGATATTTTTTTTGGCATTTTTTATGCTTTTATTGATAGTGTAGAGACAGAGTTGAAATGGGGCAGAGAGGGGAGTGACATGCAGAGAACGACCGCGGGCTGGAATTGAACCCGGGTCCGCTGCTGGCCGAGGCCCATGGGGGGGGGGGGGACGCCCTACCAACTGAGCTAAGGGCGCCCCCTCACAAGACCGTTTTAAAGGTTTATTTCTTTGGGCTTTCAGTGGGAGGGTTGAGAAGGGGGAAAGGACTGAGGGGCACTTTACACGACAACACGAAACGGTGCAACGCGGAAAATTCCCGCGGTTGCACTATATCATTACAGGAAAACAGCAAACGCAGACATGAAACCGCAGGTTTTTGAGATCACCTCCCAGGGAGGATTTTTGGAAAACTTAACGGTTTTGGTTTCCTGTAAACACCGAAACCATTTCCCCTGATAACGCTGACGTCACGCTCCACCCTCACACATGCGTAGTCTATAACATTTGCTGTCAAAATACCCACAACACAAGCGAGTTATAAAGTTAGAAGACAACATGAACGGTGTCTCCACGGCACCATCACTGTGATCAGCGGAGAGTGACGTGCAGGGCTAAAATATAGCCTAACACTCGCCAATTTAGTCTAAGCGATTAGTAAGTTATTGAGACCACCGGCCACTGTCTGGGTAAAGATATGTGCTCCGCCGGTTTTTCTAGCCAAATAAACGTGTGTAGCTTCTATGCCAGGGCAGCGACACGGCTCTCTCTACATTAAAAAACACTATCCATAGTTCAGCGCGCAGGGTTAAGTTACTGTTCAACAAAAGGAGCATTAAGGCTACGGCTTCACAGTAAAAGCATTTCACTGGCTAAACATTAATAGCATTTCACTGGACACACGTGAGTTGACTTTTATTTTGAAGTACGACTAACAGGAAGGTATCCGCTCACGAAGCCCCTTACTATCAGCAAGTCTTCTGTTTTTACGAGTTCAATGCGGTGAAATAAGAGGACAGAAAGCTTGTCATTTACAATACTTGTAACCCCAAGCTTACACCAACCGCTTTATGAACGTTAGTGGCATTCATTTTTGGTTACAGTAAGGTTTTATGCATCAAATTGTACTGGAAGAGCTATCTCCTAGGCTGTGTCACAGCTGACTATTGGCTTGGCATGGCTGCTACACTGCTTCTACAGCGATTTCGGCCCGTTTCCTCTGAAAACATGTGTACGGGTGAAGATGTCAGATAAATTGTGTCTGAACGGGGTTTTTTTTTAAACCAAAAACTGGAAAACTGTCACGTTTTCACAGTGTAAAGTGCCCCTGAAATGGCACCACACTGTAGTAATTACGTCAGAGGGTTGTGGTCTGATAATGTGGGGGCCTCATGTTTGGACTCAAATACCGAACGTGTGTGTGTCAGTGTGTGTCTGTCTGTGTGTCTCAATGTCTGTCTGTCTGTGAGTGAGAGTACGGAGCGCTGTGAGGGGAAAACCCTCGTCCAAAATTCCCAGATCATTCCTAGTGAATGTCTGGGAATGACAAGGAAGTGCCTGTGTGAGGGTTTCAATGGCCTCATTGACAACATGCCAGTTTGGTGATGTAGAGCCGGGCCGGGCCGTATACTATAATGTCAGAGAATTAGAAAATGGAATATCCAAATAGTTGGTTAAAAACTAAAAAGCCATTGTGTGTGTGTGTGTGTGTGTGTGTGTGTGTGTGTGTGTGTGTGTGTGTGTGTGTGTGTGTGTGTGTGCGTGTGTGTGTGTGTGTGTGTGTGCGCGTGCGTGTGCGTGTGACGTATGTTTTTACGTCGGAATTCTGGAAATGTGTGAATTGTGCGTTTTGAGTCCTTTTGACAATTTCTTAAGTCGAAATCACTGCAGGTGAATAGGTTTAACATTTTAAACTTATAGATATCATAATGAGACTTTGCCATTTGATTACATACAACACATTCGTTCAATGTATTACAGTTTATTCAGAAATGTTTGAATAGATATGCAACTTTGGCGGCAATATCTAACTAATTATGCGTGAATTTACATCTCTTTCTTTACAAAAACAAATTAGAATACAGCCTTTCCTCTTTTAGGGAATCAAAAAATACTATGTACAGGTCTTTCTGCACGTTTTTAAGAGAAAACTTTGACCAAATCCTTCAGAATTGTGCTCAGAAGGATTATGTAGTCTTTATATATTAATTATATATATATATTATTATATTAAAAAAAAAAAAATAAAAAATTAAACTAAATACATTCATATCCTTTGGCCAATTTAAACAGACTATCTTGGATCTGCCAAACTCTACCTGTAACTGTTTTAATTAGGCTATATTGTACTTTATGCCTTTTGGTTGCTGCCACTCTTCCCCACTCTGTAAATGTTTCAATCGTTTTGTTTTCTCTTCTCTTCACTTGTTGTGTATTTGATGTATTTGCATTGAATGTTTTGTTTGTATTGTTGTTTTGAATTTGTTTTGACTCGACGTCATTGTAAATGAGGGTCACCCCTCAATTGGTCTCTCGAGGATAAATAAAAGTTAAATGAAAAATGAAATGAAATGAAATATGATGTAAGTGCTTTAGACGTTGAGATGTTCTGGTTCAAAGTAATGATTTGGTTCCGTTGTCTCTCTTGCAGGAGTGTTTGCGTTGGACAGCATCATGCAGAGCTGGTTCACCCTCTTCACGCCGACCGAAGCCACCAGCGTCGTGGCAACCACCGTCATGTCCAACAGCACCATCGTCCGCTTACACCTCGACTGCCACCAACAGGAGAACCTAGCTAACTCCGCGCGCACGCTAGCCCTGCAGTGTGCCATGAAGGATCCCCAAAACTGCGCCCTCTCCGCCCTAACGCTGTGCGAAAAGGACCACATAGCCTTCGAGACCGCCTACCAGATAGTACTGGACGCCGCCTCCACCGGAATGAACTACACACAGCTGTTTACGATAGCGCGCTACATGGAGCACCGCGGCTATCCCATGAGAGCGTACAAGCTAGCAACGTTAGCCATGACTCACTTGAACCTCAGCTACAACCAGGACACACACCCGGCTATCAACGACGTCCTGTGGGCGTGTGCGCTTAGCCACTCGCTGGGGAAAAACGAACTGGCTTCCGTTATCCCCCTTGTGGTGAAAAGCGTGAAGTGCGCCACGGTTTTGTCGGATATTTTGCGGCGGTGTACGCTGACGCAACCGGGCTTGGTCTCGCTGCACAGTCGCAGGAACTCTGGGAAGCTAATGCCGTTGGAGAAGGCTCCGTTAAGGCAGCTACTGGACGCTACTATCGGAGCGTACATCAACACGACGCACTCCCGGCTAACGCACATCAGCCCGCGGCACTACAGCGAGTTTATCGAGTTTCTGGGCAAAGCGCGGGAGACTTTCCTAATGGCTCACGACGGACACATTCAGTTCACGCAGTTCATAGACAACCTGAAACAGATCTACAAGGGCAAGAAGAAACTCATGATGCTCGTCAGAGAGAGGTTCGGGTGAAAACAAGAAGGAAGAAATGACCAAAATGTTTTAAGCCCTTGTTCTTTCTTACTTGAGTCTTGCTTTTTTTTATCCTTTCTGACTTGAAGAAGAAGTGAAAATCCTCCGTAAAGCTATAGTACGCAACTCCTGTCACCCCTCCACCAGCCCCCCCCCCCCCCCCCCCCGCCCCGGCCACCCATGAGGAATTCTGAGTAATTACAACAACACAGTCGGAGCATCTACATGCCGAATTGCGCTTGGATTTTTTATTCCTTCTTCTGTACGTCCAGGTTTTTTTCTTAGCAGTAGAATCAACAACTGAAACATTTATTGGGCTCTTCTTGTGGATTTTTCTGAGCTCCTGGCGCCAGTGTCAGGGGGGGGGGGCGACACCAGTTTGTTACGCACTATACCTTTAAAACAACATTCATGCAAATCGTATTCCTGACGATTTGACACTGCCGGAGTTTCGAATGTGAAATTTAACACAAATTTCCTGAAGGCAAACAATGCAACTGTGACGTGAAGAATTTATTCCACGGTGAATATTTCCTTTTTCATTGTGTGACTTTTTCACTTGCTTCCCTTTGGAGTTGGGAATACTAATTCTGCAGCCTAAGGAGAAATGTTTAAGGCTAAAATTATCACCTACAAATGGCAAGAAAAAAAATCACTGTAAACCCATGAAACCAACCTCCTTACCGTGTTACCCTGTATGAGAGTGTGTGAGAGAGTCGGCATTTTTTATATTTTAACTGTATTTTGTCCAGTGGCTAAAATGTCTGCCTTGCACGCCTCTTCCTGTTGCTTCTCCTCAGCGTATAACGTTCACAGCCTAAAACGAAAAGACGAAAACGGCTTTAAAACCAAATGGAGAAATAAAAAATCTCCATCTGAAGTGACAATACCTCGTGTTAAAGGGACCCAGCTTTACTCTCTACCCCTCTCTCACTCACCAGTCTACTCCAAAATCCACAAACGGGATGGATTGAAATTTTCCGATATTTTTTTTTGGGGGGGGGGGCATTGCAGTGTTGTCTCTAAAACTCTCAGTGTATGCTTATTTTACTGATTACATTTGTCACAGGAACACAACAAAGGAACTGTCATAATGCTTGCTTTTGTTGCGATGAAAAAACAAACTTGGCAACCAACCTACGAACATTCTCAGGGATTTTCAGAAAAAAAAAAAAAAAAAAAAAAAAACACGGACAAAATGAAAAACTAAAAAGTTGAGAACAAAAGCATTTTTATTATCGTCCATGTATATATGAAAGTATATGTCTGAATATTGAAAAAATAATTGTATATGTTAACTAATTTATGACAGAATATTGTATATGTATAAGGCACAATACTTGAAGCTGCAGTACTTTTTTGGGGGGTTTTGGAAACAAGAATTTTACACATCAGAAGGACTTCAAAACGTTTAGACGCCTTGCATTGCATTATGGGGGATTTGGTTTTGGGCTCTGCGGACATTTAATGACCTGAAGAACAAGAAGAGAACTGGCCAGTTGTGGACACGCAAAATTAGGGAAGAGCATTTGGGCCACAGCATTATGCACTTTGAGAAATAAATCGAAAATGTTGTTGAGAAATTTGAAAAACAATTTTGTGAATAAAGACGAAATACAATGTCGCGAAAGGTTTCGACAGTTCGGGATCATCCCAAACTTGAGCGTTTTATTTAAAGCTGGGGTGGAGGATTTGGGGAGAAAATGGCAGTTGGGATAGAGATTCGAATCCAAATACCTCAACCTGCTCCACTTGTTCTCTTTGGTCCCTCCCCTATGGTCCCTCCCTGACACGCTCTACACCAACAAAGTCGGTGCCAAAGTGAATGGACAGTCCCAACAAGCCAATAAGAACAGAGAATCGGAGCCTCGCTCTGATTGGTCAAAGTGTACAGCTCATGTTAACTTTGACCAATCAGAAATCATATACCCCAGCTTTAAGTCAAAGTATTTTTTGTTGATAAAATACAGCTTGTTGATTTTTCCCGCTCACATTATTCTAATGAGTCTGGTAACATTGGAAGGCTCCTGGAGGTTAGAGATCGTCTATTTTGCCTTTTTTTTTAAAGTGCATAATGAAAAAGAAAAAATCCTGTGTGTCCCTAATACTCTTCCGTACAAAAGTGTGTATTCTTCCGGACACACACACACACACACACACACACACACACACACACACACACACACACACACACACACACACACACACACACACACAGAGAAAACGTATTGAACATTGTTGGAGTATTGAAAGAAATGACTGTGTAGTCAGAAAGTTGCTCTATACTGTCGGTCTTGACTGTTTCCTCTCATTCTTTTTTTTTTATATATAATCTCTTTTTTAATTGAATTTCCTTTTCTTAAATTCAACTTATTTTTTCTCTAGAATTCCCACACACACACACACACACACACACACAGCCTTCTTTCTTGCCTTGTCTTAGAATGCTTTAAAATAACCAAATGGGAGTCTTAACTACCAAACTGTTCACATACATCAACAACACAATTTTTCTAATATTGTTTTTCTAGCTGACCTGGTTCTGTGTACTGTGCTTTAAAAGCTGATTTCATCCGTTTTATTCGAAGCTGTCGTCTCTCGTCTCTTAGTGGCTACTTTTTGTTTTGTTTTAGAAAACCTTAATATTCTACCCTTTTTTTTATTTATTACGTCGTAGGTAAATGATTGTACGACCATGTCAACATGCTCATGAAGTTGAAACTTAAAGATTTGATACACTGATCGATTTATTTATGTAACTAAAATCACTGTTTTATAAAACTTGTTATTGAATCAACATTTTGTTTTGATTAAAATCGTTTTTTTGAGAGGATGGAGTATGTGTTTTAATCATTTTATCTATCTATCTATCTATCTATCTATCTATCTATCTATCTATCTATCTATCTATCTATCTATCTATCTATCTATCTATCTATCTATCTATCTATCTATCTATCTATCTATCTATCTATCTATCTATCTATCTATCTATCTATCTATCTATCTATTGTGCCGGCGGCGCGTGCATTTGTTTTGGAAGTGAGTGAAAGAGAGACGGCAGGATGCATGGCCATGAGGTAATGTATTTATATGTGACTATGTCAGACTAATAATGGTGATAGTATTATTGTTAAACAACAACAGTGAAACAGTAACATTTCAGGAAGCTTTCTAACTTTAAACAGTGTTCCAGGGATCACATTATCCTGTGAGGAAAAGTTTGTTTATTCAGTTATGAGAATATACCTTTGAAAATGTTTCACTTCTCTGACACACCCAAAGTTACGCACTGCACCTTTAAATAAACTAATACATATGAGCAAATGCAGTTAATTTTAATATTAGGTTTAGTGTGAGGATATACACACTAAACACTCACACACACACACACACACACACACACACACACACACACACACACACACACACACACACACACACACACACACACACACACACACACACACAGATAAACACCCTTTAAGGAGGGAAGTAATAATTTCTCCATTTTACTTCCTTTTGAGATAATTTAGGAATTTTAAGCTTTTCCTTTCCCCGCTTCCTCTCTCCATTCAGAGGCAGGATGCCATGACACACACTCAGCTTTTGTTCAGGAACCAAAGGGCCGTTAAATCATGAAACTATGCACCAA
>CM049412.1:26130000-26140000 GCA_026929865.2 Hyperoplus lanceolatus
ATAGAAACATCCACTGGCACAGTTCCATTAGCAGTTTAACTTACACACAGCTGCCATGTTAACTGACAATAAGAATACGCAAATATTGACTCATTCATTGTTTTGAATATGGTCTGTCAACTACGCTCATCCTCAACATTATCTGTAGGCACACCTAGAAATACAGTACATTGGGATAGTGTCGGTTTTTAAAGGTGCAGTGTGTAATATGACATCATCAAGAAAGTTCTACAAAGTTCTAGAGTGCAACGCTCCCTGGGTAACCCCACCCCTTTCGAATAATAACAGAAGCTACAGTGGCCTTCAAGGACAAGAACAATTCTACATTTTAAACAATGCACCTGATGACATTCCAACTATGACACTTTCAAGATGGCGGCACCTTGGTCCAAAATATGCAGAAATATGGACATATGTGAGACCCTTTCTAAGGAAAAAAAATTATAATTCAAAACTTTTTTTTCAGCTATTATGCACTAAATTAAATGTACTTATGGAGATTATAATTACTTTCTACAAAAACTGCTAGGAAACAAAACCCAAAATTCTACACACTGCAGGTTTAAGCTTGTCTCCCCAAGTCCTGACAAATAGATGCTCAAAGGTGCGCCTGGTATAGGCCTAGGGCAAGATTAATTCGGTTTAGAGGCTAGAGGCTATGGGGCTATGCTCTGGTTTTTATGACACAATAAGTATTTTGAACCAATCACAGCAGTTCTCTGCCCCGAACATTCTATAAAAACATTATTATTCTTTTTTTCTAATTAGGTTTTATGATATTTATGAATATTTATTTTTGTAAAAGCTCATTGAGAGCCCCAACTTTGATGATGATCATATTTAGATTTATTTTTTTCATTTATTTATTGTTTTATTTCTAATTTTTCACAAAATAAAACAAGCATTCACACAAAAATGCATAGGACAAATTGGCAAGAAAAATTCCACAAAAGACAAAACAAAACAAGCAGCGACTAAATAACGTAAAGAACACAAATAAACAGTTAAAAGAAAAAAGAAAAAAAGGGAGGGTTCTATATTTATTTATTTTTAATTTTTACTATTTTAGACTATTTTAGGATTCCAGAATTTTTAAGGACTCATATATGTGAGCTATAGGTCTTTATTTAGGCTACAAATAAGCCAAAAATCACTGTTCAATACAGGGATTGTCAGGGAAAAGGCCAAATACCTTTATTTTGAAGGGCAAAAAAACGATATAAGGAATAAGAAGAAGAAGAATCGTGCAGTAGAGGTAAGATGCTACTGCACTAAGGTTGAGAGAAGCCTTCTAAGACTTCTCCAGGGTGCTTTACTTTGAAGTGTGTGTGTGTGTGTGTGTGTGTGTGTGTGTGTGTGTGTGTGTGTGTGTGTGTGTGTGTGTGTGTGTGTGTGTGTGTGCGTGTGTGTGTGTGTGTGTGTGTGTGTGTGTGTGTGTGTGTGTGTGTGTGTGTGTGTGTGTGTAGCTCAGAAGCCTCCCCCCCCAATTCTTGCTCTATCAGACTTTCATTATAGCACCATGTTTGCTCATTATGTTTTCATGGGCTGATCCCAGAGCAGAATCTCTCTCTCTCACTCTCACACACACACACACACACACACACACACACACACACACACACACACACACACACACACACACACACATACACACACACATTCACCGGAGAAAGGCGAACTTCAGGGGAATAAGGGATAAGACAGGGGTGTGTGTAGTTTCAGGTTGGGTTGTCATCGTAGATTTGACATAATATAAAAAATACTCCTTTGAAACTGGTTGATACTTTGACAAGCTGATGTTAAAGGTGCTCCGAGGAACTTTCAGTTTGTGTTCATTCTTGCACAAAAGCGATAGTGTAAAGTATGGTTTACAAAAATAAACGCTTTAAATTAATTTGGCAAGACATAAAAGGCCTACTTCACCGGTGGGAATATGAAGGTGTATTGAACTCTGAGATCCTATGTAGTATAAATGTGCAAACATTTTAGAAATCGGTTCATCCTAGTCTGAGAAAAGGCAGAAAGAGTGTTTTATTGTCTCACTGTCTAACCCTAAAGTTTCCCATGTGTGACATCACACATGGTAAAATGTAGGGTTAGGATTAACAGGACAGCTGGGCCAAGGGAAGACTGAGGGAAGAAAAACCTCATTCATATATTATAATAATGATTTTATAATGATAGAACAGCGGTTCCGTATGGGTCAAGTATTCCTTTAAAAGGAATACTTCACTTTAGTTGATGCCTTGACATGCTAACAATGTGTTATTGTGCGTCTATGATTGACAAGCCATAGCCTATTAAATTTGCTTTATACTCAGCAAGCTTCCATCCACTTAAGTCTGTCATCTCAAAGCCTGATTACGACCGTAGACATTAGCATCACATTATATTCCTTTACGCTCATTTTCCCATATTTAACGTTCCTTATTTTAACTAGACTAGAGTCCGGCCTGCTCATCAATTCATCCCCTTTGTTCAAATTACATCAACCTAGCGACGTCTATGAGAAAAGATCAGTAAAAATGTATTTTTAATGATGCATAGCAGACGTTCTACAGTCTTGGACAAGGTTGGATGTAAGCTAAAGTCTTGGTTCTTTGTCTGTGAATTTGTGTCCTTATTAAGTTTAATTTCCCTCAACATTAACATTATGGCTCTTGAAGGAGACACAGACATGTCAAATCATACGGGATCGTTATATGGTAATACTCACTAACTACCTCACATCAAAAACTATGGAACCAAATCCCTTTTTTATCTTTTGCCTTTTATATTCTATTCATAATTAATAAATGAAGGTTTGAATTGGATACAATGGTTATTGATGGATTGTATTATATTAATGTACAGCTCTGGAAAAAATTAAGAGACCGCTCCAAATATTCAGTGTCTCTCGTTTTACTCTTTAGCGGCATATGTTTGAGTAGAATGAACATTTTGATTTTATAATATAAATTACCGACAACATTTCTTCCAAATTCACAAGAAAACTATTTTCATTTAGAGCATTTTCAGTAAGTAATGTAGAGATGAAGATTGAAGAAAAAATACAGACTGGTCTCTTAACTTTTTGCCGGGGCTGTATTTCAGAAGGATCATATGTAGGCTACGGTTTGAAGATTTTTTTGAGAGTTAAACAAATCTTAAATGTTTCTAAAAAAATACACCGGACCACCATACAATATGTGATCACAGTTTCATACACACAACTGTAACTTCTGTCGCCCCCATGAGGAATTCTGAGTAATTACAACAACACTGTCAGTGCATCAACATGAGGTAAGGCGTTCGGTGATGGCGTATGGATTTTATACCATCTGCTGTACGTCCAGGTTTTTTCTTAGCAGTAGAATCAACAACTGAAACATTTCTTGGGGCTCTTCTTGGGGATTTTTCTTGAGCTCCTGCACCAGTGTCAGAGGGGAGGAGGAGGGGGAGGACACCAGTTTGTAAACGCTGCCATACTGAGAAAAACAGAGAAAGTTTTGTGGAGCTGATAGGCTTGATCAACTTTGTGTCAGCTCGTTTGTCAATGGCTTTTAATCCAACCCACATTCATTTATATGAAAAAGTTACGCACTATAGCTTTAATAATCCAATTTCACATTCGATTTGACCTACTCTGTTATACACAAGGACATACAATAAACTTTTTTTCTTTTTTTTTTACTCCAATGCATAAAAGAACCTTGCACGGTTAACGACAGGCATAACTTTCTTTAATTTTTTTTTTCTTTACTAAATGACATCAGGAAAATAGAAAACGTTAAGCACTAACTGCCAGTGAAAACCCTCGGGGGAAAGTTGCAGCTCCAGTGAACAGGACTAAGGGCCCCATCCATGCCAGAAACCATTACTATGCCCCCCCCCACACACACACACACACACACACACACACACACACACACACACACACACACACACACTGCCTGCCACGTCCTGCCTCCACCATGGAAATGAAACAGTAAAATGGATGGTAATTCGCTGGCCCCCTTTGTCCTCTTAGGGCAGAGCTCTTTGGACCGTCTTCAGATTCTGACAGTGATTATTAATTAGCCGTGGACTGGAGTTGGTCTCGCTCGGGTCGTCCGGGAGTCAACAAAGCATGTCCCAGTCCCACTGTCTGCCGGCTGACATGACACTAGTCTGAACACGCAGCAGATGAAGAAGTATTCAAATCCCTCATTCAAAACAAAGTCAAAGTAATAATAATAATAAACAACTGAGATATTCAACTGTATTAGTGTGTGTGTTATTTTACCAAGGCAGGGATCGTTCGAGTTGATTTTAGTGTATTTTTTATTTATTTTTGACTGAGCCACCAATGAAATCTGGTCGACTGACGTTTGGTATAGACTATAAGAGGGCAGCCTTACTTTAAATATAAATCCTTCATTCAAGTTTTATCCGCTAAAGAGAACGCTTGTTGTCAAAATCCATTTTTGTGAAAATCTGTGAATATCTCCTACGGCAGTATGTGTGTATTAAAATGCTGGTGTTAATACACAGCCTAGGTTCTGTAAACAGGCATGTAAACAAAGGGTTTGTAAACAACTGGGGCCCATCACACCTAGCAGCATGCCAGTTTACAGAGACTAATCTGTGTATTAAGTTTGACACTGCATATTCAGTGCACACACACACACACACACACAGTACGGACAGGTAGCAGATCGTGAGGAGATATTCATTGATTTTGACAACAAGCGTTCTCCAGAATCACTGACTCCACCTTTAAAATCCACACAGAAAGCTAATATTAGCTCCTCTCGCTAGTTGCTACCTCAGGCAGGTGACTCATATATTACCTGAACCTGAAAGGAAACATTACCTCGTCGTGTGAAACATTTACATTTACATGGCGACGAAACACAAGAACCAAAAAAAAACCTTTAACCAAGTGAAGGCAAGTGGAAGAAAAGGGAATTCCCCTCCTAGTCCCAAACCGCCATCAAAGGATTTTCATATATGTGTGTGTGTGTGTGTGTGTGTGTGTGTGTGTGTGTGTGTGTGTGTGTGTGTGTGTGTGTGTGTGTGTGTGTGTGTGTGTGTGTGTGTGCCTGTGCGTGTGCGTGTGTGTGTGTGTGAGAGAGAGAGAGAGCGAGCCTGTGAGCCCGTCATGAATTATCCATGATTGCAAAATAGATCCCTTCGCAAGTAAAGCCGCTGTACTAGACCATGGGACATTGGTATGTAAAATAATGCGAATCATCCCCCAGAAATATGTATGCACGCGTACACTCTGCCTATCTGCCGTGTGTGTGTGTGTGTGTGTGTGTGTGTGTGTGTGTGTGTGTGTGTGTGTGTGTGTGTGTGTGTGTGTGTGTGTGTGTGTGTGTGTGTGTGTATCTGTAGGCCTATCTCCCTCCTGTCAAATTAACTCAGGACAATGTTTCATGTGTGTGAAATGAATGTCACGAATAGTTTAGTTTAAATGAAAGGACTTTGAATAAATGAAAGAAATAATAATCAGAAATGCACCAGAAATGTAGGTAATTGCAATGTGGGGTAATTGTGATCATATATGCGGGTACATAGTAATAATGGGCCTATCTATTCATCCCCATTGGAACCAATGCAAATATGAACAAAAAACAAATCTTTTGAAGTCAGACAGGGGGAGGCTGCCGTTGCTAAGGGAAACGCCTACGAGAGACAGTGATTGGCGATACCTCGGGGAACGTGTGGACTGATGGGTTCAGAGTGTGTGTGTGTGTGTGTGTGTGTGTGTGTGTGTGTGTGTGTGTGTGTGTGTGTGTGTGTGTGTGTGTGTGTGTGTGTGTGTGTGTGTGTGTGTGTGTGTGTGCCAATGACCTAGTGTAAATATGGGGGTTGTGGTGGACAAAAATGCAAAATTGTAGGTATCTTCTAAATCGAAAACTTTCCATGCGAATGAACAGAAAATGTTGGGGTAAAATATACGAACTACTGTATACTGGCCTTTTTTCTTCTTTGTTTCCTACGTTTTCTCACGTTGTGTTGCCTCCACTGTGTGTGAAAAGTGCTTTTAAATAAAGTTTGATTGAGTCAACCTTGATATAAATACATGAATAACATTTTGTAGTCTCATAAGCAGTTATACATGCAAACATTTTTAATAGACATTTTTTTGAATTCCATTTTCTGTTTTAAAAGGCAAGGCAATTTTATTTATAGAGCACATTTCAGGCACAGGGCCACTCAAGGTGCTTCACAGGGTTAAAATCAAATAAAGAATACAAATACAAAAAAAAGGAACAATTTTAAAACATGGATAAAAATACATTTAAAGAATTAAAACATTTTACAAAAAAAAAATTACAGGTTAAAAGGGAAACAAGAACGTTTTGAGACCCGATTTAAAGGAGCTGAGAGTCTCAGCGGACCTCAGACTCTCTGGCAGTCCGTTCCAGACATTGGGCGCATAAACGCTGAATGCCGCCTCTCCTCTCTTGAATGGATTATTTAATTGAACAACAAAAAACGTCAATGACGAAGATGTGTAGTTTCCAACACTTTTGCAAAAAAAAAGGCAACATTAAAGGTGCAGTGTGTAATATGACATCATCAAGAAAGTTCTACAAAGTTCTAGAGTGCAGCACTCCCTGGGTAACCCCACCCCTTTAGAATAATAACAGAAGCTACAGTGGCCTTCAAGGACAAGAACAATTCTAAATTTTAAACAATGCACCTGATGACATTCCAACTATGACACTTTCAAGATGGCGGCACTAGGCCTTGGTCCAAAATATGCAGAAATATGGACATACATGAGACCCTTTCTAAGGGAAAAAAAAATAATTCAAAAGTTTTTTTCAGCTATTATGCCACTAAATTAAATGTACTTATGGATATTATAATTACCTTCTACAAAATCTGCTAGGAAATAAAACCCAAAATTCTACACACTGCAGGTTTAATATAAAGATTAAAAACAGCTGAATTACACAACAGCTGACACACGTGCGTGCACCAGAAAACAGAAAGTAATCAGCGTTATTTTACAACGAAAGAGGCAAATGACACAAAGAGCCCAATGCAACACAAGCCTCTGCTGCCACCCAGTGTTGAAACAGGGGTTATTACACCCAATTGGTCACATTAATTTATGTTCTGTTGTATTTAACAATAATGTACATAGTATAAAGGATAATGATTTAAAAATGTACTTAAAATATAATAAATATTTATGTAAGCTAATACGTTGGTCGGATGTTAAACCCTCTCACCTGCAATTTAAGCAACAAAACAAAAACTGTAAGAACTTTACTTGAAAACAAAAAATATACCAACTTAGTCATACACACATGAATGTTACGCAATAGCTTACAGTATATTCATCATTATTTACCACTTGTAATATAATTTGTTACTTGACTAAGGACAGTTTCCTGATATATTTAAATACTATAACTCGTAGCTATGCTAGAATTGTTTTTGTAGCCTACCAGGGTTTTTTTTAAAGTGTGATAGCATATACTATTTTACTTCAGTATGGCTAAATAATTTGTTGGAATTTTATTTTTAAGTAGGCCTACTCGTTTTTATTTATTTATCTTATGTGCAGCCGATGCACGGTTTGTCGTTGGCCTTAAAATTCTAAAAAAATCTCATCTAAATATTTTCCTCCACTTGACTCTACAATTACAACTGCCTTGAGCGACACCACCCGCGCATGCGCAGTGTCTCCCTCCTCTCTTCTCTCCTCATCCTGACTGACCGCTAGTGACCTAGGTTTCTGCAGCAGCACACAACTGAAGCACACACACACACACACGCACACACACACACACACACAACAAGACAGGTGGAGTGGTTAAGGAGGGAGCATGGCCGGTATTTTTGCGAAGATCTTCGTTGGGGTTTACGTGGAAATCAAACGGAGCGACGGTACGTACAGAGACACACACACACACACACACACAAACACACACACACACACACACACACACACACAGACACAGTGCTCTCTCTAACGTCACCCTTCCCAGCAGCTGTATGTGTGTATGGTGCTTGTGTGCTAGGCTAACAAGATGCTACATCATCCCTTCCATGTTACTGTGAAAACGAAAACCCTTTAATGGGAGTATTGGCGCTGTAAAACCGGCTAAGTGATGGTTTTTGAGTCGCCGCTAATGACTGTCAATGAGGCGGATAAAAAGCCGGGCGGGTCCATGTCCATGTCCATAGCCCGTTCACCTGTCCAGATATTCAGCTATACAAATGACACATGCCCCTCCTTATTCTTAACCTTTCGTTTCATTGCATTGCTTTCAATCTATTCGTATTTCTACATCCATTGGTTGCAAGCCCTCGCCAAATACTGCACTGCATCAGCCGGCATTGGCCTATGCATCTTGAGGCTAGAGGATGGATGGATGTATGCACGGATGGATGGGGGCGTCTTACATAGGGCTAGCCTGCTTTAAAATATGCATTTTCTGTACCATAAAAATTAGTTGGTTTTTATTAATCTTGTGAGACAGACAGTAGGCGAAATGCGGCTTTTAAAGTGTGTGTGTGTGTGTGTGTGACGTAATACATGGGAGAAATGGGGAGACTCGTCTTGATCATCCTCCTTAGATCGCGAGCCACACCCATTAGTATCTATCACTGTCCTTATCAACTTGTGACTGCTGAGATATACAGTTAACCTAGGTGTTGAAATGTTGGTTTATACTATATGATTATATGGAAATTGTGTATTCTGAGCTAGACAAACGTGTGTGTTTTATGGCTCATTGAATGTGCCAATGTCACTGCAGTTCCTTAAAAGGCATTTAAAGGTGCAGTCAGTGATTCTGGAGAACGCTTGTTGTCTAAAAAGCTTTTTGTCAAAATCAGTGAATTTCCCCTCGCTACCCGCTACCTGTCTGTCTGTACTGTTTGTGTGCATTGGAAACAAAATCAGCTCTGAATACACAGCCTAGGCTCTGTAAACCGGTATGTAAACAAAGGGGGCCCACCGTAGCTATAGCAACATGCCAGTTTACAGAGCCTAGGCTGTGTATTAACACTGGATTCAGCATACCAACAGTACAGACAGGTAGCGGATCGTGAGGAGATATTCACTGATTATAATGACAAAAAGTGAATTTGACAACAAGCGTTATATATATTATTAAAGGCCTTGACTCTCTGAAACTCCCATGCAGTATGTCTTATCTTCTGTCTGTCTGTCTGTCTGTCTGTCTGTCTGACTGTCTGTGTCTCTGTCTGTCTGTCTGTGTCTCTCTCTGTCTGTCTGTGTCTCTGTCTATCTGTCTGTCTGTGTCTCTATCTGTCTGCCTGTCTGTCTGTGTCTCTATCTGTCTGTCTGTCTGTGTCTCTGTCTATCTGTCTGTCTGTCTGTCTGTGTCTGTGTCTCTGTCTGTCTGTGTCTCTGTCTGTCTGCCTGTCTGTCTGTGTCTCTGTCTGTCTGTTGTCTGTGTCTCTGTCTATCTGTCTGTCAATGACAGCTGTGTCGGTGTTTGTCTGTCTGTCGGAAAACGGAGACACCAAAGGGAAAGAGGTCAAAATATGACACTGAACACTTCCTCTATCTATCTATCTATCTATCTATCTATCTATCTATCTATCTATCTATCTATCTATCTATCTATCTATCTATCTATCTATCTATCTATCTATCTATCTATCTATCTATCTATCTATCTATCTATCTATCTATCTATCTATCTATCTATCTATCTATCTATCCATCCATCTATCTATCTAAAATATCACACTCAAAACTACCTCTATCATGTAGCTGCACAGCGATAACCAATTATCTTTTCTGTATTTCTTTACTCTGACTGTTTAGTATGTCTTGCATACAAACAAATACAAATGCATTCTAACATGTCATGAATATCAGCATATAACAACTAATTAATAATAATAATAATAATAATACAGTTTTTCTCAGTCGCTTTGGTGCTTTTCTCACATCACTATTAACATTTGCACAGCAGTTAGTGCATTTCTCAAAACAATTAGTGCAAACTGCCAAACCCAGTGGATAACCTGCAAAAGT
>CM049412.1:26147500-26150000 GCA_026929865.2 Hyperoplus lanceolatus
TTTTCTTAATGCCTTTGTCATGGGTATGCTCACCCAGGAATTAAAGCTGGCGTGGTAAAAACACTACCGCTTTTGTCCAAAGGGGGCGCAAGAATTAACTCAAACTCAAAAGTTCCTCATAACACCTTTAAGTCACTTTAACCTTTATTAAGTGTGTCTGAAGTAAGCTTAAAGGGGAAGTAATTCATATATTTTGTTAACATACATGTTAAATCTCTCTATAATCAGACATTGATCACTTAAACAGTATGCACAGTTCATAACAAAGGTATTCCTGTCGTTCAGCTTTGCAGTAATTGCCAGCTAAAATTTCGAGTATCCCGCTCGTTTTATCCAATCAGGAGACAGAGCGCTATAAAGAGGCGGGTCTCTGTGCCCGTGAACGATGACTCGCTGCTCTCCATCGCAGTAAAGACGAGGGAGGGGACTGCTAACTGCAGTCACTGACAGGAAGTTAGCTAAAAGGACCAAATCACTTACTGTTCCTTTAAGTGCTTATTTTTTCTGTTTCATTCCCCAGAGTTGTCGGTAAAGGACTCGGATGTGATCACCATTCCCAGTAAAGACGTCGTAATGGTTCACGAGCCCAAGCAGAAAGTCGACCTGACGCGATATCTGGAAAACCAAACGTTCCGCTTCGACTACGCCTTCGACGAAAACTCCACCAACGAAATGGTTTACAGGTAACGAGAGGTTACAAATGGAACCTAAAATGGTTGAAGGAATACTCAGCGATTGTATCCCATACTCTTTTTGTCAAAATCAGCTAATATCTACTCACCATCTGCTACTGTACCTGTCCATAATGTGTGCACGCTGAAAAAAAGTCAGGTGTTTAAACACAGCCGCGGCCCTGCTAACGGCCATCTAAAAATATTGATTGACTTAATATCGATCACTCTTTGCTCTCAGGTTCACAGCTCAGCCGTTGGTGGAGACGATCTTTGAGCGCGGCATGGCAACCTGCTTCGCCTACGGACAGACAGGGAGTGGAAAAACACATGTGAGTGATTTTGTTTATTTTTATTTTTTTTCTTGAGCTAGTGTTGCTATCTCCCAAAAGGAAAGTCTAACTCCCCTGAGTGTCAGACTTTCCTTGTGGGAGATAGCAACCCTAACCCAACCCTAATCCTACAGAAAATGAATGGAATTCAATGCAAATAGCCCAGAAATGGACTGGCTTGCTGTGAAAAGCACCCCCTCTCAAAATTCATTTATTTTCATCCTTTGGTGGGTATATTTGCATGCCTGATGTTTATAAGTGGAGTAAGTTTCAGGGTAGTCAGACTTTCCTTGTGGGAGATAGCAACCCTAACCCTAACCCTAGCTAGCCTTCTAACCCCCTAACCCTAACCCTAGCTAGCCTTCTAACCCTAAACCCTAACCCTAAATAGCCCTCTAACCCTAACCCTAGCTAGCCTTCCAACCCTAACCCTAGCCCTAGCTAGCCTTCTAATCCTGAAGGCCAGGACACACCAGCCCGATAATCGCCGTCGTCAAAAAAAATGGAGTCGGCCGTTTCAGGAAGCTCCAGCTTCCCGTCGCTGCTAAAGAACACACCGAGACGACTGTTTATTTTCCGTACGCTCGCGGGACGTAATGTCTCCACAACAGCAGGCGGCGCTAATCTGTATTGTGGCCCGAAAAAATACGAAAGCCGGAAATGATTGGACATCTCTCTAGAGCATAAACATAGATAGAAATACGTATTTATATTTATGGACCATAAGAGCACAATTTTTAGCAGAGAGTGTCGAGCATGGTGTCGAGCAGTCAACAAGGGTTGATGCATGTGAGTACTCTCAAAACGAAACGAACAAACACATTAAAACGATGGCTAGCTGTTGTTAGCTGTTTGTGCTACCCGCCTCACTTCCGGGCTTCACTGATTCGCTAGCCCTCCACCAATCAAATTGCTCCAAATGAATGACAGGCTCAAAACAAGCCCGACGACCTCTACGTCGGCCGACGTCACGGCACACACCAAACAGATTCGTCTTTTTTTTTGACGACGGCGATTATCGGGCTGGTGTGTCCTGGCCTTAACCCTAACCCTAGCGAGCCTTCTAACCCTAACCCTAGCCGTAGCTAGCCCTCTAACCCTAAACCCTAACCCTAACCCTAGTTGGCCCTCTAACCCTAACCCTAACCCTAGCTAGCCCTCTAACCCTAACCCTAACCCTAGCCCTAATTAGCCCTCTAACCCTAACCCTAGCTAGCCTTCCAACCCTAACACTAGCTAGCCTTCTAACCCTAAACCCTAACCCTAACCCTAGCCCTAGCCCTAGCTAGCCTTCTAACCCCCTAACCCTAACCCTAGCCCTAGCTAGCCTTCTAACCCCTAACCCTAACCCTAACCCTAACCCTAGCCCTAGACCTAGCTAGCCTTCTAACCCTAACCCTAACCCTAGCCCTAGCTAGCCTTCTAACCCTAACCCTAACCCTAGACCTAGCTAGCCTTCTAACCCCCTAACCCTAACCCTAGTCCTAGCTAGCCTTC
>CM049412.1:26152500-26155000 GCA_026929865.2 Hyperoplus lanceolatus
TCTTTTAACCTGATAAGTTATCAACCTATTCAAGAAAACTCTGAGGTTTATTCATACAAAACTGTTCTGTATTAAGTAGGTGGGTACTCATGTTATTGCAGTAGCTAGTGTCTACATTCATTTTTGCATATATATTGGAAATATTTGGCTGTATACAAGTGAACTATTTTCTGCATTTCAAATTTGTCTTTGGTGTATTACTGCGAACCCTAATCATTAGGAAAAACACATCATAAGTATAAATAGCATTTCCTAAAAAAAAACCTTGGATGTCATTTTAAGCCACATTCATCTTTCTTTCATGCCTTGGTTCATGAACTCCGTGTGTTCTCGTCAGCTTAAGGGGCACTTTACACGACAACACGAAACGGTGCATATGCAAAAATATTGTCGCGGTTGCACTATATCATTTACATGAAAACAGCAAACGCAGGCATGAAACCACAAGTACATGTTGTGATGTTTGCGTCCGTCACTGTTTTGTACTGTTATGTGTTGTCGCCTCTCCTCGCTGTAAACCAAATTGCCCTCTTGGGACGCTAATAAAAATCTTGAATCTTGAATGTTTGTTTTATATTCTAAGGTGTTTGACCTGTTGAACCGTAAAGCGAAGCTGCGTGTGCTGGAGGACGGGAAGCAGCAGGTGCAGGTGGTCGGGCTGCAGGAGAAAGAAGTCAAGTGCACCGAGGACGTCCTCAAGCTCATAGAAGTGGGCAACAGCTGCAGGTACACACACGGTTTATATCGTTAGAAGCTTTTAAATGCAGGTACACCAAAAAACATTAAATTCACATATACTACAATAAAATGTAAAAAGTTACAAAAATTTAAAAATAAATAAATTAAGTGACATTTAATTTAGAAAAAAAACGTAATAAAAAATGACATTATGAAATCAAAAATGAAGTAGAAAATAAATTTGGCTCAAAAAAATAAAAGTAATGTCAAATAATGTAAAGTGACATGAACATAGTGACATGATATATGCATATGCAGAATAGTTTAAGACATTATCCTGTACACATTAACAGTGGGCTATAGTTTATAGGGTTAGAAAAATAAGCTTTTAAATGCAGGAACACTATGAGTTTCAGTCGTATTAATACTGCTAGAAAAAAGAGGACTTCTGGTCATTTTGACATCAAAAATAAATATGAAAATAAGACTGACATTATGAAATAAAAAGTGTTATGAAATAATAGAATGTGACATTAAAAAAATACAGTGATGTGAAAAAATGTCATGTTAGAAAAATGAAATATTACATTACGAAATAAAAAGTGACTTAGTGAGAAATACGATTTTACATAAAAAATTATTTACGTGAAAAAACTCGTATTAAATGAGTGACATGAAATCTTGTCTTAGAATGGATTGATTATATAAAATCTTTCCCTGTGCACATTAACAGTATAGTATAAAACATTATCCTGTGCACATTAACAGTGGTTTAATTGTCTTTTGTTCAGGACGTCCGGCCAGACGTCAGCGAACGCCCACTCGTCCCGTAGCCACGCGGTGTTTCAGATCATCCTGCGTCGGAGGGGCAAGATGCACGGCAAGTTTTCCCTCATCGACCTGGCGGGGAACGAGAGAGGAGCGGACACAAGCAGCGCAGACAGACAGACACGGCTGGAGGGGGCCGAGATCAACAAGAGCCTACTGGCACTCAAGGTCTGATAATCAATCAAATCACATTAAACTTTTTATATAGAACTTTTCGTACACTAAAAAGGTAGAAAAATACATGAAAATCACATTTAACTTCTTTTTTTTGTTTTTTAAACAAAAAATATATTTATTAGATAGAAAGGAGAACAAAAGAAAAAAAGAAGAAAAGTACAGCCATATCCCCACCCTCATCTTAGTTTAGTTGTTAGTACAAACAATATTATAACAGATTAAACATATGAGTACATGTGTGGGTGCCGATAACGAGAGAGGAGCAGACAGACAGACCAGGCTGGAGGGGGCCGAGTTCAACAAGAGTCTACTAGCACTCAAGGTCTAATAGCGTTTCTAAAGCTCAATTCATATGTTTTGAAAACGAAACATAAAAAGTGACTTTTGTATTATTATCAACATAACATTACAGGAAAATTAGGAAATCTTAAATTTATTTGTTATTTGGTCTAAAATAATTCCAAAGCTCAATTAAAAAAAAAATCGATATTTTGATTGTGCTAGCTTACGTAAAGTCCTATATTGATTTCCTGATTTATCTTTGAATTGCTTTAAGGGCTCATTCCTAAACCCTAAACCTGTCACCATGGCTGAAGGCTCGGCTTGTTCATTGCATCCCCGACATAAAAAGTTAATTTATTAAAATTGTTTGATTGTTTTTCACTACAAAAAAAATTATTTTGTACAAATTGCCATTAGCTGCTGCTGTCCCCTTCTTCCTACAGGAGTGCATTAGAGCGCTGGGCATGAACAAACCTCACACCCCGTTCAGAGCCAGCAAGTTAACACAAGTCCTGAGGGATTCCTTCATCGGCGA
>CM049412.1:26160000-26187500 GCA_026929865.2 Hyperoplus lanceolatus
AGGTGAATATGTACATTTAAATGTTGAAAATCCAAATTAAGGTGTAAATACTGCCAGTAAATTATAATAAACTAAAACATATGCTACCACACCATACTTCAATTTGGCTGTCTCTATTCCTATGTCTTTGAGCAAATATAGGATAGGCTATAAAATGGCATTTATTTGGTGAATTCATGGTTTTGCATCCCTGAATACAACCTGATTGCAGTTCACGCGGCGTGTGTGTGTGTGTTTGCACGCGCGACCACGTTCTATGGGACTGTTCATTTGTAACAGAAAGCCGACGTTATGTTAATGTCACGTCTTAATCACACACACCTCTGAAAACTGCAGACGTTTCTTTCCTCCCGTGAACGGAGCAGAATCTTTCTCCTGTTGCTTCCGAGAGCAACTGCCGCCCGTGACACAGACGTGGCCGTTAGCAGCAGTTATATTATATTATATATATATATATTTTTAAAGGAGCTTTAGAGATTATACACAGTAACATAAAACAAGTATCTGATGTACATTTTTTCTCTTTTAAAGCATCACAATCTCTTTTAACTCACATGTAAATAAAGCCAACAGTGCAAAGGATTTCATGTCTTAAAAATGGGTTTATAGATTATGAACAACGTAATAAAACCAGTATTTTTTCTGTCTCCTTCCAGATAAAGTGAAGTCTTTCCGCTCTGCGCTGCAGGAAGAGGAGGTAGCCAGCCAACAGATCACTCCTAAGAGGCCACGGGCGCTATAGACGTTACAACACACACACACACACACACACACACACACACACACACACACACACACGCACACACACACACACACACACACACACACACACACACACACGCACACACACACACACACACACACACACACACACATATCATTAAATTATCAAATGATCATATTTTACTGTCACACTGTCTACAGAAAAAAGGTGAAAGAAATGCCTTGGCGAACAAGCTGATTTAAGCTCAGCTGTGATTTTAATGTTGACTCTGTCTTTGCTGTACATAGTGGGGCGCCATGAAATGACCCATAAACGACCCCCCCCCCCCCCCCCCCACTAACAGGCCCAACCAACCGCCATCGCTACCCATAATGCATCTGTTCTCCTGTGAAATGTATTTATCAAGGTTTTTTTTGTATCTGTGATAAAGTCCCAAGTGCTTTCATTTGAAGAAGAAAAAATCAAGAAAAAAAAAGAAAATTATGAAGAAAAAATTATTTGTTTTAAATACATTTTTATATAGAATCAAATCAAATCAAATCAAAGCTTATCCTCACTTTGTCCAAACTTTTATAAAAATCAACTTTTGCCATTTTTGTGCAATATTTTGGGAGTTTTTTTTCTTCCCTTATTATCAAGCGCCCTTCAGTTTGAGCGAAAACCGGGCATGTCGAGAGTTTGTGTGTGTGTAAAAAAGAATTGAGCCAATGTGTGTTTGTGTCAACAATGTATGTAAAACTGTATATGTATGACTGAGAGAAAAAAAAGCTTAAAAAAAAACAAAAAACTAATCATGCATTACATTAACTGACCCGCTGGGGGCACTATAATCAAAGGCAAAATCAACTGATTCAAAGACTGGGCCATAGAAATAGAATATCAGAAATGTTGATTTGTATCATTTGCTCAAAAAAATAAAGAAAGGATACTTCTTGTTGCTGTACATGTTTTTATTTATTTATTATATCTTTATTTATTTATTTTAAAATGTTGGTATTATTATAGAAATGCTGAGCTGCTTTTGTTAACTGGAAATACCCATATGCTCAAATTTCACAGACAATGTTAAAGGTGGAGTCAGTCATTCTGGAGAACGCTTGTTGTTTAAATCAGTGAATATCTCCTCACCATCCGCTACCTGTCCTGTCAGTACTGTGTGCACTGGGGGAAAAATCAAGTGTTATAGCATACATTGTATATAAAAAAGGTTAAAGCTGGGGTGGAGGATTTGGGGAGAAGATGACAGTTGGGATAGAGATTTGAAACCAAATACCTCAACCGCTCCACTTGTTCTCTTTGGTCCCTCCCTGACACGCTCTACACCAACAAAGTCATGCCATAGTGAATGGACAGTCCCAACAGCCAATAAGAACAGAGAATCGCTCTGATTGTTCAAAGTGTACAGCTCATGTTAACTTTGACCAATCAGAAATCATATACCCCAGCTTAAATACACGGTCTAGGCTGTATACTAAATATGCATACATATGAATATTATATTGCATTTCTACCAAGTCTGTTCTGAAAAATTCCCAATAAATTCAACACACTGCACCTTTAATAAAGCAGATGATTAAACTTGTTTTTATAGATTATGCTTTATTAGAAAGTTGTACCAGAAAAAAAATATTAAAACTAATACTGAGCAGAATATGAACCTATGTAGGTCTGTATGAATACTACATCTTATATACAGCTCTGTGAAAAATTGAGAGACCACTCCAAATGTTCAGTGTCTCTCGTTTGACTATTTATAGGAATATGTTTGAGTAGAATGAACATTTTGGTTTTATAATATAAACTACTGACAACATTTCTACCAAATTCCAATACATTTTTTGTCATTAAGAGCATTTTTTAATAAGTAATGTAGAGATGAAGATTTAAGAAAAATCCAGACTGGTCTCTTGATTTTTTCCAGAGCTGTGTATGTGGCTATAATTGAAATAATCTCAAACATATCATCAGCAGTATGTTTTGATGTACATATTAACCATGAAACAGTGCGGACATAGTGGACAACACAACTGGTTTATTATTGTTATTATTAAGCATGAAGGTTACGTAGTTTTCCAATCTGACTGGCTGACATGCACACAGCTTAGTAAATAGAGCCGCTTCCGATAACTGACTGAATGTAAGGTCTTCACTTCTTTAGTTCCACGCTCCCGGATAGTTAGTTCGTTAGACAGAAAAACCAGCCTCCAGTTACTACACAATATTTCAAAGGTTTTTGTAAAATGCTCCAGGTTGAAAAATACAGGTTCAGTTCAGCGTCAAGTCCTATAAAATCCTCAGTCGAACAGCGGATATACAAATCGTTTTTTTTTTTTCCACAAGGTGTGATTGTGTGTGTGTGTGGTGTGTGTGAGTTAAGACTGAGTTTTCCTATTGTAGCTTGTATTGTGGTAGAGTTTGTGCACCTGCTATGATGTAATAGTGGTTCTACGGAAGAGGATTAGGGCCAAAAATAAGAGAAGAAAGTTTTAATTTTTTAAATTTTGCAATTTGCTTTCATTATTATTTATACTGAAAGCAGACGTCCTCTAAGCTCCACTAATAACATTGCTCTCTATGTGCAGCGGGCTGTGAGACGAGAGCACAGGGACCGTCTACAAAGGGAAACACCCAAGAGAAAAATATTCAAAATTCAATCCCTTCACTCTGATACAGTGCAGTTATTAGTGGAGCTTAGAGGACGTCTGCTTTCAGTCAAAATGAGGTTGGAGCCCATTGCCTGTCTATCAGTCAGTCAGTCAGTCAGTCTGTCTGTCTGTCTGTCTGCCTTACGACCATAGATGCATCGTTTGGGTTTTAACAACGTTTTGCTAATGAGTTATTGATCCAATAAATTTGAATCCGTCAATTTCTTTCCAACTTTACCGCAGTCTTGAAATGTGGAGCTTACTCTCAACATTCTGACTTTATCTACAAAGTGCATAAAAAAAAACCCCTCCTAAAAAAAATGTCTCTCTCATTTTTGTCCCTAGTGGCTTCCGTAGATAGTGGTTCTGCCCGGTTGTGACTGGACCAATAATATTGCACTAGTAAAAACAACAACAAAAAAAAAAAACCTTTCCCGTGTTGGTCCGTTATATATATATATATATATATCGCCTTAAAATGACAGAAAAAGAATGCTACATATTTTCAAATATACAGTATTTCACCTGAAATTATTATCTTTTCCAGAGTAACATTATGATAAATAAATAACTCTCAAACATAGGAGTCCTACATATACATGTTTTACAGTATGTACACAGACGCATCCACGGCTCACGAATGGTCTTCTTCTAAATCCAAAAAAATGGGCGAAAAAACATTCAATGCGGCAGCCACAAACGGCCGAATGGGGGAAACAATATGTGCAGCAAAAAAAAAATTAAAATTAAAATGACACCAGAAATTCCAATGCAAAAAACTTTTTGAAGCAACAGGTTCAACTTATGCTCTCATTGCGTTTACTGTTAAATCAATGTTTTCGATCCATTCGTACCAAGATTGGATTATATTAGAATTTTAAAAAACTCTTCAAAGCAATAAGTAATACTCCCAGTACAATTGTCAAACGATTACCAAAATAAAAGGATGGATACGGAAATTAATCAAAAGGTTTTCAAACTGTAAGGGTGTTTTTAGGACATTCAAAAAAAAAATCCTCAATTCAGAAATTCAGAGCAGAGGTTTTTTTTATTTAAATTTTGAGCCAATAAAGTTTGTTGAAATTATATTGAATTTAAATGTAATCTTGACATTTTTAAAGTATTATAGTTGCATGTGTACACTGCAGATAGGAACTTCTAATATGGTAATTTGGCTTATTTTAAATTGTGCCAATGGGGAATTTACATCTTCCAAAGCAGCAATGCATTTTGGGACATGCAGTTCCAAAAATGTTCCAAAAAATGAGCACATAATTTACCTAGCAAATAGAAGTAAGATTCCGAATAAAAACAGGCAGTTTGAAGACCCCTGATCCAAAATACTTCAAATGTTTGGCACATTTACTTTAAATTATTTTCATATCCTGATAACATGTACGGACGTGTGTTGGCCTGCACATACAGCAGTCCTTTATACCTTGAAAATAAACACACACAAAAAAAATCCCTGCACTACACAGGTGTCTCAAATGTAGCAACATGAGCTGGTAAACTACAGTAGGCCTATATTATACTTCCACCTTTAAAACCTGTGCAAAAACAACAACGATGAGGTTATACAGTTGATTGACTTAAGTATTGATAGAATGGTTTGGCTATTTGTGGATGGGGTTGAAGATGTTGCCATAGTAACAGACCCTAATGTGTTGTATGGAAGCTGGCCATTAAAAGACAGTGTGGTAAAAATGAATTTCACTCAATACATCCTTAGAAAAAATATTTAGGACGTCCCGATTCTTTTGGGCAGATTTAGCATGGTAAGAAATTCCCGGATGTCCTACTACATCCGGCCGAGATCACCATGCTATTTGGGCGATTCTGACACACAATCCAGTGCGTAACGGAAGTGACGTCACATCGGGGATGCGACGAATATAAAAGCAAGAGGCAAGATCAAGGCGCAATGTTATGAAGAAAAAAATAGGCCCAAAGTAAAAGTGTGTCCCAACTGTGTATGCTTACTGCATCCTAACTAGATTATTTTCATGGTAATAATCATACAGCTAGCTCTCACGTGTGATTGTGAATTGTGAATGTCGATAGTCAGCCTGCTATCGGAGTATGAATGTGTGTGTGAATGTCGATAGTCAGCCTGCTATCGGAGTATGAATGTGTGTGTGAATGTCGATAGTCAGCCTGCTATCGGAGTATGAATGTGTGTGTGAATGGTAACGTGTAAATGGGAACAGGTCTCCCTTGAAAAAGAGTCTCCGGTCTCAATGGGATGAACCTGTATAAATAAAATACAGAATGATTCCAATCATCTTGAATCATTTCCTACTAAAAAACACTGAAATATTAACAGATATTGAACTGGAATAAAAACGAAATAAAAACCTCCCGGTGTCCAGACCAGTAGTCTGAAACGAGCCACGCTCCTCTGCTGAAAATACTGTGTCCGCCATGTTTTACTGTATCCGGAAAAATACCACACACTGTATGTGTACTGTAGCAAACAGTGGCAACAGCAGCTCTAGTGGAGAATCCGAGGTATTGCAAAGCAGATGAAATATATAAAGGGATTGTTGCACGTGGACTTCTGTACAATATAGTAATATAGCAATATAGTGTTGTTGATTTAAAATGTTGCGTGCCCTGTTTTTCCGGCATGTCCTTGGGTGAGTGTGTGTGTGTGTGTGTGTGTGTGTGTGTGTGTGTGTGTGTGTGTGTGTGTGTGTGTGTGTGTGTGTGTGTGTGTGTGTGTGTGTGTGTGTGTGTGTGTGTGTGTGTGTGTGTGTGTGTGTGTGTGTGTGTGTGTGTGTGTGTTTAAAACATTTCGGATGGAAACAGAAGATAAAAGTCATTGAGTTTTTTGGCCTTTTTCTTCAAACCCGTGTCGGACTGTTCTGAGGATGAATCAGCGGTTTTGTCCTGAGTTCATGAGTGTAGATGCTAGGACAGGGTGTGTGTGTGTGTGTGTGTGTGTGTGTGTGTGTGTGTGTGTGTGTGTGTGTGTGTGTGTGTGTGTGTGTGTGTGTGTGTGTGTGTGTGCGTGTACAGATGGACGGATGTGTGTGAGTGTTGTCCCGTTTCTCGAGATAAGTTTTAAGGCTTAACAATGTCTTAATTTAATCCTTTTTGTTGTCTAAATAGTTAATGTATCGACGTATTCTATAAAAGTTTTTACTGTAAAAGAGTCATGCTACAGAATTGTCTTTTGTTGGCTGGATGGATCCGTCTTGGCCAGATATAGTCCATTCCTCTTGGGACCAACCGATCTCAACAGTATTCTCTAACATTGTTCATGCTAAAATACTATACAAGTCCTCAACACTAGTACATGGGAGGCTCACTGAAAAAATTAAAAAGTTGGGATAAGTCTAAATTTTCAAGGCAAATTTTAACTAGATGTTTTGGGGTTTTGAGGTTTAAACTAGAACTCTTAAGTTTGAAGGAAAGCTGCCTATACATTTGAGCCAAATAATGATCTTCTGTTTGGATAACTTGTCATATGTATTGAAAGTGTATCTTTCATATGTATAAAACATTTAAAATGTTGAGTTCTATAGACTTTGAATTCCATTAACTAATTCTCTGTCATACAGAAAACAATCAGAAACCAAGTCGGTCAAAAATGTTAATTCAAACCTAAACGGTGTTAAAAACTGTGTGAGAAACTTTCTGAACAAAAAATAATAAATTGCCGCAACTTTTACTATTTGGAATTCTTAGTATTTAGAACTCATGACTTAAAGTCGCATTACAAATGAATACGTTAGCTCAACCAAAGATAATACGTCGTTGACTCAAACATGTAAGCAGTTTTCCTAAGAGGTTAAGAATTTCCGTTCTAGCCTCAAAACTCAAAAACGTAGCACAAACATCCCCTCAAAGATTTAAAAAATGTTCCTCACTTTTTTCAATTCTACAGTTTTTCATCTTCTCTTAGTATAGTGCAGTTCCATCGATCATGTTGTCCCATCGTCCGGGATCCAGGGGTCCTTCCTACTCCCTTAGCCCCAAATCTGAAGCTCATTTTGGGCCTAGCAACCCTCCACTGCCTTCCTTGGTGCTGCCAGTGCGACCCCAACATCCAGCTGCAATGCTCATACTCCGCTGTGTAGATGGTCCGACCCCTTTATCCCGATCCATTTCACACTGGCTCAAGGTGCGTTCAGTCCGGCCCGTTTGGTTGCTAGAAGCCGCCCCCGACCCAGCAGCAGAAGTGGACGCTCTGGTGCGGAAGATGTGGTTTCGTTTGCGTAGGAAGTCTCCCCCTCCCACTCCCCCTCCCCCTCCCGCTACCACTCCACCAGCCCCTGCTTTTCCCCCGGCCGCCCCCAGACCAAAGCTGCCCTTACGGAGGACCATGCGTGCGCTGGCTGACTTGGCCGGACGGGAACGCTGGTTGTATTCCAGTTGGGACAGATGGGAAGCGTAGCCGTCCGGGATGAACTGGAAAGAGAAGGACAAGGTGAATTAGACAGATAGAAATAGCTCCTGACAGAAAGTATTTTTCATTTGATTTTAATGTATTTATTTACGGCTCTTGACCATAGTATCTTGGTATGGAGCACAAAACATTCAAATAGTAACACAACAAAACAAAATAAAACAGCATGGACAAAACGAAAACACTACTTGAACAATGGTAGGACATTTTTCAACCACAAGTTAGAATGTTATGAATATCGACGTTCCATCTCGTCGGATTTTCTCTGCATAATTAATCATTTTGACAGCTGGCACATACACACTGTTAGAGCCATATTTTAAGTTAGTTTAAAATCTATTATTATACAAGACATGAGTATAATTGAAGAGAGCCGTGTGAGTCCAGCGAGCGATCCCCGGTACAGTGAAAGGTTTAAAACTAAGGTTAAGAACTGGCCACTACACACACTATTACAACTTGTGCAGTATTAATCATTAACTGGTAGATGGTGACATACATTGGCTAACAAACTGTTGGTCGCAAAATCAAACGGCTAACTAATAACTAAAATGTATTTTTCTTCAAAAGCTTCCATGTCATGTGACCCAGTGACTCCAAATTATTACAGAAATGCAGTAAACGTACGGACATCAATATGCCTTTATTGTCTTCATTTCCATACCTGACACTGCTGCAGCATCTTCTTGGTTGGCCGTCCCACTATGTAGATGTGTGAGGGAGGCAGACCGATGGACGAGTAGACAGAGATGTCTTTAGTTGAACCGTAGGCAGCAAAGATCCTCATGTGGGCCTAAGCAGAGAGGAGATAGGTCAACTTTTAGACTGTATGGAGTTTTATAATAACGCTGCCTTAAAGCTATAGTGCGTAACTTTTTGTATGAATTAATGTTACATTGAAGCTATTGCTAAAATTGGTTGACACAAAGTTGATTAAGCCTATTAGCTCTACAAAACTCTCTCTGTATTTCTCAGTGTGGCAGCGTTTACAAACTGCTGTCGCCCCCACCTCCCCTGACATTGGTGCAGGAACTCAAGGGAAATACCCAAGAAGAGCCCAAGAAATGTTTCAGTTGGTGATTCTACTGCTAAGAAAAAAAACCTGGACGTACAGCAGAAGGTATGAAATCCATGCGTGATCACCAAGTACTCAGAATTCCTCGTGGGGGAGAGACAGAAGTTACGCACTATAGCTTTAAACTAAACCAACCTATTCTCACCTCGTTTATAAGCGTCTTGAGGAAGTTGGCCTTGTGCCGTAGCGGGTCGTGAACCAAACCGTCGCAGAATGACACGATGCCGTGAGGGAAGTTATGCTGCGAGAGCCACGCCACCACGCGCTGCTTCTGCATGTCAGGACGTCCCGTCACGTACACGATCAGATAGCCAAGGTCCTGCCAGTATCTGGAACATAGAATATATAAGATAAATGTAACATGTTTTTATTTATTTGTTTGTGTGTTTATTTGAATTTTTTTACGTTGTGACGGTGTCTATTTGTTTGTGTGTTTTGTGAAAAAAAAAACTAAAAAAAATATTATATAATGAAATAATAAGATAAATGTAAGGATAGCGTAAGTTCAGGCAGAGCATGTATAGTTTAATATATAGTATCCTGTGTGTGTGTGTGTGTGTGTGTGTGTGTGTGTGTGTGTGTGTGTGTGTGTGTGTGTGTGTGTGTGTGTGTGTCATTGTGCAAAACTTCTTTCAACACAAAAACTAAAATGACATGAAAATTCCACATATTGAGCATTTTAAAGGTGGAGTCAGTGATTCTGGAGAACGCTTGTTGTCAAAATCAGTGAATATCTCCTCACGATCCGCTACCTGTCTGTCCTGTTAAAAAGAATGGTGTCATTACCCAGCCTAGGTTCTGTATACTGGCATGTAAACAAAGGGTATTACACAAAGGGGCCACCTTGGCAAGTATTACAACATGTCTGTTTACAGAGCCTAGGCTGTGTATTAACACTGCATCAACAACAAACATATCGTGAAGTGTGAGTGAGCTACTGTTGCCTGTGTGTGTGTGTGTGTGTGTGTGTGTGTGTGTGTGTGTGTGTGTGTGTGTGTGTGTGTTTGTGTGTGTGTGTGTGTTCGTTCGTTCGTTCGTGAGTGAGTGAGTGAGTGAGTGAGTTTGTCTGTGTATAAGTGTATAAGTGTGTGTGTGAGAGAGAGAGAGAGAGAGAGAGTGAGATAGAGAGCGAATGTGTGTCTGTGTGTGTGTGTGTGTGTGTGTGTGTGTGTGTGTGTGTGTGTGTGTGTGTGTGTGTGTGTGTGTGTGTGTGTGTGTGTGCGTGCGTCTGTGTGTGCGTGTTTGTGTGTGTGTATATAAACCTTACCTCACCACATCCACGGCTCCAGCCCTGACCTTCGGGTCGCTGCCCATGATGGAAACACTCGCTGCAAACGAACCGTCGATACTGAACACGACAAACTCTGTTCCTTTGGGCACCACTGTCAGGTAGCTGTCTGCTGAGGTGTGGTCGCCCCTGAGAGAGAGAGAGAGAGAGAGAGAGAGAGAGAGAGAGAGAGAGAGAGAGAGAGAGAGAGAGAGAGAGAGAGAGACAGCAGGGAAAAGGATGGTTTAACAGTGTTTTCTAAATGTGTTGTTTCTTAAAGGTGGAGTCAGTGATTCTAGAGAATGGCTTGAAAAACAATTTCTTAGACAAAGTTTTTGTTAGAACATTTTGATAATTTTATTCAAATTCAAAATCAATATTCAAAACTTGTGAGTATTAACTTTTGCGTGAGAACTTTATTTCAAACTGCCACGCACACAGAAAAAGGTTTTGATTTGTAAGTTGTAAAGTTTGCTGCAAGTCTTTTTGTGCTTATTCAAATATTTGTTTGAGTGAAACTGTTTTTCTTCAAAGGTTTTTTTATTAAATGTTAATAACAACAAAATTGTAGCACATCAAGTACAACATTTTTTTTTTTTTCCCCTTTTTCTCCCGAGTGAAACTGTTTTAATGCAAAAACACACCTTTCCAAGTAAGTTAGAATAGTTTTGTAAGACATTTTTTTGGTGCAAGATAAGTATAATGCTTGGCTTGTTTGATGTAAAGTTGTGTGGTTATATAGTGTGTAGAGTTCCCAAAAACAGCCCAAAGTTTCAGCAATATGTAGTGGCTAAGAAATCAGAAAAATCTGTAATAACGTAGAAATGTTATCGTGAAAGTAGAAGATGTATAAGTCGTAAAATATACGTGTTTTAACAGCGTATCGTACCTGACGACCATCTCGACCGGATAGACTCCGATCCCGAGTCTCTTGCCTTCAGAATATTTTATTTATTTATGCATGCCTCAGCTACAAACCTTTGACAGTTTAATTTCGTCCTATTTCACTTCCAACTGTTCTTGTTTTAATTGATTTACTTGCTTTATTCTTGATACTCCATTCCTTTACGTCACTTTTAGATTATTTCTGTAATTTTCCATCTTATATATAGACAATACTTTACCTGACGACCATCTTGACCGGATAGACTCCGATCCCGAGTCTCTTGCCCTCGGGGACGACACAGGAGACGCGTCCGCTGCTGTTGGTCAGCAGAGTGTCAAAGTAAACCCACTCTCCAGAGGGAGGCTGGGTCATGATGTGGATGTCAATCTGAAACAATAAAATAAAATAAAATTATTTAAACCTGCAGTGTGTAGAATTTTGGGTTTTATTTCCTAGCAGATTTTGTAGAAAGTAATTATAATATCCATAAGTACATTTAATTTAGTGCATAATAGCTGAAAAACAATTTTTGAATAATTTTTTTCCCTTAGAAAGGGTCTCATATATGTCCATATTTCTGCATATTTTGGACCAAGGCCTAGTGCCGCCATCTTGAAAGTGTCATAGTTGGAATGTCATCAGGTGCATTGTTTAAAATTTAGAATTGTTCTTGTCCTTGAAGGCCACTGTAGCTTCTGTTATCATTCGAAAGGGTTGGGGTTACCCAGGGAAAAAATTCCTTATTTGGATTCGTATGGCACAGGCCTATCGATCTAAAAACAACTGGAGTGGGAAATATGGGGGTCCAGAGGGCTTTGCTGTGGAGCAGTGTTGGTGGGGCGGTTGAAAGGGTTAAAGGGTTAAAGGGTTAGATGGTTAGAGGGTTAGGGTTAGAGGGTTAGGGTTAAAGGGTTAAAGGGTTAGAGGGTTAGAGGGTTAAAGGGTTAAAGGGTTAAAGGGTTAGGGTTAGGGTTAGATGGTTAAAGGGTTAAAGGGTTAAAGGGTTAGAGGGTTAAAGGGTTAGTGTTAGGGTTAGAGGGTTAAAGGGTTAAAGGGTTAAAGGGTTAAAGGGTTAGGGTTAGGGTTAGAGGGTTAGATGGTTAGAGGGTTAGAGGGTTAAAGGGTTAAAGGGTTAAAGGGTTAGGGGGTTAGAGGGTTAGATGGTTAAAGGGTTAAAGGGTTAAAGGGTTAGAGGGTTAAAGGGTTAGTGTTAGGGTTAGAGGGTTAAAGGGTTAAAGGGTTAAAGGGTTAAAGGGTTAAAGGGTTAAAGGGTTAAAGGGTTAGGGTTAGGGTTAGAGGGTTAGATGGTTAAAGGGTTAAAGGGTTAAAGGGTTAAAGGGTTAAAGGGTTAGGGTTAGAGGGTTAGGGTTAGAGGGTTAGAGGGTTAGAGGGTTAGAGGGTTAGATGGTTAAAGGGTTAAAGGGTTAGAGGGTTAGGGTTAGAGGGTTAGATGGTTAAAGGGTTAAAGGGTTAGAGGGTTAGGGTTAGAGGGTTAGAGGGTTAGAGGGTTAAAGGGTTAGAGGGTTAAAGGGTTAAAGGGTTAAAGGGTTAGAGGGTTAGGGTTAGAGGGTTAAAGGGTTAAAGGGTTAAAGGGTTAAAGGGTTAGGGGGTTAGAGGGTTAGAGGGTTAGATGGTTAAAGGGTTAAAGGGTTAGAGGGTTAGATGGTTAAAGGGTTAGGGTTAGAGGGTTAGAGGGTTAGGGTTAGGGTTAGGGTTAGGGTTAGAGGGTTAGATGGTTAGAGGGTTAGGGTTAGGGTTAGGGTTAGGGTTAGGGTTAGAGGGTTAAAGGGTTAAAGGGTTAGGGTTAGGGTTAGGGTTAGGGTTAGGGTTAGGGTTAGAGGGTTAGATGGTTAGAGGGTTAGGGTTAGGGTTAGGGTTAGGGTTAGAGGGTTAGATGGTTAGAGGGTTAGGGTTAGGGTTAGGGTTAGGGTTAGGGTTAGGGTTAGAGGGTTAAAGGGTTAAAGGGTTAGGGTTAGGGTTAGGGTTAGGGTTAGAGGGTTAGATGGTTAGAGGGTTAGATGGTTAAAGGGTTAAAGGGTTAAAGGGTTAAAGGGTTAAAGGGTTAGGGGGTTAGAGGGTTAGAGGGTTAAGGTTAGGGTTAGAGGGTTAGAGGGTTAGATGGTTAAAGGGTTAAAGGGTTAAAGGGTTAGGGGGTTAGAGGGTTAGAGGGTTAAGGTTATGTGGTCGTTACCTTCTCCCCAGTGAGAGTGACCATATCCAGCGGTCCGTACATGAACCGTCCCGTCACAGTCTGTGTCCCGTCTTCACTGAACACAGCGTCGCTCAGTCGGTGGTTCGCTGTCACATTCTGACGCACAGAGAGAGACACAGACACATTTTAATCTGTTGTGTTTTTGAATTCATTTTTTTTCTTAGACATATTTTTTTATTATGCTTTCTTACTTAAACACAGGAATTCAGAATATTTCTATACTAGGTTCATGACTAGGGTTGCAAAGGGGTGGAAAGTTTCCGGTAAATTTCCGGAAACTTTCCACGGGAACTTTTGCTCGGGAATTTTGGGAATATTCAAAATTGGGAATTATAGGAATTAACTAAATGGCGGTCATTTAAATGATTATTTTTTTCATATCCAAACATAAATCTAAACATATAAACACAATGTTTGGTCATAGGCAGACAGACATCCATGCAAACTAATACAATAAAAACATTACATTTGAACAGATTTATTTGTAAGCAGGTCTTTATCAAGTTTTGATTATTTTATGAACAATCAATAATTTCACTGAACAACAAAAATATGAATGTTGTGTAAAATATAACACATCTGTCTCACCCCATTCAATAAATCAAGTAAAATCCCCCCTCCCCCACCCCATGTGATGGCAGAATGCACAGTGCATGTAGGGGGCGTGGCCTCAGTACCCCTACAGTAAGCAGTGTGCTATGTGCAACTTGCTAAGTGTACTTGTATGAATTCTGTTTGTTTTAGTCAAGATTTAGCTCAAATATATTTTCCCCAACATATTTAAAATCACTGTTTAAACCTCTGTAAACCTGGTCTAGTAAAAAGCAATATATGATATCAAGTTGGGTGTCTCAAAAAGCTTTAAAAAATAAATTAAATGTTCATAAATACTATAAAACGTAGTTGAAAAAACTGCTTCTTACTGTCTAGAACGTTTGCTAGGACTGAAATAACATAGTTAGAAGGATTAAGTGCATTTGTGTTGCTTCAAATTTAGTAAATTCCTGTTTATTCCCGTTAATTCCCAATATTCCCGTTAATTCCCATAAATTCCCGTTAATTCCCATGGAAAGTTTCCAACTTTGAAAGTTCCCGGAATTTTGCAACCCTATATCATGACCAAGGGGACAAGATTATCTTAAAATATCTCTACACAGTCTTCACTTAGAGCAGCTGCCAAAATCCAGAAGAGAAACGCTCTAAGTTCAAAACTAAATGTTAATGAACTCAGAATTTAAAGCTATAGTGCGTAACTTTTTCATATAAATGAATGTAGTATATAGAGTAGTAGTATTTTAGAAGAATGAATAATAATTAGAAAAAAAGCTAAAAAAACAAGTAGATATTTCTTACCCTGATCTTAACGTGCGTCCTCTTGCGTAGCCACTTCTCCCGAGGTTTAGACGGAGTGAATTCAGAAACTTCTTTCCCGTCCAGCTCCAGAATACTGGAGTTCTCGTGTCTCATCATCTGAAAAAATTAAAAGTATAATAAGATTTAAATTACTAAGTCCTAAGAATTTGCTTCTATTACTTAAAGGTGGAGTCAGTGATTCTTGAAAATGTTTGTTGTTAAAATCCCCTTTTTGTCGAAATCAGTGAATATCTCCTCACGATTCGCTACCTGTCTGTACTGTGTGTGCGCTGAAAATAAATCTGTTGGTGTTAAACCTGCAGTGTGAATAATTTTGGGTTTTATTTCCTAGCAGATTTTGTAGAAAGTAATTATAATATCCATAAGCACATTTAATTTAGAGCATAATAGCTGAAAAACAATGTTTTGAATTATTTTTTTTTCCCCTTAGAAAGGGTCTCATATATGTCCATATTTCTGCATATTTTGGACCAAGGCCTAGTGCCGCCATCTTGAAAGTGTCATAGTTGGAATGTCATCAGGTGCATTGTTTAAAATTTAGAATTGTTCTTGTCCTTGAAGGCCACTGTAGCTTCTGTTATTATTCTAAAGGGTTGGGGTTACCCAGGGAGTGTTGCACTCTAGAACTTTGTAGAACTTTCTTGATGATGCCATATTACACACTGCACCTTTAATACACAGCCTAGGCTATGTAAACGGTTATGTAAACAAAGGGTATGTAAACAAAGAGGGCCCACCATAGCTAGCAACATGCCAGTTTACAGAGCCTAGGCTATGTATTATTACCAGATTTTTTTCAGTGCACACAGTATGGACAGGTAGTGGATCCTGAGGAGATATTCACTGATTTTGACAAAAAGTTATTTTGACAACAAGCGTTCTCCAGAATCACTGACTCCACCTTTTAAAAGTCTCAGTATATTTTCATGAAGTTTGTGCTTGCCTCAGCACTGCACAGTTTGAGCCAAACCTTATATAATGCAACAACAGGCTGCCAGTGTTCAAAGTAGTAAAAAGTTTTACACGTTAAGTTTAGTGCTACGCTTGCTTTTTCTGACCCACCCAATTAGCCACAAGTCTCCTAAGTCTGTATACAGTATTTCTATAGCATCACAGCAATGAAATTACATTAAGAAAATCTAACCTTTAAAACTGACAATGAATAGCTGAGGCGACATTTTAGCTTTTGGCCGGAGATCAGAAAGTTCCAATTCACTTAATTTCCACTCCACAAGATTCATGGCTTTGTCCTTTGCACAGGACACCATATTGTTTCTGAAGCTACGAATATCCAAACCAATTTTCATTAACATCCACCCAATAATTGCTAAGATATTTGAGTCCAGACCAACGTTGGATGCCAATCGTTTTCCGCTGCTATCGAGGCTAAAAAAACACATTGTTAATTAAGTATTCAATTAGCAAAATTATTAACAGAAAGACTGAAATATATGCACTTGTGGTTTAGGAGGTAGAGAGTACCATAAGACATGGGTTATCTACCTACATGTCAACTCCCTCTCTCTCTCTCTCTCCCTCTCTCTCCCTCTCTCTCTCCCTCTCTCTCTCTCTCCCTCTCTCTCCCTCTCTCTCTCTCTCCCTCTCTCTCTCTCTCTCTGCCTCTCTCCATTTCCACTCTATCTCTCAAACTATCAACTAAAAGGTTAAAACGCCTAAAATTTCTACCAAATATCTTTTAAAAATAAAGTATTTCTGAACCTGTCTGAGTAGGAATGAGACCACGTCCGTAGACTCCCAGTACGATGCGTGGAAGAGGTGAGGCAGAGCCACCGTGGGAAAGGCTGTGAGCGCGTCAGGACAGTACAGAGCGTAGTCCATCCGCTTACTGCCCCACCACCGAGAGGCTACTGCACGCACAGGACACAAAATGGAGGACAGAGATAGAGAGTTAGTTTTTATTATTACCTTTTATTCATATACAGGTAAATCCCATTGAGACCGGAGACTCTTTTTCAAGGGAGACCTGTTCCCATTCCCACGTTACCATTCGGACACACATTCATACACCGATAGCAGGCTAACTATCGACATTCACACGAGGCAAGGTGGACACAACAACCATGACACAAGTGGCAGGGCGGGGATCGAACCGCCAACCCTTCGATCATAGGCCGACCCGCTCTACCACCTGAGCCACAGTCGCCCCAAAGTTTAGGGGAATCAGAGGATACTGTATCTAGATCTGTATATTTGTAAAGTCCAGTGCAGATCTACTGTAGGTAGGTCTACGTTCTGCTCAGCTAGAGGCGGAGAGTTGAGGGTTAAAGGGGAAAATAAAACACAGCTTCAGGAACAAGGGCGTAAATTTGGTCTCTATACCAAATTGGTATAAATACAGCTCTGGAAAAAAATGAGAGACCACTCCAAATATTCAGTGACTCTCGTTTTACTATTTATAGGCATGTGTTTGAGTACAATTTTGGATTTATGGATGGAATTATCCATAATTTGGAATTATGGATTTATTCTATAAACTACTGACAACATTTCCACCAAATTCCAATACATTTTTGTCATTAAAGAGTATTTTCAATGAGTTATGTAGAGATGAAGATTGAAGAAAAATCCAGAGTGGTCTCTTAATTTTTTTCCAGAGCTGCATATGTCCCTACCAACATATTGTTAAGGACATATGCAAACCTACGCCCTATTTCAAGGGGTTACAGTAGGAGAAATTTATGAAAGCGTATTGATGCCACTAGGGAAGAAAATAGATCAGTATATCTTGTTAACACGTGATACATAGTACGTTTTAACTTGATAAAGATTGATCAAGTTACAACGCGATAAGAACTTATCACGTCGTAATTTACTGTCGGCTTTGCTGTGATCCTGCCAGCTTTCTCGTTTGTGCTTGTTCATTTTTTCTTTGCGATTCTGTCACAAATGTCTCACGTGGGCGGGTTTAATTTTTCAGGCGAGCGTCTCCATTGGCTAATGAGTTTTTTGAGTGACAGACAGCTCAGTGAGAAAGCTGGGAGCGCTCCTGCACTTGCAAAGTCAACAGTGAGAAAGAAGCAGTTGGAACTGTGAACAAAAGATGTGTTATCAAAATAGCAAATGACCAACAACAGTTTACGATATTACCCAATGACTTGTTTCAAGTGACAAGTTTTGCTTTTTGGGATTATTTTTTTAGTTTTAGTGTTTGCCTTTTATTTTCTCTTGAATTTATATGTTTTTTATTTTTTATTTTTGCTTGATATTTAAGACACAGATCTGATTTGATACTGCACCACTATTTACAGGTCTAGTTTGTCATCGTGGGGAAAGGAAAACTGTCGGAGAGAAAGGGAAACGGCCATAGGAAGGAAGGAAGGAAGGAAGGAAAGATCAAAAGGGAACGAGGATGTAGCTTAGCATCCTAGCATCCTTTCCCTTTTTACGTCCTCTTACTACATTTCCCAGGATACCTTTCTCTATGTTCTTTATCACCCCCGGCGACGGAGGCACCGAGCTGATGCTTATGATGTCAGCGATGATGTCAGAGGTGACATCATAGGTGGTGTCAGAGCTAGCGTCGGAGCTCAACTCAGAATCCACCCCGTTGGGTTTGGGTTTGGGGATAACCCTTTTGCTTTGGGATCGAGCGGAGTGCGATCGCCTTGCCGCAAATCTTTTGTAGGGCGATCTCAGGGTTGAAAGAATCGTGGGCCTTATATAGGGGTCGACTGTTGCTATGCGGACGTTTGAAAGGGAGGAAATGGACAATGGTCAATTCAATTCAGTTCAGTTTTTATTTAAAGTGTCTACGAGGAACTTTATGATATTTTTAATGTCGCAGTTAAGTTAGGAAAACCTCAAAATAGTTCAGCTTGTCATGTTTAGATAGTCAGCACAACTGTTACTGTTTGAAGTTCTTCGTATGTGTGCATGTCAAATTTTTAAGTTTTTATACATATGAACGATACATTTTTATGACATGAATGATAAGTTAGTATGTACATCTCAAAATGTGAAGTCACATTACATATGATTGATAAGTTATCTCAACAGAAGATCATTATGTCGGCTCGCAGTTTTCTTTAACACTTTAGTTTTTAGCCTCAGAAATGAAAAAAAACTAGTGAAGACAACCTTGAAACAGTTTTCATTTTTCCTGATTTTTTCATACAGTATTTACAGTGTGTGCATGTGTGTGTGTGTGTGTGTGTGTGTGTGTGTAGAGGTGTATTCTTCTTACTGGTAGCGATGTTGGAGGCAGTGTAGGAGTCAGCTACGCCCGACGCCTGACTAGCCAGACTAGCGGAGCTCGCACGGCGGGAGCAGCGAAGGTGCGGGACCCCCGGAGAGGTGGGGGACGGAAAGGGACCGTCCACAAACATATGAGAGTGAAGAGAATCCGCTAAAGAGAAAGACGAAAAAAAATATGATTAGAAGAAGCATTTTAAATAGTGATTTAAAAAGCTACAGTGTGTTATATACATCTCTGGAAAAAAATAGACCACTCCAAATGTTCAGTGTCTCTTGTTTTACTATTTATAGTTTTATGTTTGAGTAGAATGAACATTTTGGTTTTATTCTACAAACTACTGACAATATTTCTACCAAATTCGACCGAGAAAATTTTGTCATTTAGAGCATTTCCATTAAGTTATGTAGAGATAAAGACTGAAGAAAAATCCAGACTGGTGGTCTCTTAATTTTTTCCAGCGCTGTATCTGTATATAAATATTGGAGTATTTTGGCATCATCTAGTGGTGAGATTCTATATTGCAACTCTCCCTTGCTTACCCCTCCCCTTTTGGAGAATTTACAGAAGCTACGGTGGCCTTCAAGGACAAGAAGCTATAGTTACTAAAGATGGCTTCATCCACCACTGCCTCAAGTCTTTCCACAATATCAAGTGATGAGGTGAAGATGTATTTAGTTATTTATTCTATAGTACTTCTTCTTCTTGGTCTTCCAACAGGTGCATTTCCCCAGGACGCCCACAATACTGTATATACAATATATATAAATAGTAAAATAGATCAAATAAAGAAAGAAATGAGATGCTTACTGTCGGCGTGAAGCTGTGAGCTCGGCCAGTTGAGTACCGGCACGGGGATGGACGTCTCATTCATACAGTTGTCCTGGTTACGGTATGATGTCACCACTGCTGACTCCATTAAGAGCTGAGGGTTACTCTGCACTGTCTCAACTATAAAGGGCCGGAACAAAGGAAATACACACAATCAATCTATCAATCAATCTATCTCCTTTATTTAACCTGGTTCAATTCATTGCAAACATTGGATGAGACACGAGACTTGCTCCAATTGTGTGTGATATGTATGTATGTACTCTATGTCTCTGTGTGTGTGTGTGTGTGTGTCTGTCTGTCTGTCTGTCTGTCTGTTTGTCTCTCTCTCTCTCTCTCTGTCTGTCTGTCCGTTTCTCTCTCTCTGTCTGTCTGTCTGTCTGTCTCTCTCTCTCTCTATGTCTGTCTGTCTGTCTGTCTGTCTGTGGACCATAGACCCATACCCACCCAGTAGAGCAGAGTTTCCGTCCCCCAGAGGGAAGCGCTGGTATCGGGGGACGCTGAAGGGCGGCAGCAGGTGGAACCGTTTGTCCAGCAGCGGCTCCAGACGAGAGGCTGACGGGTCGGCCGGATGGAACAGGTTATAGAGCTGCTGGCAGGCCGGGCGGAGGGCGGAGACTACAAGGGACAGAGAGAGAGAGAGAGGTTTAATAAGGAGTGTGTGTGTGTGTGTGTGAGAGAGAGAGACAGAGAGAGAGATTTATGTTTTATTTTATGTTTTATGTGTGTGTGTGTGTGTGTGTGTGTGTGTGTGTGTGTGTGTGTGTGTGTGTGTGTGTGTGTGTGTGTGTGTGTGTGTGTGTGTGTGTGTGTGTGTGTGTGTGACACACAACGGTTGAATGCTCTAACCACTACATAACACGACCTGGAGCTGTGACTGTTATCACGTATTCGCCTCGTTTCAGCCAAAACGTTGTCCAACATTTGAGATCAGAAACATTTAGAGCGCCGACCCCTGACACCTGCTTCTACAGCTGCTGACATTTCACACAAGAGAAAATAATAAATAAGTAAAATATCACGGGGCTACAAATAGCCACTTCCTGTTCACGCACTGTAGCAAAAGGACAAAATCCAATGCATGAGGGAGAGCATAAAAAAGAAATTCTGGATCGCTTAGACACGCTTGAAACTGGGATCCACTTGGCCTCCATCTTTACCTTCTTAACACATCAAATTTCTTAATTTGCAAATGTGTTTACACGGTTTCTTTGGGTTCACTTATTTTCCAAACAGTGAAGACAGATCCAATTGAAAGACCTTTTTGAAAACATGTTCAGCAGCTTTCAGTCCTCCTCCACCTATAAAAGACGACACTGCTGTGTTGCTTTTTACAAGCATGGATCAAAGCTTTTTTTTTTTTAGCTTTTAACTTTACTTGATTCATATTTGCAGGACCAAAGCTCCATAAAGACAATTGAGGAAAAACTGAAAACAAAAAGCAGAAAATTTTAAAAATTTGTGGGACAATTTGGGACGGTTTGAAAAATGATTTCATAATTAAAAGAAGAGAAGCAATTTGTTTTTGTTAATCCTAGGTATTTAGAAGAAATATTACAACTAGAAAATGCATTAAAGAAACAAACAGTACTGAAGCCGTTCCTCACCGTCTAGTGAAGCCACCACAGTCTTTCTCAGCGCGAGCACGAGGCCCAGAGGAGAACCGAAGAGAAAGAAATCCGTCACGTCGAAGTCAAACTTGCCCAGCGACCCTCCCTCCAACATGGTGCTGTTACTGGACCGACGGGACCCCGGCTCACCCAGCAGGACAGAGGAGTGGAGGCTGGGGAGAGAGACAGGCAGGCAGACAGTAACAGACTTGAGTCAATTTAGTCAATTGTACACAAGGCACATTGAAATTTGTCTTTTTCACATAGAGTATAGCATCGAAAGACTTAGACACACATAGAAACATAAAATAAAACATAAAATAAAAAAATGCCAAAAAAGAATCTTAAGAAAAAAAATTAAATCTCTCTCTCTCTGTCTCTCTCTCTCACACACACACACACACACACACACACACACACACACACACACTTAGGTGATAGCCTGACCCTGTTTGTAAAGGCCAGGACACACCGGCCCGATAATCGACACAAATAACTTCTCCTTCAGTCACACCTATCCCTGCGTTCCAATCCCCATACTTCTCTACTAATTCAGTATCCCAGAAAAAAGATTTAGGATGTCCCAATACATGCACGCCAATTGTAGTATGCTGAAAATACATAAATGCCCCACTAACTCCAATAGTATTTTGGAGTATTCGTCTTTTTTTGTTGACATTTGTCGACATAATAAAAAACTAAATTTTCCTTATCTGATTTTTTTTCTCTCTCCTGTGGCCCTAAGAACTCTTCTGTACTTTAGTATGTAGCGTATAGTAAAAAGAAAAAGTATGTGATTTGGAATGCAGGGTTTCTTCTTCCCACCTGGAGAGGAAGGCTTGGTGCTGTTTGATGGTGTCCAGCTCGTAGGTTGACGAGTCGCTGCGTTTCCGTGGTAGCTGTCTCTTGGGGTCATCGGGGCCGGAGCATCGCGGGATGTCGATGTTGCTACGGGACAGATGACGGCTCCCCTCCAGCGTGGGAGAGCTGGACAGGGAGACGCTGTTTATCACTATGCCGGGAGACAGCAGGTCTGTGTCCTACAGGGGACAGGAGATAAGACAGTAAAGAAAGATACGCACAATGACTTTAACTTCTTCTTTCAAGCTGAGAGGAGGTATGCGTCCTAATGGAGAGGATACATAGAGCAGTGTTAGGCCTGAAAAAAAGAGTTTTAAGTTATAGTGCGTAACTTCTGCAGCCTATCCCCCATGAGGGATTCTGAGTAATTACAACAACAGTGTCGACAGCTCCACAAAACTCTCTCTGGGTTTCTCAGTATGGCAGCGTTTACAAACTGGTGTCGCCCCCCCCCCCTCACCATCACCAAAGGCTTTACCTCATGTAGATGCACCGACAGCGTTGTAGTAACTAAGTACTCAGAATTCCTCATGGGGGCGACAGAGGTTACGCACTATAGCAGTGTTACTCATTGCGCGGCCCCCCTAAGGACTGGGTTCCCTATGTCTCACAAAATTCTGTGGGAAACACTGGTTCATGAATTACATATTAATTAGCAGGCGTTCTTATGTATGACTGGTATAGCTTTTGATACTCTGCGGTAAAAATGGCTCTCCTGTTGACTTTGTCCTGTCAGTGTGGCTCTCCTGAAACACATAGTGAATACCACTGCACTATAGCTTTAAGGTTTTGAGGATAGTGTGTAGGGTTCGCAAAAAAATAGTCAAAAGTTTAAGAGACACAGTAGTGCCTAAGCATTCAGAAAAATAACTCTCATAATGTCATGTGGTGTAGATTTATACCTGAATAGAAGTTACGCACTGTAGCTTTAAGTTTTGGAGGCTTTAAGAGGATATTAAAAATCTGGATAAACTATAATTGATATGATTGAATGTAGAGTGATACCTGAACACTGATGGCGCTGCCTCGTCTGCTGCTGTTCTGACTCTCTGACACGGCGACAGAGCTGCTGCACAAAGCGTCGAAACCCAGGATTCCCCCGACACAGTCGCCTATAACACACACCTGCATAGGGGAAACACACACACACACACACACACACACACACACACACACACACACACACACACACACACACAGACACACACAAATCAGCTGTGTTTGTACATGCATCACAAAGACATTCCCAAAGGAACAAAACAATTTCACAAAATCCAGTATAACATGAATAAACTAAACTTAACTATCTAAAAATATCTGTAAATTAAAACAACTGCAACTACACTTAAAAAGAGGCATTAGTCGAGGCGTTAGTCGAGGCGTTAGTCGAGGCGTTAGTCGAGGCGTTAGTCGAGGCGTTAGCCGAGCATTAGTCGAGGCGTTAGTCGAGGCGTTAGTCGAGACGTTAGTCGAGGCGTTAGTCGAGGCGTTAGTCGAGGCATTAGTCGAGACGTTAGTCGAGGCATTAGTCGAGGCATTAGTCGAGACATTTCAGGTGAATTGGGTAAAAAAAATAATAATCCTAATAACTACATATCATCATGAAACTTTGGCAGTTGATGAAGTACATATTAAAACTATTTTTCAGAGATGTTTGAAGGAATACGCAAATGTGGCAATATCTTACAAATTATGCATACTGTACATTTGCATATGTCACAGAGGCTTCGTCCATAGACCCTAAACACTCTTTCTGCCTTTTCTCAGGCTAGGATGAACCGATTTCAAAAATATTTGCACATTTATACTACCTAGGATCTCAGAGTTCAATACACCTTCATATTCCCACCGGTGAAGTAGGTCTTTAAGGTTAATCTGAAGCAGTAACAGTCACTGACCTGTCCGTTGAAGGAGGCTCCGTCCAGAGACTTGATAAAGTCGCTGTAGACCTGGTTGGCTCGCAGGATGACGGTTGCCACGGCGTCCTGGTACTGCGGTGATGAGGTTGCTAGGAGAGGCAGCGCGGCCAATGGGATGTGGTCCTGACTGCTGGACAGACAGCTTTCATCATAACTGTACGGGCTCAGGCTACGGGGGGGGGGGAAAGAAGAATATTTTGATTGATTGATTGATTGATTGATTCAATTTATTTCAGACATAAAACAAAAATAATAATGAAAAGCATGAGAATACAACAAGTTATTTAATCCTATCCCTTTTCCACAACACAATTATTAATATTTATTCAATAAAAAAGTTCATGTAGTGTATTGTCATCATAACTGTAAAGGGCAAAGGGCTAAAGGGGAGGGGAAAGAAATAAGTACATTTTGTTAACTTGTTGTATTTTATTTCGCAAATGTATTCACAGTCACGTATGTGAATACAATGCTGTACTGTTGTCTTCTGGTTACGTCCGCCCCTGAGCACCATACATAGGGCTCTGGCCCGCCCTTATCAGATAGAACCAATTGAAACGTAGATCAGAATTTTCACAGGCATATTTAATGAGCTTCAATGGAGCGTGCCCAGACCAACATGCTGAGCAAATTAATTTAAATTTGCCAGTGGCAGGTCTGGATTTCCAGGCTAACATGATAATTTGGTCATTAAAAATATTCTGCATGTGATGATTATTATTATTATATTTTACATTCTGCAAATTGAAAATACTCAGGATATTTTCCCACTTGGAGACGAGTGAGACTGAGACACCCACGCACGCATGCACGCACGCACGCACACACACACACACTCACTTGGAGACGAGAGAAAAGGCCTCTGCACACACGGCGGGACAGGGAACCATCCGGACAGCGAGTCGTCCCAGAGCGTTGGGGTAGTGAACCCTCATCACCGTCTCAAAGGCTCCGGTCAGAGTGTTCCCATCGGCCTGCTTACTGCTCTGCTCTCCTGCACACGCATACGCATACGCACATGCACACACACACACACACACACACACGCACACACACACACATGCACGCGCACACACACACACACACACACACACACACACACACACACACACACACACACACACACACACACACACACGACACACACACACACACACACACACACACACACATCCACGGGCACACACACACACACACACACACACACACACACACACACACACACACACACACACACACACAAGACAAGACAGGGTCAGGGGTTGGTCTTTTTTAAAGATTTATGCTTTGTAATTTTTTAAGCTTTATTAGACAGTTTGGAGAGACAGAGATGAAATGGGGCAGAGAGGGGAATGACATGCAGGGAACGACCACGGGCTGGATTCTAACCCGGGTCTGCTGTGAAGAGGACTGAGCCTCTATGGTGGGTGGGTGGGGGGGTTTGGGGGGGGGGGGTGGGTCTAACCACTACACCACACGCGCCCTCCACAGAGGACCATATCTACACCATTTCTGATTTTTCTGCAACTCCCTGAAAAAGGGTTGTGAGATTTTGGTCTTAACTTTGGGCCTGTATAAGTTAATGAAGACAAGAGCTGATATAATGGTGTTTCCAGCTTTTGGCCATAGGGTAAGTGGGGTATTTTTTTGGGCAATTTTTTAACAAAACCCACCAACAAACCCGTTTTTTTTTTTTTCTGGTGTTAGCATAAATACAAAAAATACGCATATAGCTGCTAGAATTACTACAAGAGAAGTTGGAATTTACTGTACCAGAGCCAGTGTCCAGTATGTTTCCCCCGTGTAGAACTAGAACGAGGATGTGGATCTTAGACGGCTGGAGACACTGCTGAGAGGACAGGTCCTAATGGAAACATATGATCAAAGTTAGACACAGCTCTGGAAAAAAATTAAAGAGACCACTCCAAATATTCAGTGTCTCTCGTTCTACTCTTTAGAGGCATATGTTTGAGTAGAATGAACATTTTGGTTTTATTCTATAAACTACTGACAACATTTCTATCAGTACTTATTTTGTCATGTATGTATGTTTAGACCGTAAATGTCAAATACAGTATGATACAGTATCGCCAATTGTATAGATAGATTGTTTAGAGATTATATGGATTACAAGAAGCGAATATAATAGATATTTTAATTTTTTTTACTATGGAAAAGGGGTAGGATTAAATAAGTGTATACTTCTTCCTGCTCCTTTTCAGGCATATCACATCAATACAGATCATTTGTTTTCTTTTTGTGAAGTCATTTAAACATACATTTTGTTTATTGTATTTTTATGCTTTTCATTTTGCTTTGTATTGTTTTTGATCTGTCTGAAATAAAATAAAAAATTCAAAATTCAAATTCATTTAGAGCATTTTCAATAAGTAATGTAGAGATGAAGATTGAAGAAGAATTTGAGACTGTACCTCCATCTGCTGCTCCTCACTACTCAACACTGTGTAGTCGCCCCCAGACTCTGGATACAACGTTTCTGTGGAAACATAAGATCATTCATTTAAACGATGAATGCAGTGTGTGTGTGTGTGTGTGTGTGTGTGTGTGTGTGTGTGTGTGTGTGTGTGTGTGTGTGTGTGTGTGTGTGTGTGTGTGTGTGTGTGTGTGAGTGAGTGAGTGAGTGAGTGAGTGAGTGAGTGAGTGAGTGAGTGAGTGAGTGAGTGTGTGTGTGTGTGTGTGTGTGTGTGTGTGTGTGTGTGTGTGTGTGTGTGTGTGTGTGTGTGTGTGTGTGTGTGTGTGTGTGTGTGTGTGTGTGTGTGTGTGTGTGTGTGTGAGTGTGTGTGTGTGTGTGTGCGTGTGTGAGTGTGTGTGTGTGTGTGTGTGTGTGTCTCTGTGTGTGTGTGTGCGTGCATGTGTGCGTGTGTGAGTGTGTATGTGAACCACCACCCACCTTGTCCTTCATCCACTTCTGTATTTTCTAGTTTGTCCATGAGATCGTTGGAGCTCCACTTGGTGATCTGCTTGGCGAACATTTCCTCGTTGTCTGAAAAGTCTTCTGGAAGAAGTTTAAAAAAAAACACATTTCTAGACATACCGTAAAGTTTATAATAAAAGGGAAATTACAAAAAAAGAATTGAAAAGAAGGACTCTTACTTGTTTTTATTGATAAGGGTAGGTAGCAATAATTAAACAAATAAGTAATTTAGTGAAGAAAATGAAATGAAATATAATATGATCTATCTTAACACAACTAAAGAGTCTATATTTAAAGCTGCTACGAGGAACTTTTAAATATTTCTGAAACAGTCTCATTTTTCCTCTGATGATCATAAATTACATGTAACAGCAAACGAGACCATCACTGCAAAGAATGCTATCTCTATATAGTTTTTCTTAATGCCTCGTGGGTATACGCTCGTCCAGGAACTACAGCTGGCGTAGTAAAAACACTACCACTATTGTCCAAAGGGGGTGCTACAATTAACACACACTGAAAGTTACTCGTAGC
>CM049412.1:26192500-26195000 GCA_026929865.2 Hyperoplus lanceolatus
GCCGCTAGTTGAATAGACCTTCTTTACTATGTCTATGGGGTCTGGGGCCTGGGTTCTGGGGCCTGGGGTCTGGGGTCTGGGGTCTAGGGGAAAAAGTAGTTCAATTAATGTCGCTAATGAATCAGACAAATGCAAAAAATTATTATACAGATGACGTTACAGCTGCTGAGAGAGAGAGTGTGTGTGTGTGTGTGTGTGTGTGTGTGTGTGTGTGTCTGTGTATGGCGACAGACTCACCTACGGTCCTCTGTCTCTTCTCAGCTGAAGACATGTTGAAGACGTCTCCTTGGTTTCCTGTGTCCGGTTTATAATACGTCTCGATGTCGATGGAGAATTTCTCTACAAACGGACACGTGTACCTGAAGGGGCGAGAGCACAAAGGAGGCACCTTAAAAGACTACAATAACCACAAACTCAATCTACTGTTAAAACAGAAACGCTAATATTGCTATTTTAAAAATAATATTTCACAGAGAAATTGTAATTTTGCATCGATTACTTAACCTGCACAGTAGAGCAAATTCGCAAACCGTTTTGTTATAATTGATTTGACTTGATTCAATTTATTTCAGACATATCAGTGATACAAAACACAATGAAAAGCATGGAAATACAACCAACAAAAAGTATGTTGTCACAAAAAAATAAATAAATAAAAGAAAACAAATGATCTGTATTGCTGAGATATGCCTGAAAAGGAGCAGGAAGAAGTATACACTTATTTAATCCTACCCCTTTTCCATAGTAAAAAAATAAAAATATTTTATTATTGAGTTATTTTTATAAGCCAAAATGTTTTCAGTTTCTCGAATGACTAATAATTTGCTATGATAATCATAATTTGTAACAACAAAAACTTTCTCACATTGTATTTAAAAAACAAAACTTTTTAAATCCTTAAGTTAACTTGATTTCTCCAAACTGACCTGTCACACAGGCTGCACTGAAAGACTATCATGATTGTATGCACTTATATTATCATTATCGCTGCTTTTTTCTTTTTTTTAACCTTTATTTATACAGGTAAATCCCATTGAGACCGAAGACTCTTTTGCAAGGGAGACCTGTTTTCCTTTCCCACGTTACCATTCTCACACACACATTCATACACCGATAGCAGGCTACCTATCGACATTCACACGAGGCAAGGTGGGTGAAGTGTCTTGCCCAAGGACACAACAACCATGACACATGGTGGCAGGGCGGGGATAGAACCTCCAACCCTTTGATCATCAGCCCGACCCGCTCTACCAACTGAGCCACTGCTTGTGTGTGCGTTCCTCTCACCTTGTCCGTGTGTATGGATATGCGTTCCAGGACTCCTCCTCCACCCTCAGTGCGGCCTGGGGCAGGATGGAGCAGAACCAGGAGGGGATGTGCTTCCCGATGTGGTAGACTTTGTGTGTGTACTGACCGGAGCCGCCCGGCCCGTCATCATACGGCTTGTTCTCCAGAATCTCAACTCCACTGCCCTCACCACAGCTCTCCTCTCTGCTCTTTTTCTGTAAAAAAAATAAATAAAATACAAAATCAAATCAAATCAGTTTTATTTGTATAGCCCAAAATCACAAATACATTTGTCTCAGTGGGCTTTACATTTCATACAATATGATACAATATGACTCCCTGCCCTTACACCCTTAGCTCGGCTGAGAAAAAACTCCCAGTAAAAACCCTTTACCGGGATTAAAAAAAAATTTAAGAAATCTCAGGGAGAGTCGACAGAGTAAGGGATCCCTCTCCCAGGACGGACATGCTGCAATAGATGTCATAAGTAGAGAAAATCACGAAGGAATTTGATGATTGACCAGGTGATTACATGGTAATATTAAAGTAAAGTGCGCGGATTGGCTTAGATTCATATTAGGTGGTCTGAATAAAGAACTGTCGAACTGTAGAGCCTCGGTTGTGTATTAATACTGTTTTGTTCTTTTATCAGCGCACACACAGTACGGACAAGTAAGTGGATCGTGAGGAGATATTCACTGATCTTGGCAAAAAAGTGATTTTGACAACATTGCGTTCTCCAGAATCACTGACTGCACCTTTAAGTGTCTTTTAGCATAAGACACTTCATCATCTGACACGTTGTTGACTGTTTACAGAGCCTAGGCTGAGTATGAACACTGGAAATTTTTTCAGTGCGTTTACATGCAGACTCATAATCGGGTAACTAAACGAATAAGACTTCAACAGGACTTGTAAAATGCATGTAAACACCTTTTATCCGATCTACTTCGCACACAAATCGGTACATTAACGGACAAGCGAAGTCGGATAAGAACACCTAGATAACTCGTTCATAGTCGGCATTCTCTCTGCATGTATACAGGGATCGAGTCCACCTGTATTATTACTGTGGACTGTTTACAGAGCCTAGGCTGTGTGTGAACGCTGAGTCATATCAGCTGACACACTGTCGACGCAGTGTGCAGGTTTCTAACTGATGATTGAAAAGCCGTTTCATTCCCGTCTCTGTAATTTCGAGAGACGGCGCCGC
>CM049412.1:26200000-26202500 GCA_026929865.2 Hyperoplus lanceolatus
AGGCCCACTTCACCGGTTTGAATATGAAGCTGTAGTGAATTCTGAGATCCTATGTAGTATGAATGTGCGAAAAAAATTAAAATCGGTTCATCCTAGCCTGAGAAAAGGCAGAAAGAGTGTTTTTTTTAACCCTATATTTCTCTTTCTGTGATGTCACGAGAAAGGGAAATATAGGGTTAAAAAAAACACTCTTTCTGCCTTTTCTCAGGCTAGGATGAACCGATTTTAATTTTTTTCGCACATTTATACTACATAGGATCTCAGAATTCACTACACCTTCATATTCAAACCCGTGAAGTAGGCCTTTAACACAGCCTCCATTTTTAATGTTTTTAATTTGAACCCTTATTTTTTTTTTTTTATTTGATTCAATTTATTTCAGACATATCAGTGATACAAAACAAAATGAAAAGCATGGAAATACAACCAACAAAAAGTATGTTGTCACAAAAAAAAAATTATAATAAATAAAAGAAAACATATTATCTGTATTGCTGAGATATGCCTGGAAAGGAGCAGGAAGAAGTATACACTTATTTAATCCTACCCCTTTTCCATAGTAAAAAAATAAAAATAAAATAAAAAATAAACCCTTTAGGTCTTCTGTTAATAGTATCAACGTCTTTTGAGTTTGGTTGTATATGTACAGTTTGCTGTTCTATCCCATGTCTATTATGGAAAACATCAGGAGACCACTCCAAAAGTTCAGTGTCTCGTTTTACTATGTACTGTATAGGCATATGTTTGAGTAGAATGAACATTTTGGTTTTATAATTACTGACAACATTTCTACCAAATTCACAATAAAAAATATTGTCATTTAGAGCATTTTCGATAAGTAACGTAGAGATGAAGATTGAAGAAAAATCCAGACTGGTCTCTTAATTATTTCCGGGACTGTATATATATTTTTTTTTAATATTTTTTCTTACCTGTATCATGTAGAGTTGAGCGATGCGGTATTCGTCCACGCTCATCGGCATGGGGATACGATACTCCTTGATCAGCATGGTTGGTCTTTGATTGGGCCGACCGCGTGTATGTGTCCGGTGAGTGTGTGTCCGGTGAGTGTGTGTGTGTGTGTGTGTGTGTGAGTGTGAGTGTGTGTGGGTGTCCAGATGGCGAATGCTAGCCGAGCAGCATGTTCAAACGGTGCGTATGGCAGTCATCGATATTCACACCTGAAAGAGGAGAAAAAATATATGTAGATTTCGGCTTCCAGCGCTACAAAGCACACGGGAGTAAGCATGTATGTTTGTCTCAAGGATTAGTTAGTACACGAGCCAACGCATCCTGTGTGTGTGTGTGTGTGTGTGTGTGTGTGTGTGTGTGTGTGTGTGTGTGTGTGTGTGTGTGTGTGTGTGTGTGTGTGTGTGTGCGTGCGTGCGTGTGTTTGTCCCAGTGTGTGTGTGTGTGTGTGCGTGTGTTTGTGTGTGTGCATGCGTGTGTGTGTTTGTCCCAGTGTGTGTGTCTGTGTGTGTATGTGTCTGTGTGTGTGTGTGTGTCTTGTGTGTGTGTGTGTGTGTGTGTGTGTGTGTGTTGCCCTCCCACAGATCTGTTACAAAGGTAATCCACTGACCCTAGCAACAACCCAGAAAATCCCCAGCAACCTAAATCCCAACTCTACTGTAGTGAAGACTCAGCCAAGTGGTTTCAATGGTCCTTTAACCCTTTTATATATACAGCTCAGGAAAAAATTAAGAGACCACTCCAAATGTTCAGTGTCTCTCGCTCTACTCTTTATAAGCATATGTTTGAGTAGAATGAACATTTTGGTTTTATAATATAAACTACTGACAACATTTCTACCAAATTCACAATAAAAATATTGTCATTTAGAGCATTTTCAATAAGAAATGTAGAGATGAAGATTGAAGAAAAATCCAGACTGGTCTCTTCATTTTTTTCTGGAGCTGTATAGTGCTCAATGTAGTGTTTCAAGCTATTTAAAAGCTGTTTTCTTGTAGCTACGGTGGCCTTCAAGAACCTTCAAGAAGCTGTAGTTACTAAAGATGGCATCATCCACCACTGCCTCAAGTCCTGCCACAATATCAAGTGATGAGGTGAAGATGTATTTAGTTATTTATTCTATAGTACTTATTCTTCTTCTTGGTCTTCCAACAGGTGCATTTATATAAAGGACGCCCACTATATATAAAACCGCATAAGGCTGTTAAATTTGTCCGTTCTGTGCTACCGTAGAAACAAACACACACACACACTCAAGGAGAAAAAGGTTCTAAAGACTACATTTTCTCAACAATATATGTCATAAAACACCATAAAAAAGAGAATTTTCCTGCAAACTTTGATACATAAAGCAGACATTGCTAAATTCACACTAATGTACTTTTGATAAAGGTTTTAAACACATCAAAAAGTGTTTTATAATACACCACTGCAGACGTGCGTGTGGGACATTAAAGTTCAGGGTGGTCACGTGACAATGGTTTTAATCCCAAACAGATTAAGACGGACTGGTAATCTGTTGGCGACTCCA
>CM049412.1:26207500-26215000 GCA_026929865.2 Hyperoplus lanceolatus
CGAAGGACAAATATTGGCCTTTACAGAAATCAACAAATGTGCAAAATGCAAACAAAACAAACAACATAAGGTCATCTGTGATGTTAAAGCTATAGTGTGTAATTTTTTTCATATAAATGAATGTTGGTTACATTCAAGCCATTGCCAGATGAGTTGATTACAAAGTTGATTAAGCCTATCAGCTCCACAAAACTCTCTCTGTATTTCTCAGTATGGCAGCGTTTACAAACTGGTGGCATCGCCCCCCACCACTGGTGCAGGAGCTCAGAAAAACCCCAAGAAATGTTTCAGTTGTTGATTCTACTGCAAAGAAAAAAACCTGGACGTACAGCAGAAGGTATAAAATCCATGTGCGATCACCGAAGGCTTTACCTCATGTAGATGCACCGACAGTGTTGTTGTAATTACTCAGAATTTCCTCATGGGTGGACAGAAGTTACGCACTATAGCTTTAAAACCTTGAAATCCTCATAGTAAGTGTCTGGTCTGCCCCACTAAGAGGGCGAGTGCACTGCTAGCTTGCCCTCAATTTAGAGTCCCATGTGATAGTCGGACGGAGAGAAAAGCCCGCAGATAAATTGAACCAAATTTGCCACAAAACGAGGCTCCGGAAACTCATAAAACAACAGTGGTCCATTAAAGACACACACAGCACTGCCGGGAGTGTGTGTGTGTGTGTGTGTGTGTGTGTGTGTGTGTGTGTGTGTGTGTGTGTGTGTGTGTGTGTGTGTGTGTGTGTGTGTGTGTGTGTGTGTGTGCCAGGAGCGATAGTCCCAATTGGCTCCAAGTTACTCGGGAAAAAAAGGCAATTGGGCTTCCCATTCCCGTCAATTCAAAACTGCCCTGTGTGCACCGCCTAAAAAATGGGGCGACTGAGTGTGTGTGAATGTGTGTGTGTGTGTGTGTGTGTGTGTGTGTGTGTGTGTGTGTGTGTGTGTGTGTGTGTGTGTGTGTGTGTGTGTGTGTGTGTGTGTGTGTGTGTGTGTGTGTGTGTGTGTGCCACCTTATCCTCATCTATATTCTGCAGAGAATAAATGTGTATTATTATCATTCTATTAAAAAGGAGTCAGGTCGATAACCTCGTATTTTAAACATGCAATGACTGATTTTTGGAGAAAAAAAAATTAATATCTTATTCACTTATACACTCTGAACTTAAAGGTGCAGTGTGTAATATGACATCATCAAGTAAGTTCTACAAAGTTCTAGAATACAACGCTCCCTGGGTAACCCCACCCCTTTTGAATAATAACAGAAGCTACAGTGGCCTTCAAGGACAAGAACAATTCTAAATTTTAAACAATGCACCTGATGACATTCCAACTATGACACTTCCAAAATGGCAGTGACAAGGCCTTGGTCCAAAGAATGGAGAAATATGGAGATATATGAGACCCTTTCTAAGGAAAAAAATAATAATTCTAAAAAAAAAATTCAGCTATCATGCACTAAATTAAACGTACTTATGGATATTATAATTATTTTCTACAAAATCTACTAGGAAAGAAAACCCAAAATTCTACACACTGCAGGTTTAAAGGGCAATTTTTTTACCAACCCGGGCAGTTTAAGCTATAGGCCTACAGTACACAAACAGCTCCTTTAAGCGATCTCATTATACGCTCCCTGTAAGTTATTCGGTTTTCCTTTCTAGCATGGAACACTGACGTCACATTTGAAACCTGCCGATACGTTGATTAGTGGTGTGGTAGGCGAGTCCTTTAATGTGCAATGCTCATGTTTAATGCATGACAATTTAAAGCTATACTTTAAATTCCTTCAGTACATATTGACAGAACGCATAAAATCAATAATAAGTCTAAACATAGAACCAGTGTCTGTCACACACGCACACAAGCAAAATTGAATGTCTGGTCTACAATATTAAAAAAATATACAGCTCTGGAAAAAATGAAGAACCCACTCCAAATGTTCAGTGTCTCTCCTTTTACTATTTAGAGGCATATGTTTGAGTAGAATGAAAACGTTGGTTTTATAATATCAACTACTGACAATACTTCTACCAAATTCCCCCCAAAAATATTGTCATTTCAAGCATTTCCATTAAAGCGGCTACGAGTAACATTTAAATATCTTTTAAACAGCCTCATGTTTCCTCTGATAATCATAAATTACCTTTAACAGCAAACGAGACCATCAGTGCAAAGAAAGATGTTTTTAAATAGTTTTTATTACTGCTTTTGGTCTGGTCGCACACCCAGTCCGATTTTCGGTTCGCGCGTGCATGCTCTATGGTCACATATCCATATTGGTCGCAGATTTCAGTGTGGCGCAACAACGTGAATTGAGAAGCCTATCCCTCCAGGTGAGGGAAGGGGAGCGGGAGCCTTGTTTGAGACAGTTATTTGTCGTCATAATGGGTGTGTCTTGATTCAGGGGTTGCGGTCTTGGAACCGGCCTCGTAGGCTGCATTTGAAGACCGATTGCGTCATAGCGGCGCGCAAAGGCTGTCCCATTTGCAAGGCTCCTCGCAAGGCTCCTCATATGCGGTCGTGAAATGCAGCCTTCGTTTCACGGTTTTGAAGCAGTTTTGAAGGCTGCATCAGATGTATCCTTCGTGGCCCAACATATCCCATGATTCATTGCGTTTTTTTCAGAGATGGCATACAATAAAATAAAAATTAACAAAACAGCAACGTGTTGCTCCATCTTCTTAACTTTTATATTCCTTTCTTTTTTTCTTGTACTTTTTTTTCTTTTCGTCTGGTAGTCAACTTCTTTTTCTTTTTTCCTCCATTGACAGGGCTGTCTCCGTTGGCAGCAATCAGGGTTGCTAGGCAGCACAGGAACGGCGAGTCGTCACGCAAGGTAACGGCTTGTTACGTGAACCGGAAATGCTCGTAAACGGAGACCTGCGGAGACCATCCCGTTTAACAAGGCTCGTTGGCCTCAAAACCGGCCTTAGAATCGGCCTTCATAGGCTATAGCCTTCATAGACCGCGAGACTGCGTCCTACCAAGGCTGCAACCCCTGAATCAAGACACAGCCAATGACTGATAACGGGGCTGAACCATCAAAGAAAAAATGCAATGAAGAAAAGCTAAAAGGGAGAGTGATATAGGCTACGGGCGGGACCAGGGCGTTGCCAAGCAACGTGTATACAATTTCACGAGAGCGAAACTAGACTGCAGTGTTTACTCCTAAATGAATGAGCGGTTGGTACTAACACAAAGTTTGCTTTGCTTCTCCATCATCAGATAACCATTTTCTGAAATAGTCATTTTTTACAACAACATAAACACATTACCTCATCGTGATCCATACTAACTGCCGTCTCTCGTTCATTCCCTTTCTGTGAGGAGTCGGACACGTAATCTTTCAGCTCCGTGAGAGAGAGTAGTTAGGTGACACTGCTGGATCAACTCATTGCAATCAGGTGTGTGTGCCAGACTGGCATTAGTTGATGCAGTGTCAAAACCACTCTCACGGAGCCGAAAAGAGTTCTCACACTTTCAACACACGGACATGCACTATATTGCTCCCTTCTCAGTTCACACTCTCGCGCCTGGCACAAGCTATAAAACAGCTTTGCGACAGCGGGCGTCGTAAAAATACTACCGCTTTTGTCCAAAGGGGACGCCAACGTGCCATCTTACTCGTAGTGGCTTTAAGTAATGTAGAGATGAAGATTGAAGAAAAATCCAGACTGGTCTCTTATTTTTTTCCAGAGCTGTATATATGATTTCAAAGTTGGGTGTCTCAGTAAGCTTTTACAAAACATCTGATTGAAAATAAATGTCAGGGGGCGCCCTTAGCTCAGTTGGTAGGGCGTCCACCTCCCATGGGCCTCGGCCAGCAGCGGATCCGGGTTCGATACCAGCCAGGGGTCGTTCTCTGCATGTCACTCCCCTCTCTGCCCCATTTCACCTCTGTCTCTATACTATCAATAAAGCATAAAAATGCCAAAAAAATATCTTTAAGAAAATAAATGTTAGGGGGCGCCCTTAGCTCAGTTGGTAGGGCGTATCCCCCATGGGCCTTGGCCAGCAGCGGACCCGAGTTCGATTCCAGCCCGCGGTCGTTCTCTGCATGTCACTCCCCTCTCTGCCCCATTTCAACTCTGTCTCTACACTAACAATAAAGCATAAAAATGCCCAAAAAAAAAACAAAAAAAAAAATCATAAATATTATAAATCTTAGTTAAAAAAAAGAAAATAAGCTTTTTTACTTTCTAGACCGTTTGACAGGCCTGTGTGGGCGTGGCCTATGTGGGCGTGGCCTGTGTGGGCGTGGCCATATCAAACATACACCAAGGCAACAGTCATTAGCCTTGTTTGAGTAGGAGCCGTCTCGCTCAGACCCTCGCAATTATGACGCGCGTGTCACATTTTTTTTATAGAATGTACGGGCAGAGAACTGCTGTGATTGGTTCAAAATACCTATCGTGTCATAAGAACCAGAGCATTGCCCATAGCCTCATCTAAACCAATAGTCTGTTAAGTTTATCAAACTTAAATGACAATATCTTTCATTTGGATTGATAAATATGCCTAATAACTATTTTCAGATGCTTTACTATCATGCAACTAGCTCCCCAAATCACATAGTTTTTTGTAGATTTGGGTTTTGATGGATGGATAGATAGATAGATAGATAGATAGATAGATAGATAGATAGACAGACAGACAGACAGACAGACAGACAGACAGACAGACAGACAGACAGACAGACAGACAGACAGATAGACAGATAGACAGATAGATAGATAGATAGATAGATAGATAGATAGATAGATAGATAGATAGATAGATAGATAGATGGATTACAGTTACAGCGGGTTTAAGCAGTAGAAGGCGGAGCATCATGTATTTGTTGCACATCAGTTTGGTGCATCTGGTGAGAAAAGCTCCACCAGTCGTGCTGCGCTAACAAGATCCCCTGACGTGATTCCTTTTCATAACTATACACACACACACACACACACACACACACACACACACACACACACGTTTGTAAGGCAATACTTGTGAGGACATGATGCATTCCCTTGCCCCTTACCCCTTACCCTAACCCTTGCCCCTTACCCTAACCCTAACCATCAAAACTAAATGCCCTTAGCTCAGTAGGTAGGGCGTCTCTGCCCCATTTCACCTCTGTCTCTTCACACTGTCAATAAAGCATGAAAAATGCCCAAAAATATCTAAAAAAAAAAAAACTAAACTAAATGCCTAACCCCAACCCTTACACCAACCCTAACATAAACCCAATTCATACCTGAACCTTAAAACCTAGTGTTAACCCTCAAACAGCTCCTTTAAAGGCCTGTCCTTAAAACCTAGTGTTAACCCTCAAACAGCTCCTTTAAAGGCCTGTCCCAAAGTGAGAACCAGACAAAATGTACTCACTTGTACTAAAAAAATGCCCTCGCTCTCGAACTCAAATTGTTCTCAGAAAAAAATGTTGTACATGTACACACACACACACACACACACACACACACACACACACACACACACACACACACAAACAGATTAAAAACAACACAGCTATCTACAAAGCTAAAGGGGTCACGCTAAATAAATCGGATGACGTCTGTATTGCCGAGGACGCCAATACACTATTTAATTAATGAGATCCCAAAGAGCCAATTACTGTATCTGTGTGTGTGTGTGTGTGTGTGTGTGTGTGTGTGTGTGTGTGTGTGTGTGTGTGTGTGTGTGTGTGTGTGTGTGTGTGTGTGTGTGTGTGTGTGTGTGTGTCTGGTTGCGTACTTCTATTCTCATTTAAATTAGCTGCTGGAACAGATGCTGCTAATGCTACAGGCCATTAGCAGCTGAGGCTAAACTACAAAATACTACATGCCCTGCGTTCTAATCCCCATACTATCTACTATTTAGTACGGTAGAAAAAACATTTAGGATGTGCCATTTATTATGACCAGAATTACGATGGTTAGAATAACCAGGATGTCTACTACATCTGGCCAAGATTTTTAGTGTTGAAAACAGCATCCTTTTTGGGCGATTCTGACCCACAATCCGGTGCGCAGCTGAAGTGACGTCACATCGACGAAGCCTCCATATGAAAACAAACGGGGATGCGACGGATATAAAAGAGGCAAGCAAGAGGCAAGCTCAAGGCGCAATGTTATGATGAAATAGAGAAGTTAAAGTATGTCCCAATAGTATGCCTACTGCATCCTAACTAGATTCTTTTTATCGTAAGATGTAGTATGTAGAATAGAAAACAGAAAGAGTATGAGATTCGGAATGCAGGGTTAGATTCGACACATTCTTAGGCAAATGTATTAAGTCAATTTTGATAATTTTTCTCAAAAGGTGCACAAACTCGATTGATAGATAGATAGATAGATAGATAGATAGATAGATAGATAGATAGATAGATAGATAGATAGATAGATAGATAGATAGATAGATAGATAGATAGATAGATAGACAGACAGATGGACGGACGGACGGACGGACGGACGGAGAGACAGACAGACAGACAGACAGAGTTAGAAACACATGGAATGAAAGGGTTAAATGATGCAGACGAGACATTGCACCGATCCCCACACCTCAAACAGCCACCTGCAGCTACTCCATGTCTATTTGCATCTACAGTACATCAGTGTGTGTGTGTGTGTGTGTGTGTGTGTGTGTGTGTGTGTGTGTGTGTGTGTGTGTGTGTGTGTGTGTGTGTGTGTGTGTGTGTGTGTGTGTGTGTGTGTGTGTGTGTGTGTGTGTAAACGAAAATGTGAGCCAATAGTCCATATGGCTATTGTATACCTTACATGGCAGGCAAAAACATTGTATTTTCAAGCACTGGTCAATTTTGTGATTTTTGTCTATTTTGCTTCCATAACATTTCTTCTTTCTAGTTTAAATCAAAAGGTCCAAAATGTACATGTAGGTGTTTTATTTGACTAAACCTTGTCTGTTTGCATCTGTATATTTCTCCCAATACAACAATCTTTAACGGCCGTTATCTCATCTTCTAAAGCACTTACATCAACTAAACTTTCCATAATCATTCTTAGCACTATTCTGAAGGTATAGCTTGGTAACAGAGGGATTTATTCATATGTTTAATCATCTGATATTATGATACACAATGCCCTTAGAAACCTGCAGAAAATGCCATACGCTACACGAAGTATTCTTTGATTTTATCACATGAAAAAAGGCTCTATCCAAAAATCAGTTCTGTAAAAACTTTGGACACTTGTATGTAGTAAAAAACGAAATAAATACTGACTCTGGCTTTATCCATCATCTTGATATTTGAACAGAGATACAGAATTCTTACATAATAACTTAGATAAGCCCAATGTTGCATGGTCACTCAAACATTTCTGAAAACATTGCAATACAAAAAAGAAATACTTGTTCGTTGTAGCCTAATATCAACAATCAACTGCTGGCAACGTTTCATAATGATATCTATGAGTTCAAAACGACAAGGCAAGTTTATCTAAATAGCGCAATTCAGACACAAGGCCATTCAAAGTGCAAGATTAAAAGGGGCATGACAAAA
>CM049412.1:26220000-26222500 GCA_026929865.2 Hyperoplus lanceolatus
CACACACACACACACACACACACACACACACACACACGCCAAACACACACACACACACGCACACTGTATCTGAGCATCAGCAGAGCCCACGCTAACAGAATTAGCTTCCTCCACAACACGCAGCCCTGCAACATGAAACATATGCCACGTTCATCGTTCATCGCTGTTAATTTGTGACCGCGCCAAACGCACCTTTCCTCACCAGACGAGCCTGTTATTCATCAACCATCTAAACTGAGCCAGGTCCCTATTGCACTACAGCACTAAGGCTATCTGTCTGGTGATCACAGTGAGACAATGTATTAAGGATGGATGGGCATGTGTAGTTCATTCTAAGATTAAGGGATAACATTTTCTTTTTCGCACAATGAATCAAAAAATACAACAAAATACATATTACATTTTTTTTTTTTTTTTAAAGACAAATCTATCCCATTTTCCCATCCGCCATTAATAAGGGATAACATTAATTCCTTGGGGATCGTTTTTCTAAATATATTTTTTTCAGAAACGTATCTGCCTGCATGAAGAGCAATGCACAGGGATATAACCTAGAACCCAATGCCACATGTCAACCTACAAAACCCTAAATTGATCCCAATAGTTAGCTTGCACCCTGCGTGGTAGCTGCTGCTGCTATCGGTGTATGAATGTGTGTGTGATTGGGTGAATGTGTACAAAACAATGTAAAGCGCTTTGAGTCTGTGAAAAACCAGGGAAAAGCTCTATATAAGTGGAGTTCATTTCCCATTGTACAATTTAATTCTTATTTTCAATCCAACTGTTTTAACAAAATAGTTTAGGAATATTTCAAAACCAGATAATTATTTTTAAAAGATATCTTCACTGACCTGTCGTCCATCTCCAGCGACGGTCTCCGCTTCTCTCCCTGTGAAAATGAGAAACAAGATTTTTTTTTAGTCACAGAAATATTAAATCTCTCTTTCTTTCTCTCTCTCTCTCTCTCTCACACACACACACACACACACACACACACACACACACACAAGGCTGTAAGAAAGAATGTTACAAAATACCAGACATGATGAAAAAGTCATATTTCGAAACGGTATCCTTCCTCAATCCAGATTTCGAAAGTGCCCAAAAAATGCAGAACCAGTAACAATACTGCCTCTTATTTAAGATCACATTGTTTGACTAAGAATCTAGCTGTAAGTCAGAAGCCAAACATATTCATCCACAGCTGATGTACTACAGTCAAAACATGACGGTGTCTCTGTGTGTGTGTGTGTGTGTGTGTGTGTGTGTGTGGGAGGCGTGGGCAGCGAATGAGAGAGAGCGCGTTGCCCTGCTGACGCGGTGATGGCTGGGTGATGAGAGAGGACGAGCTATTTATAGCGCAGGGCAACGATGGATAAGGGAGGACACACACACACACTCACTCACTCACTCACTCACTCACTCACTCACTCACTCACTCACTCACTCACTCACTCACTCACTCACTCACTCACACACACACTCTCACACTCACACTCTTGTACTTCTATCTTTGTGAGGACACTCATTGATATTATGCATTCCCTAGCCCCTTACCCTAACCCTAACCATGTAAACTAAATGCCTAACCCCGACCCTTACACTAACCCTAACATAAACCTAATTCATACCTGAACCTTAAAACCTAGTGTTAACCCTCAAACAGCTCCTTTAAAGGCCTGTCCCAAAGTGAGAACCAGACAAAATGTCCTCACTTTCCAAAAAATTCTTCACACACACACACACACACACACACACACACAAACTGACACTTTAACCCACTTTCATTCGTCATGGACATCAAGCTTCCATTAAGAATAGAGACAGAGCATTCTCTTGATTAACAACTTTCATAATATTTGGCTGGAAACGGGAGAGTTTGTGCTGATGGCGGGAGATATGACGGGGGAGACCATATTGTGAGAATAGCATGCTGTCTGATAGAAGTATTTTTAGCCCTAATTATACAGTATATAAATCCACTGTCTCTTAATGCGGCTTGACAGTGCATTTAGCATGGTGATAAATGAGTCTTTAATCTCCGACTAAATGCAGATAGAACTTCTAACTAATATGGTATCAGGTATGTGTGTGTGTGTGTGTGTGTGTGTGTGTGTGTGTGTGTGTGTGTGTGTGTGTGTGTGTGTGAATATTTAATGAGGACATGACGCCTCGCCAGATCCATACAAAGCCCTGGGATTGTTAATTAGAGTAAGTGTTCAAAGACACACACACACACACACACACACACACACAAACAAAGACGCAAACGTGTCGGCTTTACATTCTCAGAATAACCCTTTCAACACTTACGAGGGTCTCACATAACCCCCCACCCCTCCACCACACACACAAACACACGCGCACACACACACACACACACACACACACACACACACACACACACACACACATCATGTAGGTATGGGTGGATCTATATTTAAAATGTTCTTCTTGCAAGGGCAGTACACCATATGACTGCAGCTGTAAACTCTGACAA
>CM049412.1:26230000-26375000 GCA_026929865.2 Hyperoplus lanceolatus
TGTGTGTGTGTGAGAGAGAGAGTGGGTGAGTGAGTGAGTGAGTAGTAAGTGAGTGAGTGAGTGAGTGAGTGAGTGTGAGTGAGTGTGAGTGAGAGAGAGAGAGAGAGAGAGAGGAGAAGCGAGTGTGTGTGTGTGTGTGTGTGTGTGTGTGTGTGTGTGTGTGTGTGTGTGTGTGTGTGTGTGTGTGTGTGTGTGTGTGTGTGTGTGCTGGTTTGGAATTTACAAGTGGTTCTAATCTGGAGGGTTACAGTCCTGCAAAGCAAAGTGACAGGCAGTAATGGAATGTAAACAAAAGTGGAAAAAAAGGCAATTTTCATTCAAGTAAACAATACTTCCTTCAAGTTCGATCAATTTGGCCCAAAACAAAACAGAAAAAACTACTTTAAACGGTCAAAAACATGTAAAAATGCACCAAAAATAGAAATTTGACGTAAAAAAAAACCTTAAATGAATACATTTCAAGTCATTTGACATGGAAGAAAACAATAAAAATGGCAGTGATATTTCCCTAGAGTTGGATGTATTTGCTGGAAAGTCTGTTTTTGATCATTTACACGTTTTAAAAATCCCACAGCTGAATATGGCGAGTCAAAACAATATAGTTCTTTTCATACTTCTTCTTCTGTCGACTAGAAAAGTAAAACGACTTTTTACAAATCTGTGCAGTACTTTTGAAAAATATATACTCCAAAAAAATGTCAATATCTTTCATATACATATATAAAAATATCCCCGAGTATTTGAGTATAATAGGTTTATCAAAAAGGATGCTGTACAGATAGATGGACGTATGGCACACACACTGAGACAGTCAAGTGAAGTGTATATAAAAACCAAGACACTGTTAAAAGTTGTAGCTTCTACACTTAGCGGAGCTTATTATCACCAGAATCTTTCAGTTGATGATACAAGCTTGAAAATTGGCATGAGCAGTCTCCATGGTGACACTTGACAAGAAAATTGTCCGAGACATTTGAATTAATTGTGAATTTGAAAAGTTCTCATAGAAATGTATTGGGTTTTTTTCATTCAACTTTTTTTTTTTTTTTTTTTTCAGTCTCGGTGACCCATGGAGACTCATGCTCATGCCAATTTTCACGCTTGTATCACAAAATGAAAGACTGTAGCACTCGGCCGCTCCGCTAACTGACTGTGTGAAGTTTAAACAGACAGACACGTTGCTATATGTTGGCAGAAGAGCGAAGGATGTGGAATCTCTTCAGAGTCATGCGGATGGATCCCAGCTCTCGGTTCAAGGTCTCCAAACGGTTTTCTAAGGCGACCTGCGGAATCAATACAAGACAGATTAATACAAGACAGATTAATACAAGAGGACAATGGTGATATTTCAAGGTTGGTACTGCTTTTTCAAAATAAAATTCAAGCACTTTTCTAACACTTTCAAAATAAAAAATAAAAATTTTCAAGGACCGCAGAGCCTAAAATATATACAGTATATGGTAACAAAACATGCTTATGATTTTATGGTAAATGGACTTGTATAGCGCTATATCTCCGTTTATCACAGACCCAAAGGGCTTTACATTGTTTTTGTACACATTCACCCAGTCACACACACATTCATACACCGATAGCAGCAGCTACCACGCAGGGTAGGCTTAGCACTAGGGTGCTAAGCTAACTAAGCTAACTATCGGGAGCAATTCGGGGTTCAGTGTCTTGCCCAGGGACACTTCGACATGTGGCGGGGAGACGGGGGATCGAACCTCCAACCCTGCACACCAGAGGCGAACTCCCTACTCACTTCGCCACTGCCGCCCACACATTTTATACATTGCACTGTCAGTACATTGGTCAGATAATTCATATTGAAAATCATCAACTAAAGCTATTAAAGAAAAGCATAAGGATATTCCATAAAAGTATAAATGTAAAATTGAAGAAGCATTAAAATACAATGTTAAAAAAACAAATTTAGTTTATTTAGTTTACAAAGAAAAACAGCAAGTCATCAAATTAGAGAAGCTGAAAGGGTGAGAAGGTTTGGGTTTTAGCTTGAAAAATCACATAAAACTCAAATTGAAAGAAAGAAAGAAAGAAAGAAAGAAAGAAAGAAAGAAAGAAAGAAAGAAAGAAAGAAAGAAAGAAAGAAAGAAAGAAAGAAAGAAAGAAAGATAGATACATGGACAATTGGTTTCTCACCTCATCTAACCGGGTCTGTAGCGAGACCCTGCCTCCTGCACCAGGCATCCTGCTCAAAGCTGCTTCAACCTGCAACACACACACACAGACAGACAGACAGACACACAGACAGACAGACAGAGAGACAGACACACACAGACAGACAGAGAGACAGACAGACAGACAGACAGACAGACACACCACACACACACACACACACACACACACACACACACACACACACACATTTATTAACAAAAATAATTTCATTGATGAATCGAGCTACACATAACAACTGACTCAAACACTTAAGTTTATTCGGACGGGGAATGGTTTGTGTTTGACAGGAGGACGTCCTAAAATGACCGGGACATAGTGTGTGTGAGTGTGTGTGTGAGTGTGAGTGTGTGTGTGTGTGTGTGTGTGTGTGGGGGGGTGTGGGGGTGTGAGTGTGAGTGTGAGTGTGAGTGTGAGTGTGTGTGTGTGTGTGTGTGTGTGTGTGTGTGTGTGTGTGTGTGTGTGTGTGTGGGGACAAACTTCCTAAAAATAGAAGTATAATTTGACAGTGGCACTGAAACAATAGCTGCTTCCATGTTACATCATAGGTCAGGTGGGGATTAGTGAGTCAGATGCAATAAGCCCTTTAAACAGAGGACACACTAGTCACATCATTCAGGGCCACTGTGGCTCAGGTGGTAGAGCGGGTCGCCCAACGATCGAAGGGTTGGAGGTTCGATCCCCGCTCTGCCACTTGTGTCATGGTTGTTGTGTCCTTGGGCAAGACACTTCACCCAACTTGCCTCGTGTCAATGTAGATAGTTAGCCTGCTGCTATGTGTGTGTGAATGGGAACAGGTCTCCCTTGAAAAAAGAGTCTCCGGCCTCAATGGGATTTACCTGTATAAATAAAATAAATGTACTCCAGTAAAAGGACTAATATCACTATTTTAATATACTAAGTTATATTTAAAAGTGTGTCTAGTGTCTGATGAGTAGAATGTGGTTTCAGTATTAAGGTGAGACACTGCAGGTGATAGGTTGACATTTTAACTTATAGATATTCATCGTGCAACTTTGCCAGTTGATTACTGACATTAAAGCTGGGGTATATGATTTCTGATTGGTCAAAGTGAACATGAGCGGTACACTTTGACCAATCAGAGCGAGGCTCCGATTCTCTGTCCTTATTGGCTCTGTTGGGACTGTCCATTCACTTTGGCACGACTTTGTTGGTGTAGAGCGTGTCAGGGAGGGACCATAGGGGAGGGACCAAAGAGAACAAGTGGAGCGGTTGAGGTATTTGAATTCGAATCTCTATCCCAACTGCCATTTTCTCCCCAAATCCTCCACCCCAGCTTTAAAACGATTATTTCAGAAATGTTTGAATAAATAACTGCAAATGTGGCAATATCTGACCAAACATTTACATTTAAAAAACAAACATCTAGATGTTGGCTAAAGACAGAGTTAAATTGTTTAGTGTCCAACGTTTGAACAGAACAGATTTTAGATACAGCCTTTTTAATTCCATTTCAGAAATCAAAAAATACTATTTACAGGTCTTTAAAAAATGCATTTTCAGCTTGTTTTTAAGTACAAAATGTATCATAATGTGTGTGTGTGTGTGTGTGTGTGTGTGTGTGTGTGTGTGTGTGTGTGTGTGTGTGTGTGTGTGTGTGTGTGTGTGTGTGTGTGTGTGTGTGCTGATATGATAAAAACACTAACCTGCACTTTCTCCTGCGTGAGCTCGTCAAACAGTCTCTCTGCCTCGGCCAGTGAGTAGAGCGTTTCCCCGAGTGACGGAGAGGGAGGGTCACATGACTCCAGTGGGCTCCGGTCGGACCCCCTCCCGCTCTGGTCCTCACAGCCCGACGGGGAGGCTCCGTCTGGGGGGAGAGGGGTGAGGGACGAGGGGTCTGGATGCTGGAAGTCTAAAGGAGGGACAGATATGGAGACTAGTGTTAGTTATTGGTATTTTTTTTTAAGTCATTATCCGTCTAGGGGGTGAGAGGTAGAGGGGAGAGGAGTTTTTTTGGGGGGGGGGGTCTGGGGTCTGGAATACTAAAGGAAAGATATGGAGACTAGTGTTAGTTATTGTTACGCCCCTGTCTAAGGTACATACACACAACTAACGGAAGCACTGTTTAAAAGAATGGATCATTTGAATTTATTTATACACGTTCTTCTATCGTGAAGCAAACTCAAGAACTTCCGCTTGAACCAAGGCCAACACAATAAAGGAAATAATCCTTCTGACAAAACAATAGGAATATTGAAAATAAAGAAACACAATAAACCTACAATAGACATTAACACACATATCATAATCACTGGTTGGTTGCAGGAATACAGGATATGTAAAATTAATACAAATCACACCATGAGAAAAGATCAGAACTGGTCTGAAAAGTATTTAGGTTCCTTCAGTTAAATTCATTATTAGAACCCATCTTAAAACATCTTGAATACGTTACCATCTTCCGCTGACGTGAACTGGAGTCTCTTCCTTGGACTGCTGCTGCTGAGACGTCTGGGGTCAACTTCTCCTTCAAACCTAAAGAAAACAGACAATGTGATTCATTCATTTAAAGTTCATTTGCTCTAACGTAATGTAGAATATCAGTCATTTAAAAATCCGCAATTTTTTGGGGTGTACTGGACGGAGATTGTGAATAACGTTTATTCTCACTGACACTGTATCACCAATAAGCCGTTTGTATTTCAGTTCACGCTTCTTATAAATGATGATAGCTTGTGTGACACGCTTTGCAGAGTAAACAAAAGGCCTAAAGTGTGAAGGATAACAACACCTGCTGCTACAGTACATTTCATCCGGCAGCGTTCCCACGAAAATAATTCAGTGTTGCACGCCGTCTGCTACAATGGGTCATAATCAATCATATGGTAACAACATATGGTGAAGTCTAAAGTGTTGTTGGGCCTCAGCCTCTTTGTAACAACATTGTGTGTCACGGACCTCTTGTGCATGTGTTCCTCTCTGGGCATGGGCCGTCCGAAGGCGGTGGAGTAGTTCTCACTGGGACAGCGTTTAGGACTGGACTTAGCTGACAGAGGCCGGAGCAACGTCTCTCTCTTTGCTGGAAGGAAGAGAACACCACGATGCTGTTTTAATTTTTTTTGGGGGGCATTTTCAAGCTTTATTAGACAGTACAGAGTTTAAATGGGGAGACAGAGAGAGAGAGAGAGAGGAGAGGGGGGGGGATGACCTGCAGTAAAGGTCCACGGGTCGGATTTGAACCCGCGACCACTGCAACGAAGGCGGGAGCCAATATGGTACACGCTCTATCCACTACACCACCATAGCGCCCCCAAGCAGCACAATGTTAATTACAACTTTAAATACACCAACACAACACTAATTAAAAACTTAAATCCACCAGAGAGTTTCTAGTTAAAATTAGAAAGATTTAATTGTCTTGATTTTGTTTAAAGATTAAAGCTATAGTGGGTAGGTTTTTTCCATATAAATGAATGTCGGTTACATTTAAGCCATCGCCAAACGAGTTGACACAAAGTTGATCAAGCCTATCAGCAAACGAGTTGACACAAAGTTGATCAAGCCTATCAGCTTCACAAAACTCTCTCTGTATTTCTCAGTATGGCAGCGTTTACAAACTGCTGTCGCAGGCTGGCACTGGGCAGGAGCTCAGAAAAATCCCAAGAAATGTTTCAGTTGTTGATTCTACTGCTAAGAAAAAAACCTGGACGTACAGCAGAAGGCATAAAATCCATGTGCGATCACCGAAGGCTTTACCTCATGTAGATGCACCGACATTGTTGTTGTAATTCCTCATAATTCCTCATTCCTGGTGCCCCCCCTGGCAGTACTTACGTGGTGTGGTAGGGGGCATGGTCCTCTGTAGCGGAGGGGGCAGAGAGGAGGACCTGTGCCCGTCCGGAGAGAGACTTCTCTGGGCTCGGAGCAGAGCGGCCGCCCCCCCACTCTGGCTCTTCCCTCCGTGAGGCGAACGTCTGGCTTTGATTGGTTCCCTGTCGTCGTGGAGACCAACCGCTCGCTCCTGGATCGACTCTTTGTGTCTGCGCTCCACGAAGCCGACGGTGGTGCGCTGGTTACCCCCCCCTACAGGGAGACAATACAGCAGGTACATTATATATAGTATGAAGAATGATGTGTGAGTATTTGCTGTTTTTAACAAATTTCAAACAAAGATAAAAGTAAAAAGGGTGTTTAATTGGCCAATGATTAATGGTTACGGTAGCGGTGCACTGTTATGTGAACTCATTAGAGTTAGTTCATTATGAAGGAGGGGTGAGTGAAATGTAATTTCAATTGCCATGTGTGTGACTTTCATTCCATGTGTGTGCTGATTGACAAATAAAGACTTAACTTAAAGGTGCAGTGTGTAATATGACATCATCAAGAAAGTTCTACAAAGCTCTAGAATGCAACGCTCCCTGGGTAACCCCAACCCTTTAGAATAATAACAGAAGCTACAGGGGCCTTCAAGGACAAGAACAATTCTAAATTTTAAACAATGCACCTGATGACATTCCAACTATGACACTTTCAAGATGGCGGCACTAGGCCTTGGTCCAAGATATGCAGAAATATGGACATATATGAGACCCTTTCTAAGGGAAAAAAAAATAATTCAAAACTTTTTTTTCAGCTATTATGCACTAAATTAAATGTACTTATGATGTTAAGTAGGGTTAGGGGTGTGTGAGTGTTTAGTAGGGTAAGCGGTGTGTGAGTGTTTAGTAGGGTAAGGGGTGTGTGAGTGTTTAGTAGGGTAAGGGGTGTGTGAGTGTTTAGTAGGGTAAGGGGTGTGTGAGTGTTTAGTAGGGTTTGGGTTGTGTGAGTGTTTAGTAGGGTTAGGGGTGTGTGAGTGTTTAGTAGGGTTAGGGGTGTGTGAGTGTGAGTCATACTATGTTTCTTTGGTCTGCTCTTACACGGGGCCCGGCTCTGTGTAGATCTGGTCTCTTCCAGTTCTATCAGCGCCCGCATCATGGGCGTCATTGCAACGGAGCCGTCTCTACGCGGGACGTCCCGTTGGCCGGCGCTCTGAGCCAGAGACTGCTCACACTCCGGGGGAGACGCACATCTGCAGGAAGGGAGAAAAAAAATCTAAATGAACTTTTTTAATTGTTTTATTATATATTAGGGACAAAGAGGTGAGCTCAGTACAGAATTACAAGTGTTTTGTTTTAAATGTAAGGAACTTTTTTTTTTTTCAAGATTATTTTTTGGCATTTTCAAGCTTTATTAGACAGTACAGAGTTGAAATGGGGAGACGGAGAGAGAGAGAGGGGGGGCGGGGGGGGGGGGGGGGGGGTGACCTGCATTTAAGGTCCAAGGGTCGGATTTGAACCCGTGACCACTGCAACGAAGGCCGGAGCCAATATGGTACGCGCTCTATCCACTACGCCGCTGGAGCGCCCCAAATGTAAGGAACTTTTAAATGTTTATGACCTGATACAGCAAACGAGATCAGCGTAGATAATACTATTTTTAAAAATTATTAATGCATTTGCACGGGTCCAACTTTTCCCGGGAACAATTAACGGCAGGCAGACCAGAACAGCCAGTGTCTTCTGAACAGTACTAAATCAAATTTGTAGCCTATCCGTTTCACTAGCGTCATATTACCATTGTTAATCTTACAAAGTCACAAATAAATACATTACCTTCAAGCGCTAACTTCCTGTTCTTACCAGCTTCAAAACAAAAGGCCAACTCGCTTTTGGCTAAAACACATTTCTTTTTTCATATCTATTAGGGCGCATTTTTATGAGACAGTTTATTGTTTTTTGTGTGATATATTTTGATTTCAATCAAGCCCAGAGACAGTTGTTTGTTCTTTGTTTGTGTTCTTGTTGTTGTGAAAAAAATATATATAAAACCCAATAAAAAAATTAAACAAACATTTTTAAAAATACATTACCTTCACCAACAAGTTATTACATCACTAACTTTTGATTCAGAAAAATATTCACACAAAGTATAAGAAAAAGGTACCTCCAGCTGCCACCAGATGTGTCCACAGAGCTCCCGGTCCCAGATGACTGGTCGTTAGGCGGATACTGTGATTTCTTGTGGAGACTCTGTTGGTTGGTTTGAGCAAACGGGGCTCTTCTGCCGTTTATCTGTTCAGACGGACAGGGAGACCTCTGCCTGCGTGTGACGTCAGGCTCCCTCTGGCCTTTACTGGGGGAAAGCAGCAGGTCTGGGTGGTGGTACAGGCTGGGGACATGGTCAAATCATGGTCAAATTTTTTTTTTGCATTTTTAGGCTTTATTGACAGTGTAGAGACAGAGTTGAAATGGGGCACAGAGGGGAGTGACATGCAGAGAATCGAACCCGGGTCCGCTGCTGGCCGAGGCCCATGGAGGGGACGCCTTACCAACTGAGCTAAAGGCGCCCCCAGTAAGTTTTATTCAGTGCCAATAGTTTGTTATTACTTGAAAGGTTGCGTCGAAACAACGGTGCAAATTTTTTCTACTATTATCCACTTATCAGCGTTAATCGTTATATTACCAAAATGATGATGGTAAAGACTATGGACAATGTTAAAAAAAAATCAATATTGTCAAGAGTTTTTTTATTATCATATGTTAGTATCGTCTGTGTTTGGTTCAGAACAAGAGATGTTTTTGGTGTCCGTGTTTGTAAGTTAAATACATTTTAATTTTAAATTTAATTTAAGGATCTTGCGTGCATCAGATGCTGCAAACACTAAACAGCTGTAATCATAGAATCAGCCTCCGACATCTTGTGCAGGTATGTAAGACAGACATATTAGAGATATCGGTGAATGTAGGTGCAAGGTGGGTGAAGTGTCTTGCCCAAGGACACAACAACCATGACACAGGTGGCAGGGCGGGGATCGAACCACCAACCGTTCGATCATTGGCCGACCCGCTCTACCACCTGAGCCACAGTGGCCCCAATGAGAGATTAGAGATTATGGACATGTAGGTGCTTACCCGGCCCCAGAGGGGAGTGTGTTGCTGTGGTTGTTGGTGTATCGAGCTCTGGCCTGGTTCTCATGCTCCAACTGCTTCACCTGGGACTCCAGTTTAGAGATTACTCTGAAGGGGACAGAGAGAGAGAGAGAGAGAGAGAGAGAGAGAGAGAGAGAGAGAGAGAGAGAGAGAGAGAGAGGGAGAGAGAGAGACAGAGAGAGAGAGGGAGAGACAGAGAGTGAGAGAGGGAGAGACAGAGGGAGAGAGAGAGAGACAGAGAGAGAGAGAGAGTCATGAGATTTAAAGATTAAAGATATAAATAGTTTTTTCTAAATGGTTGGTCCTTTTTTTTTATTCAGTAGATTTTTGATTTTCATGAGCTGTAATCATCAAAATTTGAACTAAAAAATGCTTGAAATATTTAAAAAATTTGAAAGTTTTACTTTTCAAATGAAATTACAGATTTCTTTTTCCATGATATTCTAATTTTTTAGGATGTTCATGGTCTATAATCATCTATTTATACGTTTTATTTGTTTATTTCCATTTTGAATGTCTCTGATTGGCTATATAAATATCAGTAAATAAATACATTATTATTTTTCTTATCAATAACATTAAGCAATGCTCTTCTTTGCAGCACATTATAGGTTCAGTTTAGTCCGCTATATAGAAGGCTGGGAGGACATTTCTCAGGTCTAGAGAAACAACCTGGATCTGTGAGCTCCGAGCATTCTGAGTTAATCTTTGTCTAATGTTCTCGTAATTCAATGATCCCCAGAGAAAACATTTCTGTCTACACGGAGGAGAAATATGACCCAGCGCCGACCTTCATCTCAACACTGTGGAATATAAATCCTCTACACTGTCATGATGCGGCTCTCATTTGCGTCTCACTCTGATAGGCGTATCTTATTGCATTTAAAAAGGTGGAGTCAGTGATTCTGGAGAACGCTTGTTGTCAAAATCAGTGAATATTTTCTCACGATTCGCTACCTGTCTGTACTGTGTGTGTGCGCTGAAAAAAATCTAGGCACTTTAAGCTGGTGCGTAAACTAAAAGTGGCCCACCGTAGCTAGTAAAATGCCTATGTACAGAGCCTAGGCTTTGTTTTACCACCAGATTTATTTTCACATTTGCCACCATTTTTTTTTTCATTTAAAGTGTCTTTCTGACTAAATAAATAGGTCTCAATGTCTCTAAGCTTTTTCAAATGTACAGTATGCGTCATGCACCTTTAAGCATCAGTGTACGTCTGGCTAAAATGCTGTCGAAGCACCACCTGTCCCTTTTCATTTGTTCTTAGGATTTCAACGTTGGCTTGAGGCTTGTTCACTGTGGTAACTTCATTTTAAAAAGGGCCACTTATGGGACCTCTTCATCTTACTTTCCTTCCCCTGGCTGTTTGCCCGTAGCCCTGATAAAGTCTTCCAGTGCCTTAGTCCTCTGATGTCGCCACTTATTGATGATTTGCGAGCGAGCTTAGTTTGCTATCTGTCTGTGAATTCGCTGAATCGACTCCACAATACTTCCTCGCCACCTAGTCTGTGCGTGCGCTGCCTATTTCTTGGGCCGTAGCTGAGACTGCAGAGTGAAAAGTTTAATCGTAGCGTCTGATAATGCTACTGTGTATTTTTAACTGAGGCCGTCATTAGCTTCATATAGATTAACTGTCCACACTTGATCGGCCTGCTGTCTCTACCAAACCTCCACTGCAGCTCTTTTACAAAACTGCTAGTCGCCCAATGATGATGTCACTCTGTTTGACAAGGCTAGTAAACTAATAAGTTAATAACTTAAGCTAATAACTGCGCTACAGCTGGAATGTCAGATCTCAAAAGGACACTGTTGACTATTAATCTTTTTTCTTTTCTTTGTGTCTTTCCTTTTTTTCTTTGTTTTGTTTTGAATGTTCTACTTAAATATATGAATTATTCTACACAGGACTGAGTTTATGTTGTTAAGCTATAGAATAGAATAAAGGTGTTTTTTTCATGGCTGCTTTGATTTTTAAATGGTAAATGGACTTGACTTATATAGCGCTTTATAGTCAATTTTCTCAGCCCCAAAGCGCTTTACATTTCTTACACGCGCATTCACCCATTCACACACACACACACACACACACACACACACACACACACACACACACACAACTGGACAAGAGAGTTTGCGAGAGTTGATACATAAAATTCATAATGACACCTAAACCTTGTTGTGCTAAACTGTACAGCCACTCACCTCTTCAGGTCGGATATGTGATCGTTGGCATCGCCGAGTTTGTTCTCCGTTGACACTAGATTGTTCTGTAAAAATCAAAATAAATCAAAATAAATGTCATTAGTTAAAGGAAGACAGGGACCAACAGACTCAAAGCCTTTTCCCTACGGCAACGAGCATTCTGAATGGACTCAAATGTACTAGTTGAACTTTTTCCTTTTTTAGGGGATGACTTATGTTACAATCCATGTGCAATCATTTTTTCTCAATGCAGTTTTTTTTCTTCACATTTATTCATTGTTTATTATTGATTATTGTTTGTGTAGAATGTATGAATGAATCTGTGGAGAATGTGTTTTTTCTACTGGTAGTGGCCTCCTTACAGGAGTATAATTGTGTTGTATCTTTAATGATAAAATGACAATAAAAGGCATTCTATTTTATTTTAGAAGACATAAACCGAACTGATTTGGTTTGTCCTAGTTGAAATGATCAATAAAGTTTCAGATATTCAAACGTCCGTTACCTTGGTTCCCTCGTGCTCCTTCACTAGAGCATCGTACTCTCCCAGCAGCTGAGGAGAGAAAACAACAGAAGAAAGTTCAGTTTCTTTATTAGTCAATGGGCTACATGGAAGTTTGTCTTTTCTCACTTCTCAAGTTCCCACACTCCAGAGGGGGTCAGAGCGCAGGGTCAGCCATAGTACAGCGCCCCTGGAGCAGTTTTGGGGTTAAGTGTCTTGCTCAAGGACACAATGGTAGAGATGGTGGGCACCGTAGACGTAATTCCAGCCACTACAACTTTTACTACTAACACCCTCCTGTCCGGTGGCGGGGATCAAACCAGAGACCTCATGGTTACTGGGAGGAGGAACCAGAGACCTTGTGGTTACTGGGAGGAGGAACCAGAGACCTCATGGTTACTGGGAGGAGGAACCAGAGACCTTGTGGTTACTGGGAGGAGAAACCAGAGACCTCATGGTTACTGGGAGGAACCAGAGACCCGATGGTTACTGGGAGGAGGAACCAGAGACCTCATGGTTACTGGGAGGAGGAACCAGAGACCTCATGGTTACTGGGAGGAGGAGCCAGAGACCTCATGGTTACTGGGAGGAGGAGCCAGAGACCTCATGGTTACTGGGAGGAACCAGAGACCTCATGGTTACTGGGAGGAACCAGGGGCCTCATGGTTACTGGGAGGAGGAACCAGAGACCTCATGGTTACTGGTCGGCCCTCCTACCACTTAGAACAAACCACAGCGTCCACAGAGAGAGTTATGTAACGTGGAATGAGGACGTACCGATCCGATATTTGTGCTTTTTCTATTTCCCTTTTCTCTACTTTAAAACTCTTGTAAAACCCAAATCCACAAAATCATTCTGTGTATGTCATTTGGGGAGTGAGTTGAATGTTACTAAGCATCTGAAAAAGAGTCAGACATAGATTGATTTTTCTTATTTAGGTCAGGTTTATAGAGGCTTAAAAAAAATGCACAACATGTCCTAAGCTGTTGTTCTATTCCGGTTGCTAAAAGCCTGTTGCTATTTTAATATACTGCAGTCCCTGTTTTCTGCTTCATTCTCCTTTATTTATCTATTTATTTGTGAGACATGTAATAAAATCTAATGTTAGTTTTACCCGGGGTTTCAAAATGTCTCACCTACGAAAAAGTGCACAAAAAAAGCTAGTCCATTTTGGTAACATGAGGTAAGAAAAAACCACAATGTACTGTATGTAAACTGGTATGTTGCTAGCTATGGTGGGCCCTCATTAATGTTTACAAACCCTTTGTTTATAAACCAGTTTACAGAGCCTAGGCTGGGTATTATCAACACAGCACACAAACAGTATGGACAGACAGCGGATCGTGAGGAGATATTCACTGATTTTTGGTGAAAAGTGCATTTGACAACAAGCGTTCTCCAGAATCACTGACCCCCCCCCCTTTAATGTAATAATCTTCTCCTCTGTCAGACTTTATAGGGCAGTTCTGGCGAAGTGTGTAGGACGGTCGACCCTCAACTACAGGGTTGGTGGTTCGATCCCCCGTCTCCCCGCCACATGTCCAAGTGTCCCTGAGCAAGACACTGAACCCTAAATTGCTCCCAATAGTTAGCCTGCTATCGGTGTGTGTGAATGGTAATGTGGGAATGGGAACAGGTCTCCCTCGAAAAAGAGTCTCCGGTCTCAATAGGATTTACCTGTATAAATAAAGGTTCAAATATATTATTTTTTTTCTAAACTCACGTCCTGCAGCATCTTGTACTCTCTCTCCCTGTGCGCCTCCTTGTCCTCTGCCTCGGTGCAGGCGTTCTGAACCGTCTCCTCTAGCTGGCGGACGTGGGTCCTTAGACGTGTGACCGTGGCGTCCTTCTCTTTGCCCGATCGTTTGCTTTCCTCAAGGCGCTGCTGTAAGGTTGTCACAGTCGCTCCGGCTACGGCGTAGCGCTCCGGCCATTCTGCCTAGCAACAGAAAAACACATCAGGGTTTAGATTAAGGAATGTGGTAATGGTTTAATATCAATGTAATGTATATGATTAATATATTTAAATAGTTAGTAAAATGTGAAGGAATACATGAACCTTAGATTTTATTTTGTGTATTTAAGTGTCAGTTAAACGGAGATTTTAAATTGTTAAAGGCCTTCTTCACCGGTTGGAATATAAAGGTGTATTGAACTCGGAGATCCTATGAAGTATAAATGTGCAAAAAAAATTTAAATCGGATCATCCTAGCCTGAGAAAAGGCAGAAAGAGTGTTTTATGGTCTCACTGTGATGTCACAGAAAGAGAAATGTAGGGTTAGGCAGTGAGACCATAAAACACTCTTTCTGCCTTTTCTCAGGCTAGGATGATCCGATTTAAATATTTTTTGCACATTTATACTACATAGGATCTCCGAGTTCAATAAACCTTCATATTCCCACCGGTGAAGTAGGCCTTTAAGTATTTATTTGTCATTACGAAGCTTCATTGTGCAGTGTTCTTCTTTTAATAGACGATGACAAGGGACAGTTAGCAGAGTACTTTCATCACTTCAAAAAAATAAGAGCTGTTGCTTTATTTAGACAACCCACCAATTTAAAAAAATAATAATAATACTTCTAGGAATTATACCAGTTTTTCCTCCAGCGAGCTGTTCGTTGCCTCCAGTTCTTTGATACGACTCTTAGCCTCAGCCAGAGCTTTCTCCAGCTGCTTACACCTGGGGAAGCACACATAACAATATCACAGAGTCAGGAAACATTAATAAATGGTACCAAAGTGAAGTTTAATGTCATGCTACTAAAATGGGGTGAAAATTTGCATAGGCCGGCTGTTTACGGTATATCTACACGTACACAAGTATTTTCGTAAACTACTCAATGTGTTCTTCTGTGGTGTATGACGTGACACATTTTTTTTTTTATTTTTTTTTAACCTTTATTTATGCAGGTAAATCCCATTGAGACCGAAGACTCTTTTGCAAGGGTGACCTGTTTTCCTTTCCCAAGTTACCATTCACACACACATTCATACACCGATAGCAGGCTAACTAACGACATTCACATTATCGGCCTGGCATGATTATGTCAGAGTTTCCACTTGTTTTTTGGGTTGCCGTGTGTACGGGGAGTTTTTTTTTTAAATATCCGAGTACGTGCGGACATGGCCTTAGATGCTGTGGAAAGCTCCAGATAAAGCAGGTAAGAAGACTTTAGTGTCAAACTATCAATATACTGTTTTTTTTTTTTTTTTTTTTTGGCATTTTTATGCTTTATTGATAGTGTAGAGACAGAGTTGAAATGGGGCAGAGAGGGGAGTGACATGCAGAGAACGACCGCGGGCTGGAATCGAACCCGGGTCCACTGCTGGCCCGAGGGCCCATGGGGGGGGGACGCCCTACCAACTGAGCTAAGGGCGCCCCCTATCAATATACTGTTAACAAAAAATCCACAGCAAGAGCATAGTGAGAGGCACCTCTTAGCGAGGGCGTGGTTGCTCCTCTCCAGGTCCCGGGGCAGATCTCTGAGATTCAGTTTGTCTCGGAGCGTCTGGACCTCTGACTCGTAATACGCTTTCAGATCGGCCACGTGGCGGGAATGCTTCTCACGCAGGTTCTGACGCAGACTGAGAGAGAGAGGGGGGGGAGAGAGAGAGAGAGAGAGAGGGGGGGGGAGAGAGAGAGGGAGAAAGAGAGAGAGAGAAATAATGAATGAATAGAACTGTTAGTTTGTAGAATAATTTTTTTTTTATCACTTTTTTTCCAGATGGGATAAGCCCTGTACACAACATACAAAACTTACTCAAGTGTTAATTTTTTTTTTCTTCGTTTTTTTTTTAAATTGTACTTCCCTCCCCCCAGATTTTGTGCAAATAGAACACAAACATTACCGCAGCAATGCATAGTTACAGAAATATTTTATTTATGATTTTATCTAATTTTTATATTTTATGTTTAGGATTTTTTAAAATACTTTTCCCCTTCCTTGTGTTATGGTTGACAACTTCGTAAATTATTTTTATTTAAGCGTCCCAAGTGACAAACAAACACTGTAAGCTAATAGCTGCTAGGCCTGTCCCACTCACAGTGAAAGAACAACAGGATCCTCCAGTGAAGCGGCTCTCTCAGTGGTTGGGCCGTCTGCAGACCTCAGATCAGAGCCCGGGACAGAGGCAGGTTTGAGGGGCTTGAGGGGCTTGAGGGTTTTCATGGTGCTGGTGTGTGTGTGGCTCCCCTCCTCATCACTGGCTAACGGGACACTGGCTCTGTGCTGCTGGGTGGATGTGAAGGAGCCGGGCTGCTGGGTCTGAACCTGGGAGGGAAAATATGGTAAATGCTAAATGGACTCCACTTATTTAGCGCTTTTCCCTGGTTTTTCACAGACTCAAAGCGCTTTACATTGTTTTGTATACATTCACTCAATCACACACACACCAAATTGCTAACTATCAGGAGCAATTTTGGGGTTCAATGTCTCTTTGCCCAGGGACACTTCGACATGTTGCAGGGAGACGGGGGATCGAACCCCCGACCCTGCACTCCAGTGGCCGACCGCCCTACCCGCTTCGCCACAGCCGCCCAAAATACAGTTCTGAACAATACAAACAAATGTCCACTTTCCTCCATAACTCTTTACTTTAGACATTTCAGATATTTGCTGCTATTTTCTCTATGCTGCTCTATTTTTGCATAGCCGATAACGTTGCTGCAATCTTTGTTTAAAGCTATAGTGCGTAACTTCTGTCGGCCCTATGAGGAATTCTGAGTAATTACAAGAACACTGTCGGCAACACATCTACATGAGGTTAAGCCTTCAGTGATCGAGCAAGTTTGGTGGAGCAGCTGATAGGCTTAGTCAACTTTGTGTCAACTCATTTAGGCGACAAAAATTTGTATGAAAAAAGTTACGCACTATAGCTTTAATTGCATTTTTTTCCCATGAGATTTTCACCTTAGGAGGCAGGGGTCCAGTGGCTGAAACACTGGAGGTATCAGAGATGCAGTCAGTGTCTCCGTGGTTGTGTTGGCCCTCTACCATGCTGTCTGGGGTGACAGAGGGGGTCACACAGGGGGTCATAACCCGGGTGTGGAGCCCGGGTTGGGAGGCAAACGACGGGCTGCTGAAGTGAGAGGGAGAAGTGAAGCCGGACGTCCGGTCTGACTGGCGCTGGTTTGATGCGTTTGGGTCCAACGTCAACATCTAAAGCACAGAGTAAGTGTTAAGGGTTGTAGCAGACAATAATGTAATAATAATCATTTTTCTTTTAAAATATATTTTTTTTTAAATACTTTATTTTTAGATTTTTTTTTAGGGAACACAAACACACGACTGAAAAAGTGATTTTTTATTTATTTTATTTTTTTCCCACTTCACCACGGGAACACTGATTTTTCAGTTTATAACGTAATAAAAGACTACAATGTAGTAAATTGCTAATAACAATATGACATTTCTGAACCAATAACGTAATATATATATTTTTTAAATGTATTACATTATGGGCATATTACATTATGTATTACATTAAGTTATCACGCTATTGTGATGTACCTGTGGTGATGAAGGAGTGGTGGTAACAGACCCTTCCCAGTCTGAGCGTTTGCCGTCAGTTCTCTGCTTGTTCTGATAGATCTCTCTGAGAGACAGCTGAGGCTCCTGGAACGGAGACATGTCGAGGAGATGTTAGGCAATTTTTTATTTTTTTTTAAATATGTGCAGTTTTCCTCAAACATAAAAGGTGCACAGAAGGTTTACCAGTAACGTAAAAAGCAGGAAGTGAATCTGGAATCCACACAGCTGCATAAAATAGTCTCAACTGTCCGTTATAATGCCTTGATAACATGTTTGTCGTACATTCCAAATGATTTTTGGACATATCAAATACAACTTCTGCAGTTACTCACCAAACTATCCGAAGCCTCTTGCAGCAGCAGATAGGCGCCGCTGTCAAAGCTGTCAGGTAACGGATGGTACAGCTCACTCTCGGTCATACGCCAATACGTCAGGCCTAAGACAGACAGAGAGAAAAGACAAAAAAAATCAAAATTCATTGATGCCACTAACAAGAGTTCTAGCATACATTTTCATTATTGCATGAGTAGCACATTAAATAAGATATGAGAGGGAGAGAATAAAGAAATAAAGAAATAAATAAACTTGAGTGAGTTCAGCTCTGCATTCACAAAGTTTTCAGTGACAACTATCAAAGTTTAGTGTTAAAAAATGTATAAAGTTTATATATGATCAGCAAACAGAATTTTATTTGTGAAATGATTTGGTGCAACAGTGCCACCCTGCTGCCACTTGTGGTAACTGCAGTAGACTTTCATAATCACTGTTAGATCCTGTATTGTTTATTTTATAACAATCATATTGTGTGTGATTGATTTAGACTAAGCAGCATAGGGTCCTGTTCAGTGTTTATTGTGAGTGAGTGAATTGTTTATATTTTAAGGCACGTCGCCCAATTTCTTTGTACTATTCAGTATGCCTCACTACATGTGGTAGTTTAGTTTAGTTTGATCACATTCACAACATTACATGAGTAAAAAAAAAAATAAAAATAAAAAATTTGTCATCTTGATCTATACATTGACATTTCTTATCAATAGTACTGATCGAAAAGGTTTATGTAGGTGGAAGCACTACTTGCTTATTGCACCTACCCTTTTCAAGTTATGTTTTATTAGTTTATCGTTGGTCCCTCAGGATCTTATTTATTAATTGTTTTAAAGGTGCAGTGTGTAATATGACATCATCAAGTAAGTTCTAGAAAGTTCTAGAATGCAACGCTCCCTGGGTAACCCCAACCCTTTCGAATAATAACAGAAGCTACAGTGGCCTTCAAGGACAAGAACAATTCTAAATTTCAAACAATGCACCTGATGACATTCCAACTATGACACTTCCAAAATGGCGGTGACAAGGACTTGGTCCAAAGTATGGAGAAATATGGACATATATGAGACCCTTTCTAAGGAAAATAATAATAATTCTAAAAAAAAATTCAGCTATTATGCACTAAATTAAACGTACTTATGGATATTATAATTACTTTCTACAAAATCTGCTAGGAAATAAAACCCAAAATTCTACACACTGCATGTTTAAGTATTATAAGGTAAGTGTAGTATGTCTTTCATAAACACTGTTATATTCTGTGTTCATTGTGAGTGAGTGAGTGAGTTGTTACCTGATGCCACAGACATGAGACTGTCGCTCCTCCGTAGAGACAGAGAGCTGGAACAAGGCCCGGGCGCTCGCTGCTGAAACACAATACACACCAATGGATTAGTTATCACTCACTTAACACACACACACACACAGTCAGGCAGGCAAGCGCACACACACACACACACACACACACACACACACACACACACACAGGCAGGCAGACACGCACGCATACACACACACACACACAAACTCAATAAATAGAGAGAATTTAATCAGGACAACCACAGCCAGACACATTATAAACACACACAACAACACTACAGATGCAGGCGAGAGATAAACACTATTTTTTCACATCACTGTAAAATCTCCGTCCTAAAGGCGAAGCTGTTTACACTTGATTAGGGTGTCACCATTCTACATATCTGATTTCAATTTTAAGGTCACGATTCGTCGTTTATTATTATCTATTATTTTAGCACAAACGGCGATGACGTTGTAGTCTACTCTACGATCATTGGTTTTATGCATGTTACATAAATGTATTTGATGGGCTTCCTTGACACAGTATCCCTCACTTTATACTTATAATGAATTTTAAAAAAAAATTCTCAAGCAAGGCAAGGCAGGTTTATTTCTATAGCACAATTCGGACACAAGGCCCGTTCAAAGTGCTTTACAGGGGCATGAAATACATCAAGATTAAAAATACATCAAGTATAGAATAGACATTAGAAAAGTTAATGAAAAATATGAATAGAAATTGTGACAGCCCTTTGAGTAACGAGTACCTGGTCCAGTGAGTCTATGCTCTGAGCGGGGACGTGTCTGTGTGTCTCTCTGTCTGAAGGCTCCGGGGCCTCTGGAGACTGGGACGCAGTGGTTCCTGTTTTGCTCTTCTTGGTTCTGAGCTTCTGCCTCTGGGCCCAGGACGTCAGGGCTTGGCTGCTGCTGCTGCTGACACAAGGTAATGGGTCAGTGGAAATATTTATAGCTCAAATGAAATGTTGACTAAATCTTGAAAGGGTTACTGTAGGGTCAGTGGAGTCAGCAATTTCGGAGAGCGCTTGTTGTCAAAATCACTTCAGTACAGTACAGACAGGTAGCAGATCATGAGGAGATATTCACCGATTTTAACAAAAAGTGATTTTGACAACAAGCGTTCCCCAGAATTCAACCTTTAATAATCATTATATAAAAATAGCATTATTTTTCGCTGTTGGTCTTGTTTGCTGTTACAGGTCATTTATGAAGATCAGAGGAAAAATTTGACTGTTTCAGAAATGTGAAAGTTTCTTGTAGGAAGTTTAAAGTCACATACCTCTGGATTTTCTGCTGGTGGACAGTTGCATTAGGCTCCTCCCCTCCGACAGGGTTTGTTCTCCCATTGGATAAATCCTGCTGCTGAGAGCCAATCAGGGTTGTCTCTGTCACTTCCTGGAAGTCCGGGGACCAATGAGGTTTGTCCCTCGTTTGACCACACTCACCACCACCGTCGCCATCTTCCCCGGGAGACACTGTAGTTTCCAAACCGGTGCCCCAAGCAGACATGGTCCCATAGCCGCTACTAAGGCCCGTAGTAGCCCGCTCCTCACACTGATTTGAGGACCTTTGTAAGGGGGTTGAAGGGGAGCTGAAGAGGGTATGGACTGGGGCTGCAAGGCTGTCATTGTCACAGGGAATATGTTTGGGGATTGTACAGTCAGTGGACAGCAGAGGGAAGATGTTATAGTCCTTTGAGTTGGGGGACGTTTTGGTCGCAGACGTCGGGGAGAATTCTGTGTTTGGCTGGATGCTGGACGGCCGGTTCTGGATCTGAACCAGAGCCTTGATCTCATCTTGAATCAACTGGGGAAAAATGAAAAAAATAAGCATATTTAAGGGGCACTGTGTAACATTTTAAGTAATTTATTAGCTAAAAATCAATATCCTCATTCATAAATATGTCCTCATTGGTGTAAAATCACCTCTGCCAATCTGAATAATCTGAATTATCCTCCTGAGCGGAGAATTACAAATATTAATATTACATTTTGCACATGGAGCACATAAGTCGTATGAAGGAATCCAAGTTGGAAGCCTCATTTTTAAAGGTGCACTATGTAACTTTGAGTGTGTCATGTCAAGAGAAGTGAAAATATTAGAAAGCTAGCTTAAAAGTTACAGTTTCACCGTTGTTGGTTTACAAACATATTCTAGTCTTACGTTTGGTTCCAGGTTTCTCGAAATAATTTTGTTTTGATTTATGATGATAGAATAATTCAATACTAAGAAGTACATGTAGAGTGAATATGTTTTGTAAACTAACGGCAGGCTCTGTGAATGTAAATAAATCCCCCTCCTCTGAAACTGCATAGTGCACCTTTAATATTTTGACCTGGCATATATAAATATATATATATACCTGGCATATATAAATATATATATATATATATATATATATATATATATATATATATATATATATATATATATATATATATATATATATATATATATATATATATATATATAGGGGAAGGTGGGGTGATTTGTGCAACTTTTTACTCAAAGTGATTTTAAAGTGAGGCCTTGACAGTTATGTCTCCAACTCAAATATGTACATATATTTCAGGATGTTGTGCATCCCTGGCAATAAAAACTTTGGATCTGGAATAAACTGTTTAAGAAATATAGCTTTCGGAAAAAAAGTTGTCTTGTCGCACAAATCACCCCACGTAGTGGGTGATTTGTGCGTCATTGTGTCACAATGACAAAGTCACCATCATCATCTTTCTGGCCATCTGAACTCTCATCAGTGGTGTCGTTAAGTGGAATTGAGATGTCACTCTCTTCTGAGCTACTGTAGACAATCACTTTCTTTTGGTGACCAGCGTATACAGCCATGCCACTGGCACAACTCTCAGAAATGTACTTTGCACTAGTTGCTCCGTGCTTGTGGAACCAACTGCCACCTGACAAATGTGATTCCCCCTACATTTCTGCCTTTAAATCAAGGCTCAAAACCCATATGTACACCCTGGTGTTTCCTCCCCATTAACCTCTGCACTACTTACTTACCTCTGCACTACTATCTGTGTTTATGTGGATGTATGGGCTTTACGTCTTTTATTTTGGTTATTGTTATTGTACCTTCATTGTTTACCTACTGAATGCACTATGTACAGCACTTTGGACAGTGCAAACTGTCATAAATGTGCTTTTATAAATACATTTTACTTACTTACTTACTTATAACTCACCCAGGCCCTTGCGCACAAATCACCCCATCCCCAGAATTTTGGATAATAGGCATGATGCAGCAATTTAGGGTTGACATTGTGCTAACTATATAGACTCAAAGTGTAGCATACCAAAGCACTAAAACATGTGTCAAATGTTTTCAAACGTGTCTATAATTGTTCAGACACAATAATCAAAAAACCTTGATCATGGAAATTTTACTTTGAAAGGCAAAACACAGTTTTTTGAGCTTAAATGTGCTTATATCTTATTCCTTGTGTCTCCCTTCTTTACAGGATGAGTCAAATGGATGGCTCTTCTTAAATATGTGGTCACATTTCCAATTTCTTCCACGGTTTTCTAGAAACAAGGGGTTTTGCAACTTCCAAAACGCACAAATCACCCCACCTTCCCCTATATATAAATATAAAACTGATTGGATTTAATGCGACAAGCAGACTCACCTGTATTTGGCACTGGTATTGTTCTTGCTGGGCGAGTATCTGCTCTTGGTATTGCTTCTCAACCAGCTGAAACAGATGCAGCCATCGGCCCTGATGCAGAGAAAAAAAGCAAATAAAAACATCCTTCATTAGTTTTACTCTGGAATATTTAGAATCCGGGTTTATTCTCTTTCAAGCTTTATTGATAGTACAGAGTTGAAATGGGGAGACAGCGAGAGAGGGGGGGATGACCTGCAGTAAAGGTCCACGGGTCAGATTCGAACCCGCGACCACTGCAACGAAGGCCAGAGCCAATGTGGTACGCGCTCTATCCACTACGCCACCGGAGCGCCCCGATCCGGTCGCACTTTAGACATAACTTTACTTTCACTGTCTTTAGCCTTTGTCTTGGGTATGTAAAAATTAAAAAGTAACCGTTGGACTAAAGACAATTTTTACTTTTGACATCCGCAGTGCCACACGACATGAAGTTCATTAGTGGCCCGTATACACAGCCTAGGCTCTGTAAACTGGTATGTAACTTAAGGGGCCCACCATAGCTAGCAGCATAACAGTTCACACAGCCTAGGCTGTGTATCAACCCACACAGTACGCACAGGTTGTGGTTCGTGTGAGGAGATATTAACTGATTTTGACAATCGCTGACCTTCAAGAAAAAACTACTAAAATGTGTTCACTTAATTTCGGTGCCTACATTTGTGTGCAATGTGCATACAGTAATATGCATGTGTGTCTTTGTGCAGGGCTGTTGGAAGCAGCTCTGGAACCATTAAACAAACTCCAATCACAGAGGCAGAAGTGAGAACACTCTGCAATGCAATAACTTCCCAAAGACACTTTGATGATGCGATCCGACCTCTGTCTGTGTGATGAAGCACATCACAGTTGTCTACTCCCTGCAAATCACATCCTGTGTCTGGAAAGATTGCCTGCAGTGTGTGTGTGTGTGTGTGTGTGTGTGTGTGTGTGTGTGTGTGTGTGTGTGTGTGTGTGTGTGTGTGTGTGTGTGTGTATGTATGTATGTGTGTATGTGTATGTGTGTATGTGTGTGTGTGTGAGTGTGTGTGTGCGTGCATGTGTGTGTGTATTTGTGTTTGAGTGTGTGCAGGCATCTTTGTGAGGACCAATTTAAGCTTTTAACCATCTGAGTGAGGACATTTTTGGAAAGTGAGGACAGTTTGCCTGGTCCTCACTTCTTTAAAGGGCTGTTTCAGGGTTAACACTAGATTTTAAGGTTCAGGTATGAATTAGGTTTATGTTAGGTTGACTGTAATGGTTGAGGTTGGGGTTAGGCATTTAGTTTTGATGGTTAAGGTTAGGGTAAGGGGCTAGGGGACGCATTGTGTCAATGAGTGTCCTCACAAAGATAGAAATACAAGAACGTGCGTGTTTGTGTGTGTGTGTGTGTGTTTTTTTTTTTTTTACTGTAAGGTGTGATCCGCATAAAAAATAAAAAGTGATGCCGATAAATTATGCTGCCAGCTGTCGAATGCAGCCCACGACAACGAACACAGAACCTCCCTAGCAACATCATTAGTGTGCATAGACACATCCAATAATAACTAGTGGGTAAATGGATGTGTCGTTAGGATGAGTCAGAGAATAGCATCTCAGAGGCCTAGCAAGATCTCATCTATATTCCAATACTCATTTGGACTCCATAAACACATGCATGACAGGAGCCCGCACACAAATTATTTAAATCACAGATGTATTGTATATTGTATTTATATTTTTGGGGGATATTTATTATTATATACAGCTCTGGAAAAAATAAGAGACCACTCCAAGTATTCAGTGTCTCTCGTTTTACTATTTGAAGACATATTTTTGAGTAAAATTAACATTTTGGTTTTATACTATAAACTACTGACAACATTTCTACCAAATTCCCCCCCCAAAAAAATATTGCCATTAAGAGCATCTCCATTAAGTTATGTAGAGATGAAGATTGAAGAAAAATCCAGACTGGTCTCTTAATTTTTCTTCCAGAGCGGTATTTAGTTTAGTTTAATTTATTCATCGTCACATACACAATATGCACAGGGCAACGCGTAGTGACATTCTCATGTACCAGTCCGGCTGTAACTCACCTCACAGTCCTTCCATATCTCTGGGTCTGTCTCCCCACTGCTCTGGATCTCCTGCACCAAAGCCCGGAGTGTCTCCAGGGAGCTGGGGTTGATGAACGGGAGGCTCCTCCCCGGCCCAAACGCCTCCTCCCCGCTCAAACACAGACTCCTGCAAGATTCAAGATACTTTCATTAGAATATATTATAGACATTCTTAAGTCTTGGGCTTCCTCCCTCAACAGTGCAAAATAAAGAAAAAGTAATAGTAACAAAAGAACACAAATATAAAAGCTGAGACTTTAATATTAATAATAATAATAATGATGATGATGATGATGATGATGATGATGATGATGATGATGATGATGATGATGATGATGATAATAATAATAATAATAATAGGAAAAAGTCAAAGTATAATTTAACTTTTTTTGTAAATCACATCACAGTAAATCACACACTGTACGTAAAGTATTGTTATAAATACAGATATACTGTACATGGTGTTCCAGCCGTGATTAAAGGTGGAGTCAGTGATTCTAAAGAACGCTTGTTGTCAAAATCCCTTTTAGTCAAAATCAGTGAATATCTCCTCACGATCCGCTACCTGTCTGTACTGTGTGTGCGCATAAAAAAAAAACCCAGTGTTAATACACAGTCTAGGCTCTGTAAACGATTATGTAAACAAAGGATATGTAAACAAAGGGAGCCCACCGTAGCCAGCAACATGCCTGTTCCACTGATTTTGACAACAAGCATTGTACAGAATCGCTGACTCCGCATTATAATGTTTTGCGTTACCCTACCTGATCTTGTTGCATGCAGGTGTGTCCTGCACAGCGCCCCACACACACACACACACACACACACACACACACACACACACACACACCCTACCTGATCTTGTTGCATGCGGGTGTGTCCGGCCCGGCGCCCCCTGCAGTGTGGGAGGCGTGTGACGTGCCCTCCGACGTCTCGCTCTCTTTGCCCCCCCCCTCCCCGTCTCCATGGCAGCAGTGGCTCAGCGCCCCGGAGCTGGACACGTCCTCAGAGATACTGTCATCTGTGGACATGGTTACGGGCCCATGCACAGGGGGGCACGCTCACAGCTGCAACACAGAGAAGAACACCAAGTTAGTACATTTTAGCTGCGTTTCACTTTCCAATCCCCATACTACTTGGGGCGGCAGTGGCGAAGTGGGTAGGGAGGTCACCTCTGGAGTGCAGGGTCGGTGCTGAAAAATACCTGGATGCGGCTTACTACATCCGGTCATGTATTTTAGTGTGGAGATCAGAAGCTTTTGGGCAATTCTGACCCACAATCCATCAGAGCGTAAGTAGACGTAGCACTGTCTAACCCTACACATTTTTCCGTGACATAACACATGTGAAAATGTAGGGTTAGGATTAACATGACAGCTGGGCCAAGGGAAGACTGAGGAAAGGAAAACCTCATTCATTATATTATAACAGCGATTTTATAATGATAGAACGCCGGTTCCGTATGGGTGAAGTATTCATTTGAGGTCGCAGTTAGAAGTGTTGCTCAACTGTCACAACAATAGCTCAGGTCCTTTGATGTGTGCAACAAGATGTTCTATTATATCTCCTCCTCCTACTCGTCTGAGTTTGGTCTGGCTGTGCGGGACTACAAAAAGTTTAGTTTATTTCCTTTGCAGCCATTTGTTGGAGCAGCGGCAACAGAGAAAGTGGACAAAGATATAAAAAAGACTGGTACTGGCCGGGGGGGGGGAGGGGGTGGGGGGGAGGAGGGAGGGGACAATTAAAATGGGTTTGATTCATAGATTGTACTGAATCCACCTGTGCGAGACTATTGCACTATATTCTTTAGTCATTATTGTATTTCGATTGTTTATTACTTTGCTACTGCTACTACTACAATTTCTCTTCAAGGAACTATCCATCTCTCTATCCATCTATCTATCCATCTATATATCTTTCTATCTATTTATCTATCTATCCATGTTTCTATCTATCTAACTATCTATCTATCTATCCGTTTTTCTCTGTTTATTCCATAATAGCCAAGGATGACCCCTCAATCCAAGTCATATTAGTCCTCAGCATCCAACAGTTAACAAAAACATAAACACAAAGGCTCAAGCTAATGTGTCAACGTGTATCAGCATCATCCATCACCATGACCTGTATTTCCTATGTGTGTGTGTGTGTGTGTGTGTTTGACAGCTCGTCTGGACTGTACAGATTTGATGTAATAGCTTTAACACCAAGCCACAGGCACACTGTACCAAAACACACACACACACACACACACACACACACACTCCACGGATGTTACGGACGTTAAAGTTGCCTCTAAACTCAAGTCAGTTATCCAGTTAGCAGCCATGATAGCTTCAACTACCACTGACAGCCAATTGAACTGGTTAGCCTTCTAGCTAAGTTAAGCTAAGTTGGTTAATTACAGGTTAATAAGCACAGCGTAGGCGTCGCCGGCTGAGATTTTAACGCACATATACACTATCTTACAGAATAAACTGACATATTTGACAACAAATATCAAATAATAATAGTTAACCTACCCGTTGACTTGTGTTACCGTTTCGTCCATGTTTTATATGTTCGCAGACGGGTCGGCTGAGCTGCTCGCTGATTGGCTACTGCAGTGCGGGTGTTCTAACTGAGCTGAACGCTGATTGGCCGGCTCCAGCACTGCGGCTGCTGTAACGGTCGGAGTTATATGAATAATACGGCGCCGTGATTGGTCCGTCACTCTCAGTCTGTGATTCTATTGGTTGTTCGGGTGAAAAGGGGGCGTTCGGAACAAAAGACAGTGAATTCTGTATTTATTTTTAAATATTAAATTACATACTTATGTTATTACAATTTTTTTTTACTGATTTTAAATATTTATTATATATTTTATTTTATTACTATGTTTGTATTTTTGTATTCTTTCAAAAACAAAAAAAAAACAAAAAAAAAAAGAATAATAAAAAAATAAAGAAGCTGAATAATCATAATATTTCACCTAAATGTAAAAAAAACACAATTGAAAAGTAAAAATGTGCATTCTTTCATATTCTATTATGTGTTCTGGTTAGTAAAGCATAGTATAGTTTGTATTTTTCTACCTATCTGTTACATTTATTCATCACATCAATATTACTTATGAATACTGTTTATCTTATCTATCAGCGTAAACATTACACATGTACCCCAAAGCACATTTAAAAGTGAGACTGAATTTAAATCAACAGTAAAAAACTAGCGTAAACTTCACAATTTAAACTATTTTTAAGACCCAACAAAATTATATTTAAGACATTTTTAGACTTTAATTCAGATAATTTGATTAACCTTTTAAGGCCCTGCTAAAACCATGAGAAAATTACCATGAGATTAACATTGTAATAATATAGTGGTGTTAATGTCACATAGACACATACAACTATTTAAGGGTGTATTCACACATGCCGTGTTTAGTTCGGTTGAAACGAACTCAGATGCACTTCCGCCTTTGGTGCGCATCTTTCAGACATGTGTGAATACAGCAATCGCACTCGGGGGCGGACCAAACAAACGATCCGAGACCCAGCTGAAGAGGTGGTCTCGATGCGGTTCCATACGCACTCTGCTGCAGTTCGTTTGTGGTGTGAATTTGTCCGGACTCGATCCGACCCAATTGCAGGAAGTACTGTGATTTTTCTTTTTTAATAAATCACCGTCAGCTTCACATTATGGGAAAGTGTTGCCTTTGTTGGGAAGATTAGTTGTGGTTTGAGCGGGAGCCCCGAGCAAATATATTACATTTGATAGACAGGACGCGTAAACATGCTGATGTGTTCAGCGACCAGATGAAGGAGAGGGGAGCGTCTCCCGCACAGTGCCAACAGGTTCACGCTACGCTTTGTATGAAGTGCGTGTTTTTATTTTGCTTCCCATGTTACGGGACCATCAATACTATCCCCGTGTCAGTTTGGAGCTGAGCTGCGCCGAACTCACACCCAGCTGACACACGGCAGCTGTGTGTCAGCATGAGCCTATTCCTCGCGAGCCGCGCGTCCAGCAGCAAAAATACAGTAAATATTATGTTTCACATCGTAGGCTACAAACCACATCATTGACACAGGCCTACATTTTATAACCATATGAAACAACAATAACTTTATGTTTTTTTTATTTTATTTATAGGCTAGATGTAGGCCTATTTATTTATTTATTATTTTAACCCCATATCGTATCAGTTATAGGCTATATTTCGCAGTTTTCACTTCGTGCTTCCTGCTTCTCTCCACCCCAGAATGTCTTTCCAATGAATGAATGACCTCAGATCACGTGTGGTTTTACTTCTTAATGCTGGTTCACTTGCAAAAGGGGCAATATGAAAGTGGACCACACCAAAAGAAAAAAATCTAAACTTTATTTGGTCTGGACCAAAGCAAGTGAACTAGCGGACCTTCCCAGTGTGAATACACCCTAAGAGAGCGATTCATCCTTTCAGTAATTATTTTTAAGTCACATGAGCAAGAGACAACTTCCTATGTTAACTCACAAGCAGTAGTTCCTCTATTGGGGTGTTTGTGGCTATGGTGAATGTCTAAAATGCACCGAAAATAACACAATGACAACTTTATTGAAAATACAATTTATTACACTGAGTAATAAATACATACAAAGATGCAAGTAACAGCATTTTCCATTGTTTTTTTTGTTGTTGTTGTCTAATACCAAAACCGACCTCAACACGAATGAACCGATTGCATTTGGCACATCTCTGCCCCTCCCTCCTTCAAGTCCTGTGTGTTTATAAGGGTCTGAAAAAACAGACCAAAAAATACTATTAAAAAAAACAAGATGTCTTCTCCAGTCTAACCCTGAACAAGCCATGCACTGTCTACAATTAACCCACGGGCCCGTCCGGCGTTCGCATGCATAAATCAACAATTTTTTTAATTTTAAATATGAAGTCAAAACTAAAAATCCCTAAAAGTGGGCCGTAAAAACACGAAATCCTTCTCATTTTGAAATCCAATTACCCACGTATGATAGGTGGAGTCAGTGATTCTGGAGAACGCTTGTTGTCAAAATCCCTTTTCATCCAAATCAGTGAATATCTGCCCCACGATACGCTACCTGTCTGTACTGTGCGCGTGCGCTGGGAGTGTTTATACACAGCCTAGGCTCTGTAAACAAAAGAGCCACCATTGCTAGCAACATACCAGTTTACAGAGCCTATAATGTGTATTAAGACCAGATTTTTTTCAGTGCACACACAGTACAGACAGGTACAGATCGTGAGGAGATATTCACTGATATTGACAAAAAGTGATTTTGACAACAAGCTCAAGTTCTCCAGAATCACTGGCTTCATCTTTAAATGATTCCCTAAAAACCTCCTGAAGTCATGAATTGGATTCAATTATTGTTATTTTTTTTTTAACTCTCTTGGAGCTTGATTTTCCCATTCTTCGTTCATTTTTACTTCCTCTTCTGAAAAAAGGAATCGCCATGCAAGTTTTTAATCTTTTTTCGTTTTTGTTTTCATGAGACGCCATTGTTAGTTCTTCTTCTTGCAGGTAGGAATGTGTGTGATCGTAGCTAGGACCGCGCGTTTCTCTCAGTCTCCGCCAAACACTCACGCACCAGCCCTCTGGCGTGGATAATCCCTATTAAGAAAGACACACACAAACAGCATGTATTAATACATTAAAAAATTACCCAACAACTAATTACAAAGTTGTTTTATTTAAAGTTGTACTATGTAAGATTTTCAATTCAAAAAAAGTATTTTTACATATTATTTTTCGCTGGCATTTTGTCCACAATGACCATTCCACTTATATGTGACTGTGACTACTTCTCTAAATACTATGGTAAATGGACTTGTATAGCGCTATATCTCCGTTTATCACAGACTCAAAGCGCTTTACATTGTTTTTTGTACACATTCACCCAGTCACACACACATTCATACACCGATAGCAGCAGATACCACACAGGGTAGGCTTAGCACTAGGGTGCTAAGTTAACTAAGCTAACTATCGGGAGCAATTCGGGGTTCACTGTCTTGCCCAGGGACACTTCGACATGTGGCGGGGAGACGGGGGATCGAACCTCCGACCCTGCACACCAGAGGCGAATTCCCTACCCACTTCGCCACTGCCGCCCCGATATAATATAAATACTATGTTGAGTCTCTACTGTCTACCCTCTACATTCCGACAGAATCACGCAGGAACTTAGGAAGTAACGTGAAATCAGTAATGTTTCACTAGCGACTGAAAATATAGAAGAAAAAAAAAACACTTTGGATAACTATTTCGGCTAATAATTTAGACATGGCAGAGCACTCTAAACACTAAAAATACCACAAATTCCTGTTGCATAGTTACGTAGTTCAGCTTTACCTGTATACGTTATGTGTGCATGTGAATTATCCTAGGGTGACTTGAAAGGCACTCACAAATACAATGTATTAGCCTATTATTATTATTATTCTGTTGTGTAGTTCTTGGTTCTACCTCTCTTCAGTCTCTCCATGGCGCTCTTGCTCCCGGCGTACGTGGGACGGATCTCTTTCCCCAGCTCCTCGATGATCGCCAGCAGCTCCGAGTATTTATTCTGAGGCACTTGGCTTCCACTGGAGCCCTGGAGGTACACAGCCATCAACAACTAAATGAGGTTGCGTTCCGAATCGCATACTCTTTCTTTTTTCTGTTCTACATACTACATCCGACGATAAAAAGAATCTAGTTAGGATGCAGTAGGCATACTTTTGGGACATACTTTTACTCTCTTATTTCATCATAACATTGCGCCTTGATCTTGCCTCTTGCTTTTATATCCGTCGCATCCCCGTTTGTTTTCATATGGAGGCCTCGTCGATGTGACGTCACTTAACGTGCGCACTGGGTTGTGGTTCAGAATCGCCCAAATAGGATGCACTTTTCAACACTAACAATCTTGGCCGCATGAAGTAGGACATCCGGGTACTTCTAACCATCCTAAATCTGACCACAAGAATCGGTACATCCTAAATCTTTTTTCTAAATACTATATAGTAGAAAGTATGCAATTCGGAACGCCACCTGAGTTTAATTCTGTTTTTTTAAAGAATATTCTTTTTGCAGTTTTCAAGCTTTATTGACAGTGTGGAGAGACAGAGATGAAATGGGGCAGAGAGGGGAATGACCCGGGCTGGATTCTGAACCGTGTCTGCTGTGAAGAGGACTGAGCCTCTTAATAACTACACCACAAGATTTCTTAATCTAGAAAACATTACAGGCTATGACAGAACAAATTATTGAACATAAAGTTACAAACTGGGGAAACGGCTTCAGACTTACTGCACTTTGTCATTGGTTGCAACAGTGCGCCCAGTTTTTCCACTTAGATGCTACAACACGTATTTCAGGTGCACCCAATATTACATTTTCCATGTTAATCATTTCCTCAGAACTCCTAGCGATACGTTAGAGCTATTATTACCAAGCAGGTAGGGTTGAGTTGCATTGTGGGATATGTAGGAGCCTGGCCCACAATAACTAGAGATTAAAGTCAGTGTATGTCTGTGATGGTCAGTTTACCTGTGAGAATCCCAGAGAGGGAGGTCCATAGTCGCTGAGCAGAGGCCGGTAGGATTGCAACGTGGCCAGGTTCGCTGCCGACGGAGACTGCAGGTTCCCAACTGATACAAACACACACAAGAGACGCATCTTCAGTTAACTATGGCTGATACAAACAGATAACTTCATATATAACGGTGAAAAATACTCTTTAGAATTTCCTAGAATCTGAGATCTCCAAATTACTTTCTATGTGAGAAACACATTTCTTTATGTGAAACCCTTATTCTTATTGGTTGCCCCCCCCCACACACAGTGGGATATTACTACTTTACTTGGTTCTGTGGTAGGCAATTACCTACTAGTCTTTCCCCAGTTGAAGATCAATGTTTAAAGACCTGTAAATAGTATTTTTTGATTTGTAAAATGAAAATAGGCTTTATCCGAAACCTGTTCCATAAAAACTTTGGGCTCTAATGTGTTGTAATAATGAAATTAAAATGATAACAGTTGCTTTATCCGACATTTAGATTTTTGGTGATGCAAAATTTAAATCCAAGTTCCATGATATAAATATCTAGCCTATATATAAAAATATCACCCTATTTACCTGCAGCGACTTTTTCTCCAAAATATCCTAATTAAGTTGCTCAAACCTCCCTTAATTTGTCTAATAATAATCACAGTTTAGCTGGGTCTCTGTTGGAGTCTTTTGTCCCCCTTGCTGCTTTGTTACAGTTCTAGCACTAACTGTAGTTTTCTCCGGCTAACGCGAGATGTCCTCGTGGAGTCGCAAACAGCAGATCGCGAGGGCAGATCAATCAGCCAGCAGCTCGCGGAGCATCATGGAGGAAACGGAACAAGGCAGCCTGCCTTCAAGAAGACACCCAGACAAGTGATACATTTTTGTCACAGTGTTACCGCTTCCCTAATCGCTAAACCAGGGATTAACCTACACCAGCTTTTCGCGCGTCATCTACTCGTCGTTTTTACATCCCCAAATCGTGTTTTAGTCGCTTTTTAACGGCGTGGATGGCGCTCTTTTACATTAGTAATAATGGCGGATATGAATTAGCCTAGCTCCCATGGATCTGACCCTATATATATAACTGGACAAAAACTACAGACACGGTCTTTCTCCAGGTATTCTCCGAGACCCCGAATTTAACACTCGATTTCACGCGCGCGCACTTTGATTTTTACCCGTTTTTCCGCCTTACCCTGGTTGCCAGAAGTTCCCGGTATATGCTGATGGACATTGGGTTTATAAGACATTCCGAGAGACATTGTAAATTAAAGAAATAAAAATGACCCGAAATTCACTGAAGCGTCTGTCTCTCACTTTTTGTTTACAACAGCGGCACCGGCAAATATGGCCGTCACTTTATATTGACACCCACTGTGCTTTCTTCTGCTAAAAGGCGCTGCGGGGTTATCAAAGAACAGACACACACAAATTATTTTTTTTAAAAAAACGTGATTTCCACCATTATTTTAGACACTTAGCCAAGGATTTCACACGGTTTTTACGCATATTTACACACCCGTTGCTTGGCGCTGTTGGGACAGGCTACTTTTATAACACTTGGGATTTTATTTGCTATTAATAAAGTGGTTTTAACACGAAGTGGAGTGACTTTTTCCTCCATATTTATAAACTTTTGGGGTATTTTTTTAAAAAAAGTTTACACCACAAATAAGGGCAAAATGATCTTTAGAGCAACTTTTGAGTGGGTAGGTTTCATTTGAAGACCAACGTTAATGTAGTGTTATTAAATAAATGCTTTGTTTAATTTTGAGTGAAAATAAAGAGTTTACATCACAAATAGGGACAGACGATTTTGTTTAAAGTAACTTTACTGTAGGCTATGCTTAATTTTAAGGTTGGATTTTTTCATTTTACTAACACAATAGTGAATTAGGCTTAATAAAACAATGCTTTTTCTCTTAATTTAAGAGAATATACCGATTTTACACCATAACAAAATTGTGTCAAAAACACTTTTTGCGTAGCTTTGTTAAATTTTAACCAAAGAGTTTTACATTCTACAAACACAAAAGTGTATTTAGTCAAGGCCTAATTAAACATTATTTTGTTTCAATTTGAGCGACATTGAAGAATTTACACCAAAAATGAGGACATCACCTCATGTTTATATCAACTTAACGTAGGCTATCTGTGTGTAATTCGAAGGTAAGATTTTTACGTTTTACTAACACAAAAGAGAATTTAGCGTTGATAAAAACAACGATTTTGTTGCAGTTTAGAGAGTAAATAAAGGATGTGTAGTTACCTGTCTTTGTCGGCGGGGGCGTATCCATTGCTTGCAGCTTATAAATTAACAAAGAAACAACATAAAAAACGGTTAAAAGTTATCCCTAAATAAAAGGATCCGTCTGTGACTCTTGTTTTCGAGGCTTCTTCCATTCAAATGAGAGAGGAGTCAGTTAAAGCACATGGCTGCTGCCGGCAGACCCCCATCCGGGCCCCTGGTGTCATGACCCCGCCGTGGGACCCCAGTCAAGTAGCAGGATGGTCGGCCTCACAAAGACAATAACACACTGGGTGATTTAATTACTCTAATGTTATGTCACTTTACAACACTTTGACACACAATTCGACATTTATATGCAAAAATACACGTTTGATTTTTGATTAGTTTAGTTATTATGATACATTTATAAAATAAACTACAAGAAGTGGAAGAACAAAAACAGCAGCCTACTTTACTAGCTACTAATAGCCTACAAATTAAAGCTTAACATGTATTTACTTGTACATTTAACGGTACTTTGCAAGATAAGATAGAAGATATTCCTTTAATTGTCCCAAAGAAGAGGGGACATATAGCAGATATACCTTGTTACAGTCAAGTAGCAGGATGGTCGGCCCCACAAAGAGACTGTAATAACACGCTGGGTTAAGCTTGGATCGGTTAATGTGTTTTGAAAACTTTGTAATCTTTATGCAAAAATACCTGTTTTCTAATTTGGTTTAATTGCTAAAAACAACTTGTGGTAGAACACAAAAAAAACGTAGTCTACTTTGATACATAAAAGTGCAACTACTCGTCCATTTTACTCCACTACATTAGGCCTATACTTTGCAGATTCAGATGATCAAAAGACAATAGAAATCCACTTATAGGCCTACGTTATGATGAATTAGAAATTCAGCTATGTATGAATGTTTTATCAACTGCAACCATAAAGAGATGCTTTTCTAATATAAGCTTATAATATAATTATATAATGTAATATGCATTACTGTGACATGAAATAAGATTTTATACACTTCACATAACATGTTTATAACTAACTCTATATCGACCATAGTAGATGTAAATGCAGGCATGAAAACATAACTCATAAAATAATCTAAACAGCATCATATGAATGGATACAACCAGCTTAATCCCCACTGACTACAACAGTACAATTATTTGTATACATTACTGCAATGTTATAATAGTTAAACATTATCACACACTTAAATGCAGGACAAAGTGTTTTGTTGGGCAATTTTTCCTGTAAGTAAATTATCTAAATACTTCCACATTAACTCAAACTCTCAAGTTACAGTGAATTGCTATTTCTGAAGCAGTTTTCTCACAATCTGACTTCTAATTTTGGAAATATAGCCTACTGTAGTGACAAAAAAAAGCAAGAAATATTTGAAAATACTGCAGAAATAATAGCAGCTATTTTAAAGGCCTCTATACAACCATATTAAAACCACCTTGTGTTCCAATTCGTCAAACAGTTCCAAAGCTTGTATATTTTTTCATTTGGGGTAATAAAAAAAAAATACTACAAACCGACAGTACTACATGTTAGAAGTATACCAAGCTTTATTCAGCATTGTCCTCATTCATGTACAGGTTATGTCCAAATATATATACATAGTCGGTCAGTCGTGCAACTCGTGCGTCAACAAAAAAAAAAAGTCCTCCAAGAAAGTGTTTTCCCCTTGGTAAGAGAAAGCCCGTGGGAATCCACATCTCAAAGCCTAATCAAAATAAACAGAGGAGTTGTTGATGGTTGACATTCAAGTTTTAAAAACCTTTCAATCTGAGAAGGTTTTTATTTTGTAGTAAAGCGTTGTCACCTCAGTTCCGTATGACAGTGGAGATGTGTTTAGAATTTTCTGTTTTTTTATGCTTTTACAAATTGTACAAAATGCACATTGATATAAAACAAAGACTTCCTTCCTGTATAATTTGTATTTGAAAGCAATCAAGTAGAGGAGAGCTTACACACTTGCAGCTCCGGAAAAAAATTAAAGAGACCAGTTTGTATTTCTTAAATCTTCATCTCTACATTGCTTATTGAAAATGCTCTTAACGACAAAAAAAAAAGCATATTGGAATTTGGTAGACATGTTGTCAGTAGTATATAGAATAAAACCAAAATGTTCATTCTACTCAAACATGTGCCTATAAATAGTCAAACGAGAGACACTGAACATTTGGAGTGGTCTCAAGAAATAAGTCCAGGGTTGTATTAACAATCCACAGGTAATGGACGTGCTGATAGTAACACACATACTATCTTTACATTTGTATCAGCTCTGCTCTTGTTTAAGGACCTTTCCAGTGCATATTTAGTACAATGCAGTAAAGAGAGAAGGCAAGTCGACCATTTTAAATACAGCCCAGCTCAGGTAAAAAATAAATAAAGGTGGAGTCGGTGATTCTGAAGAATGTTGTCAAAATCAGTGAATATCTCCTCACGATTATCTGTACTGTGTGTGCGCTGAATACAAATCTGGTGTTAATAAACAGCCTACAGAATCGCTGAAGCCACTTTGAAGAGATTACCTTAGAGCTGTGAAATCTAGCTTCACCACATAATTGTCACAGAATAGAGGTATAGTTGGAGTATTTGAGTGAGTTTGAGTTATGGTCATGCATTTAAGATACTTTGTGAACCACAAAAAAAAAAAAAAAAAAAAAAGTCTTTGTATTGCCAAAGAGGGTCTCTGAACTGTATCTTAAAAATTAAAACAATTAAATGAACAGATCACTCAGAAATCTGTTTGAAAAAAAAAAAAAAATGAATGGTGTTTGTCAAGGACATGCATTTCCAGTTCATAAAATTCCTTGGCTGTTATTAGTAGTATTAACAATTCTGCTGCTGTTAACGTATTTCTTATCCTTTAACATCCGACCAGAAATCATTTCAGATTAAAATCCACCTTTGAAAGACCAAAGGTGGACTTTAATCTGCAACAAACTGAAATATTAGACAAGAAACATCAGAAAACGTCTATAACTCCCATCTATTAAGAATGTATGAGCAGTATGAACCTTTAATAAATGCTTTTTAACACACTATAAAGTAGTTGGAAGCAGATACATGTGTTAAATGTACTTATTTGTCATGGGTTGATATTGCTGAAATAATTATAACTACGATATAATGCGATAACCCAAAATTTTTTACTTTAAGTTGTTTTAATAGGAGAATTTTGTTGGAAAACGCTTATATGTGCATTATAGTGTCATAAACCATTTTATTAATTGTTTAAATACTGCAGATACATTCTTAATAAGTTGACTAAAAGTAAAGTGAAATAATGAAAACACTTTGGTGAAGCCTGGTTTGTTTTCAACACAATCTTTACTCAATCGTCACATTTTTTACCGTTTCAAGATTGTCTTTGGGGACATTTTTTTTCTTAAATTCCTTTCATGCACTTTAAATGGAAAATCATAGAACAGCTGACACTGGAATAACCAAATCTTTCACCAGTCTCGTTAGTGCTTTATATGTTTTTATATAAAAAAAAATTAAAGGTGCCTCGACTGCAGTGGATAGTTGAACTGACACAAAAGGCACATAGTGCAAACTCCCAAGTTCACAGTTTGTAAAGTCAGTATTGGAACAATAGTCAGGAGGTCGTATGTGTGAACGGAAACAGGTTTTTGATTGCTGTAACCTTTCCCTCTGGTTCAAACTAGCCATCTGAATGAATATTTCCTTAACATGAGAGATGCAGGACAAAATCCACCTTCTTTTTCTGTGGAAATTTTTTAATTTAAAAGTTTATCTAAAGTTAATATGAAGCTTAAAAAGGTGGAGTCAGCGATTCTTGTCAAAATCAGTTAATATCTCCTCACGATCCGTCCCACTGTAGCTGGCGATATGCCTGTTTACAGAGCCTAGGCTGTGTATTAACACCAGCTTTTTGACGAATTACAAGTACGACAGGTGGACTCTGGAGTTATTCACTGATTTTGACAAAGTGATTTTGACAATAAGCGTTCCCGAGAACCGCCGACTACACCATATGGACTGGATCTAAAACAAAAAAACTTCTTCTATTTGTTTCTCTTTCAAATCTGGCTAACAAAGGGGATTTGTACTTAAAATACTAAACTAAGTATCACAGTAGCTTCAGAAACCTTTGAATAAACCTTGCATAAAAAGGGATGTGTGCAACTCATCAATCAATTGCATTAAACATCACATTATATGGTGGATTTCTTCTTTATGTGTAGTATAAACTTGAGGAATTGAGATTACAACCTGTTCCAGTTTCAATATGAACTCCTGACGTATTGTTCTAAGACAGAAGATATTCCTTTAATGTTAACAATACGGACAAAGGGAAAATAAAGAATTGTGACGTTTGTAAATTAACCCAAAACAAGGAACTTTGACCCATTGAGAGCCGTGTGCAAAACAAAGACAGTAGTGGAATAAACGGGATCTGTGATTTTCGACTGGTGGATTCTTCTGGGCTTTTTTTTTTGCAAAATGTTGCATTTACTGTAGTGAACTGGTTCTGCGACAGTTTTTCTTCTTCAAAACATTCAAGTCTCTCTAGAGCAGTGCTGAAAAATGTCTGAGGTGTGACAGTTTAGTATCATGTATTAAAGGTGGAGTCAGCGATTCTGGAGAATGCTTTTTCTTGTCAAAATTAGTGAATATCTCCTCACGATAGGCTCCTAGGCTGTGTGTTAATCCTGGATTTTTTTTACCCAGCACACACACACAGTACAGACAGGTAGCGGATCATGAGGAGATATTCACTGATATTGACAAAAAGGGATTTGAAGGGACTACAAGCATTCTCCAGAATCTCAGACTCCACCTGTAATATGGGATTGTAGTTGAAGCATCAGATGCCTGTTTTTTTCTTGAATGAATAAAAAGGTAGTTCTCAAGATTTTTCAGACACGTTTTTTATTTGTCTCCTCCACCTTTGGTCTTTGCTTCATAGCAGGAAGTCCAGACTAAACAGCTTAAAGCATGGGGGGGGGGGGGTGAGGAGGACACGCGACAACACACCCACCCTCTCCTCTTCACGCTTTTCCACTCTATCTCTATCAATATATCACAATTCTTTTCACTCTGAATGTCAGAGGACAAAAAAAAAAAAATCACCCGTCAACTCTCTCTAGGTGAAAACGCCAGTCTCTCCAGATTTACAAACGAAAAAAAAAAAAAGAAAAAAGGAAAAACCCTGATATTTCTTCTATGTACAAACCACTCGCTGCTTCACATCCGAGTTATCACCACATCTCGGTTGGGACGCCCTCTAGCCTCTTACCCTAAAATACAAAGGGGAGTGTGTAGGGGTGACAGCAGGGCCACCGTAGCCTGCAGTGCACTGGTACAGGCCCCCAAGGGAGTCATACCCCCTTTCAGATTGGGAAGTGAACTCTATTGTAGTGGGAGGAGGGGGATTCTCTGGTCTAATTCCCCCCAGACACCGTAGACTATGTGTTGGGCGCGTGACTGAAACTTTGCGGGTGGAGCTGCTGGCGCTTGTGCTGCTCCTGTACGGCCAGCTGCTGGTTCTGGTCCGATGTCGAGAGCTTGTTGATTAACGCAGACACACAGTTCGCTGGAATGATCAGTCCTGGAAGGGAGAGAGAGAGAGGAAAGGTTGATGTTAAACAACTGTGTTCCTCCTTGTGTTGATACCTAATAGTGGGGTGCAAGAGTTGAAAATATTTTTTTGAAAATGTGCAAGTGTGTACAATCAGGACAGTTCAAATATGTGTCTATCTGCCAATGGCTCTTGAAGCCAAAGTCCAAACTGTATTTTGCCCAGCGATGAAGAGGGGAAAAATGTCTGTCTAGACTCTAGATACACTGTGTATTTGGGCGACTGTGGCTCAGTTGGTAGAGCGGGTCGGCCGATGATCAAAGGGTTGGAGGTTCGATCCCCGCTCTGCCACTTGTGTCATAGTTGTTGTGTCCTTGGGCAAGACACTTCACCCACCTTGCCTCGTGTGAATGTTGATAGTTAGCCTGCTATCGGTGTATGAATGAGTGTGTGAATGGTAACGTGTAAATGGGAACAGGTCTCCCTTGCAAAAGAGTCTTCGGACTCAATGGGATTTACCTGTATAAATAAAGGTTAAAGAAAATACACATGGAGCTCTCTCCAGATTTTGTAAATTCTATTTTATTGAACGTAAATACATAGCAATAACAAATTACAAGCATGTACAGTACATTTACATAGTTGAATACTCACTCTTTATTAAAAGGTATGGCTCTAGCCTCTAACATCCCCTTACAATCCCACCTACTATTTAATAAGCTCCCTGTCATTAGAATAACCTCCATAAAAGTAAAGTTAAAACCTGCAGACACTTTGAAGATGGCTTGAACGGCCTTGGATAGAGACTGATTAAGGAACAATGAGAATTTAGAAGTAAGACCAATCAATCATCGATCATCAAACTCAAAAATGATCACCCAAAATGTTGAACTAACCCTTTTTAGAAGTAGCCGCGTATCAAACTCACCCACTATCCTCTGCTCGTCCTCTGTCTTGAGCCGTACGATCTGAACCTTGACGTTTGCTCCGCTGACGGGAGCCAGAACCGCCTCCACCTCATTCCACACGCTGAGCACGGAGCCACACAGCACGTAGTACGTCCTGCACCGGAGACCCACCTCACACTGAAGGCCCACCGACACCTTCTTACAGTTACCACGCCTGTGGGGTGGGGTGGGGGGGATAAAGCATATAACAAGATTTGATACAGAAAATGTGTTTTAAGTTGACCGATGGATGTTAAAAGTAAGGCTGACATTTTAAGGATAATGTTGACGCCATTTTACATTTGTTTTCCTTAAAGCCCTACTCCACCAGTGGGAATATGAAGGTGTATTGAACTCTGAGATCCTATGTAGTATAAATGTGCATATTTTTTTTTTTTTTAGAAATCGGTTCATCCTAGCCTGAGAAAAGGCAGAAAGAGTGTTTTATGTTCTCACTGTCTAACCCTACATTTTCCCATGTGTGACATCACAACTGGGCAAACTGTAGGGTTAGACAATGAGACAAAACAAACTCTCTGAATTCCCAAGCCTGTTTGTTTGTTCTTAGAATGTAAATCCCAGTTTATAAATACAAGTGCAGTTCCATTTTTGAAGGGCTGAAATATTTTCTAAAATGTCTCTCAAACAGGCAGGGTACAGTGCACTTGTTGGGGACCATTTCCATGCAAGTGATTTGTTGACGGTAATAAAAAAAAAAAATACAATATATGCCCAGGCTTTACATTTACCATGCACATACCAATATGCATGAGCACAGATTAGCGCTGACGACTTGAACTGGTCGGTCCAGTGTTGCTTGGCGTCGTCTGACATCACCTAAAACAAAATAAAAATCATGATTATCCTCCATGTAAATCATTGGGTGTTTTTCTCACAGTATTTTAAATAAAAACAACATTTCCTCACGTTTTTTTATATAATTTTTTTATTTGTAAATGTTGCTGAACACAGAATACACTGAGCAAACCCTTAAACTAACACATAACCAGTCATTCGGAGCCTCACCTTCTTAAACTTCTTCTTGATGTCTGCGTAGGTTTCTAGTTTGAGCTGTCGGCCCGTGTTCGGCCTGTAGACCAGGAAAAGCCTTTTCTTAGCGTTCACCTCTTTCACCAGAATCGCCGTTTTCTTGTTGTTCCTCATCTGAAAACAAAATAAACAGATTGTTTTTATGAATGACAAGCCACTGATTTAAAATATGACCATGTTTTCACTGGTCATTTTAATTACATTTTTTCATTTAACCTTTATTTATAATCGAAAGATCATGGGGGGGGGGGGGGGGGTGGTTATTGACATGGATTGAGGGACTTTAGTTATATAACACAATCTAACAACTTTTCAAACTAGGGGCGTAAAGTTCGGAAGTTGTAGCCATATACCAGTCAGGGAAGGTCTATTTAAAAACACAATGTTAGTTTATGGGTAGAGGTGCACAGATCGATCGAACTCCAATAAATCTCCATTTTAAAAGGTGCAGTGTGTAATATGACATCATCAAGAAAGTTCTACAAAGTTCTAGAATGCAACGCTCCCTGGGTAACCCCAACCCTTTAGAATAATAACAGAAGCTACAGTGGCCTTCCAGGACAAGAACAATTCTACATTTTAAACCATGCACCTGATTACTTTCCAACTATGACACTTTCAAGATGGCGGCACTAGGCCTTGGTCCAAAATATGCAGAAAAATGGACATATATGAGACCCTTTCTAAGGTAAAAAAGAATAATTAAAAAAAAATTTTTCAGCTATTATGCACTAAATTAAAATGTACTTATGGATATTATAATTACTTTCTACAAAATCTGCTAGGAAATAAAACCCAAAATTCTACACACTGCAGGTTTAAATGAGTCTTTCCGTACCTGCACATAGAAACCATCGTCTGCTCCGTTCTGATCGGCCCAGACGTGTGTAGCTTCCTCCCAGGACATCCCCCTCTCCACACTCACCTGTTCAAAGGCAGAGACACAGAGAGAGAGACAGAAAGACAGACAGACAGAGAGAGAGAGAGCGCGAGAGAGAGAAACACACAGATACGATCAAAGTCAGGTAATATCACTGCTATCTGACCATATTGTAAGAAGTAGTTTAAAATATAAACAAATATGAAAATAAACGTACGGTGAAGAGTTCCACATGTCCAGATGTGTTGTAGCCCGGTGTTAGGAACTTCCTGCATTCCATCTTTTTCACCTTCTCGTCACCAGAGCCCAGATCTAAGAGAGGGAATGGAGAGGAAGAGATGTTTTACTAACAATTCAATTAATAATAATAATTTAATAATAATTGATTGGATTTATATAGCGCTTTATTTCGCTGTTGTTGACTCAAAGCTCTTTACAGGGTTCCAGGTTCAATTCATTCACACACAGTCATACTGGTAGTGGTAAACTATACGAGAGTAGCCACAGCTGCCCTGGGGCAGACTGACGGAAGTGAGGCTGCCATTCCGCGCCATCGGCCCCTCCGACCACCACCTCAAACATACAGCAATCATACACATTCACACAAGGCAAGGTGGGCGAAGTGTCTTGCCCAAGGACACAACAACCATGACACAGATGGCCGGGCGGGGATCGAACCGCCAACCCTTTGATCGTTGGCCAACCCGCTTAACCACCTGAGCCACAGTCGCCCATGAATTAGTGAAATCCATCCATCAGGCAGGGAGACAGATTATTATAATTTTTTACTTTTCTCAAGTTTCTCAACCAGGAAAGCCCTTCAAATAATTACACATAGAAAAAAAGAAGTTTTGAGAACAATTTTGCTTCTGAATTTGTAATAAATAAATAAAATGTTTCAATGAAATAAATTAAGTAGTGAGAACACTTTTTATAATATACACAATACAAAAAAGAAAAAGAAAAAGAAAAAAAGGGGCAATTTTGACAGCAGTTCTGCTTATGAAATTCTATTAAAAAAAATGAAATTAAAAAAATGGATTAATGATTAAAAATGAAGAATCTGAAATGTCCGTCTTACCCAGAATGCCCATGTCATATCTGCCGTTCTTCTTTGCCTCCTGAATCACGGCTCCCAACGTGTCAGAGAAATACTGGAACAACGAATTCTGCTGGTGCACCTCCATGCCCAAAATACGGTTCAGGAACTTCCCAATGTTGTTGTAGTCTGTAGCCGCAACAAAAATACATGCATCAGATTAGAATTATTTTAATTTTTTGGCATTTTTCGAGAGAGAGAGAGAGCGAGAGCAGAGAGAGAGAGAGAGAGAGAGCTGCAGTAAAGGTCCACGGGTCTGATATGAACCCGCGACCACTGCAACGCTGGCCGGAGCCAATATGGTACACGCTCTATCCACTACACCACCAGTGCAGCCGCATGCATTAGAATTATGACAACACTTGCATTTAAAATCTACAAGAAATATGTACAATATAATTCATTTGAACAATTTAAAAAGCACCTTTGTCAAGACACATCGTTCCGGATCTGTCCTCCACATTTATGAGACCAACACCTATTAATCCAACCTGGATTTCTACAGAAAAAGAAAAGAAAAATGCAGTTATTACAAAACTAGTGATTTAAAAAATGATCATACAGAAATCAATATGTTGACAACTGGAGGATGAACTGTTAAAATAACAAACACAAAAAGATGGTGGTAATATCTGTATGAGAAGGAAATAAACTTCATGTCTTGGAATGTTTTTTAAATGCATCTTCCCAAATGAATTAACAGTCTTTAATAATTATCTAACCAAACTTGAGTGCCTGGATTTGGATTTTTTAACTTTTTTGGGGCATAACTAAATGAACAGCTCCTCTCCATAAAATCCATGCCTTGTTTTGTTTTTAATACTTTATTTATGGATTTTTTTCCTTTTGCGACAAAAGCACAACAACATAATTACACAACTTGAACAACAAACAAAAGATAAAACAAAATTAACAACCAACATGGCGCACTCATCTCTACAGAATCCATGCCTTGTTTGAGAGGGCATATTAAAACAGTCTTACCTTTGAAGAAATCTCCTTTAAAGTTAGCGGGCGGAGACACTAGCGGAGAGTCGAGCTTTACGATTGACTTCATCACTATTTCCAGAGCGTTTCTGCCGTACTGTAGCAAAGAGAAATACATGAGTGAGTGAGTCGGTGAGTGAGTGAGTGAGTGAGTGAGTGAGTGAGTGAGTGAGAGAGAGAGAGAGAGAGAGAGAGAGAGAGAGAGAGAGAGAGAGAGAGAGAGAGAGAGAGAGAGAGTGAGAGAGTGAGAGAGTGAGTGAGTGAGTGAGAGAGAGAGAGAGAGAGAGAGAGAGAGAGAGAGAGAGAGAGAGAGTGAGAGAGAGAGAGAGAGAGAGAGAGAGAGAGAGTGTGAGTGTGTCAGGGGGAAATAAACAGTTAATAAGAGGAACTTCTAAAAAGACATGAAATGCTTGATGCCCTTACTTTGTTGTCAAAATTAAACCTGCTGAGATCTCGAGTTTCTGTTGCTCTTCTGTCTCCGTGCGTGAGAGCGCCCTGTTACAAAGAAAAAAAAAAACATAGTTAATAATTAATTTTATTTATTTACAAAAATCGTAATAAACGATTAGAAATTCTGTCATACACTTTTAATGCAGGTAGACCCGTTAAAAATAGGCCATTGCATACAGTTACTTTCCAAATAAAAAACATTCCACACATGCTAAGACTTTAACAATGGTGACTATATATACAGTATCTCACAAAAGTGAGTACACCCCTAACATTTCTTCAAATATTTCATTATATCTTTCCATGCGACAACACTGAATAAATGACACTTTGATACAAGAAAGTGCGTGTACGCTGTTACAGGTAAAGTTCTCCCCTCAAAATAACTCGACACACAGCCATTAATGTCAAAGTGTTGGCAACAAAAGTGAGTACCCCCTAAGAAAAAATTTCCAAATTGGGCCCAAAGTGTCAATATTTTGTTTTGCCATCATTATTTTCTATCACTGCCTTAACCCTCTTGGGCATGCAGTTCACTAGAGCTTCACAGGTTGCAACTGGAACCCTCTTCTACCCATTCATGACGACATCAAGGAGCTGGTGCATATTAGAGTCCTTGCGCTCCTCCATCTCCGTTTGAGGATGCCCAAAAGATGCTCAATAGGGTTTAAGACTGGAGACATGCTTGGCCAGTCCATAACCTTTACCCTCAGCTTCTTTAGCAAGCCAGTGGTCATTCGGAGGTGTGTTTGGGGTCGTTATCATGTTGCAGTACTGCCCTGCGCCCAGTTTATGAAGGGAGGGGATCATGCTCTGCTTCAGTATGTCACAGTACATGTTAGAATTCAATGAACTGTAGATCCCCAGTGCTGGCAGCACTCATGCAGCCCCAGACCATGACACTCGAACCACCATGCTTGACTCTAGGCAAGACACACTTGTCTTTGTACTCCTCACCTGGTTGCCGCTCCACACTCTTAACACCATCTGAACCAAATAAATGTATTTTGGTCTCATCAGACCACAGGACATGGTTGCAGTAATCCATGTCCGTAGTCTGTTTGTCTTCAGCAAACTTTTTGTGGGGTTTCTTGTGCATCATCTTTAGAATAGGCTCCTTCTGGGATGACAGCCATGCAGACCAGTATGATGCAGAGTGCGGCGTATGGTCTGAGCACTGACAGGTTGACCCCCACCCCTTCAAGCCCTTCAGCAATGCTGGCAGCACTCATACGTCTATTTTCCAAAGCCAACCTCTGTGTACACGCTGACCACGTGCACTCAACCTTGTAAACTGGGCCGCAGGGTGGTATTGCAACATGATAACGACCCCAAACACACCTCCAAGACGACCAGTGGCTTGCTAAAAAAGCTGAGGGTAAAGGTTATGGCCTGGCCAAGCATGTCTCCAGACCTAAATCCTATTGAGCATCTTTGGGGCATCCTCAAACAGAAGTTGGAGGAGCGCAAGGTCTTTAATACCCACCAGCTCTGTGATGCTGTCATAAATGGGTGGAAGAGGGTTCCAGTTGCAACCTGTGAAGCTCTAGTGAACTACATGCCCAAGAGGGTTAAGGCAGTGATAGAAAATAATGGTGGCCACACAAAATATTTACACTTTGGGCCCGATTTGTAAATTTTTTCTAAGGGGTGTACTCACTTTTGTTGCCAGCAGTTTAGACATTAATGGCTGTGTGTCGAGTTATTTTGAGGGGACAGTAAATTTACACTGTTATACAAGCTGTACACTGACTACTTTACATTGTATCAAAGTGTCATTTCTTCAATGTTGTCCCATGGAAAGATATAAAGAAAAATGTGAAGAAATGTGAGGGGTGTACTCACTTTTGTGAGATACTGTATATTCAGTTAGTTCTTACCAGGCTTTCTAGTCTCTTGGCTACGATCGAAGCAAATCTCTGCTCTCCTGCGAGCTCCGATATGAGGAAGACGTATTCTGGAGCGGTGACCTGGTTTGACCTGTGAGTTCTCCCTGTGTTCAAACAAACAGCAGAAGGTTTAGTTCATGTAGCCATGTTGTTATTTAACATAGGTTTAGTACGTTATGTTATGTTGTTGTTTTATATTTACTACATGAAAAAAGTACACTACAAATCTGAAGACTTTTCTTTTTCCCTTGTATTCTCCAATTGTTTTATTTAAATATTTTTATTATCTTATAAATTAATTCACATTTTTTATTTAATTTAACGGTAACAGTTTGTCGGTCTGTTTTCGCTCTTCGTTTTTATCAAATTTCAGTTTTATTTATTGAAAGGTCTTCTGTCTGAATTGTGCTATATAAATAAACTTGTCTTGCCTACAAGGCCAAACTGGCTTTCTGTCAGGTTCAGGAGGAAGGATTTTGTAAGAATTGGCATAAAGTTTGATGGTGCCTATACAGCCGGGACTTGAGAAGGGGGTGGATATGCGACGCACCAAACTGCTGTATGGCTCTATCTGCGCTCCAGGGCAGCTCCAGTGTCATGTGAACTCTCCGTCGCTGGTTCTTCACTCTGCGATCCGCCTGCAGGGAAATACCTGAGCTGGCTGCTTCTGAGATGATGGCAATGTTCTGGAGGAAGAGAGACAGACAATACATTAATGAATGAATTTTGCACATCAAGTGGAAATAGAGGCTGTCGTTTATCATGTTTTAGTTCAACAAGAAGTGGAAATCACTCAGTTAACTGGTCCCACATATTCTTTGGAAAGCGACCTAAGAGTTCTTGAAAAAACTGAATATATAAGTATCATTCATTATTATTAGGAAAGTTAATACTGTGCAAACGAATTCCAGCATCAATTCAAAAGTTGAATTACTTTAAATTGATCAGATATTTAAAAGGAGCCAAACAAGATGCATTAATCTTGTGTCTTACTGGATGGATTTTGACAGTCCTGCATTCAAAAGTGAGTGAAGCACAGACTAAAGTGAGTGAAGCACAGACTATCCCTCCAGTATTAGTAGATACAAGAGGCCTCTTTATTTCATCCTGTCCGTTGCTATTTATAACATAAGATGAAGCGGCTGCCTCAAGCAATAAACCTCACAATATAACAGATTATGTTCTTGTGACCACAGAACAAAAATAGGTCCAGTAAATTCCAGCATGACTTCACAGAGCTTTCCAACAATGATGCACCAATGTAGGAGGTTGAGAACATTATTGTCCAATGTTTACGTAACAAAATTCATCTAAATTTCCACAATACCTAAACCACCTCTTTGATGTAATTTTTATAAACCCTCCTTTGTTCATGTCTGTATGTCTCTCTATTTGACTGTATTACATAACATCAGTCAGTCCATACAACTTCTAACTTACGAGATACAAAAAAGCCATTACTTAAAGACCTACTTCACCGGTGGGAATATGAAGGTGTATTGAACTCTGAGATCCTATGTAGTATAAATGTGATTTTTTTTTTGAAATCGGTTCATCCTAAAGCATGAGAAAAGGCAGAAAGAGTGTTTTATGGTCTCACTGTCTAACCCTACATTTTCCCATGCATGACATCACAAATGGTAAAATGTAGGGTTAGGATAAAAGGACAGCTGTACCAACGGAAAACTGAGGAAAGACTAAGGGAAGAGAAACCTAATTCATTATATTATAATAGCGATTTTATAATGATAGAACGCCGGTTCCGTATGGGTGATGTATTCCTTTAAGAAGCAGCGTATGTAATGTATAGAAAAAATGACCTCAAAACCCTCCAATAACTTATGAGTTACATTTTTTGGTATAGTATATGGACTGTTGCCGTTACCTTCTCTCCGTCCATGAACCTCTGTTTCTCCGTCAGATTGAGGATTTCCACCGGGACGTCCAGCTCAGAGCGAGACTCGTAGGTGATGCTGCCGTCGTCATTACTGACCACACGCCCTTTACGCCCCGTCATCTGAAAGAAGTTTAAGAAATGGTTGAGTGAGTAAAAATAAAAAAAATACATACTCTTAGATTTAAAAAAGGTACAGTCTGAAGTATAGGATGATTTTTTGGCATCATCTAGAGGTGAAAGTTCTAGATTTAAACGCTCCCTTGCTAATCCCTCCCCTTTGGGAGGGTTTACAGAAGCGACTGTGGCCTTCAAGGTGCTATAGTTACTAAAGATGGCATCATCCACCACTGCCTCAAGTCTTTCCACAATATCAAGTGATGAGGTGAAGATGTATTTAGTTATTTATTCGATAGTAATTCTTATTCTTGGTCTTCCAACAGGTGAATTTCCCCAGAAAAAAAAAACTGCTACATAAACATTAGCCACAGATTCTTACCTCGGCTACATTCTCTGGTCCTCCCAGCTCGTCTATGAGCTCGTCCAGTGTGTTTGGAGGAAGATCTTCAGCCAGATCCTCCAGTCTGTCCAGCAGATGTCTCTTCATCTGCTGAGCGTTCTCCACTGCGTCCTGACTGGTGACACAGGTGTCCTGACTCTCTGCTTTCACTATTCAACAAACAAGCACAAACAAGGCATTTTCTTTGTTAAGATATTTTTTTTTGCCATTTTCAAGCTTTAATATATAATTAAAAATTAAAAGAGTTGAAATGGGGAGACAGAGAGAGGGGGGATGACCTGCAGTAAAGGTCCACGGGTCGGATTTGAACCCGCGACCACTGCAACGAAGGCTGGAGCCAATATGGTACGCGCTCTATCCACTACGCCACCGGAGCGCCCAAGGCATTTTTTATTAACCCTTAGAAGGCAAAATCAGAGTTTAATGATCTATATATTGTATCTTAATCTGTTTATTATTTTCTTTCTGATTATCTTGTGTTGGTTTGCCGTTACCCGGTTGTTTATATTGTGAGGTGTTGTCTTGTAGTGTATTTACTGTTTATATGTTGAAAATGTAATAAAAACTTTAATTACTTAAAGGCTTAATCAGAGTGTTATAAAGTGCCTTGACTAACCAACAAGCAAAACTAAAAAATACATGGCATTCATTAACCCTTAAAAGACTAAATCACAGAGCTATACATTCTCCTTTGTCGTGTGGTGACCACACAGTCTATTGTTGTTACAGACAGACAGACAGACAGACAGACAGATAGACAGACAGACAGACAGACAGACAGACAGACAGAGAGAGAGAGAGAGAGAGAGAGAGAAACATGCTTTTCTTACCTATGGTGGGTGTGGAGGGGAGGTTAGCAGGGGCAGTGAACGCCGGCCTGGTGGAGCCGAGCCCGGAGGCCAGCAAGGCACTTTGAATACAGTCGGGATCAATACTCTTCCGTCTCTTTTTCTTCTTCTCTTTCCCTTTCTTCGGCTCCTTCCTGATGAGCCACGGATCTAGAAGCAACGAAGGAATAAAGGTTTAGTTTTCAACACTGACTTTTGTATAACATTTATTTTTTCCTTCTAATTCACATTTATAATTCATTTATAAAATGTTCACAGACGTAACATGGTTACTAGGTCACGGGATACAAGAACACAACGCAAATTCATACATTTCATGCCTTCAATTTCATGGCGGCATACAAGAAATTGATTTCCAACCCTGAAGATAATTTTATTTAATTTTTTAATAATAATCTCTCTCTGTCTCCCCATTTCAACTCTGTACTATCCAATACAAAAAGCTTGAAAATGCCAAAAAAAAAAAAAAAAAAAAAAAACCTAATAAAATTCTCACCATCTTCTTCATCACCATCCGATTCGTCTCTGAAGGGGTTGAAATCATCGTCTTCGTCAGCCGAGCTGACGGACTTGAAGCTGTCGTCACTGTCTTTAGCCGACTCTCCGTCCGACTCGTCTGATTGGCTCTCGTCCGAGCTGGTTCCTGACAAACCGCCGTGTTTACGAGGTTTCTTCTTCTGCTTTTTTTTTAGCTCTGACCCTGGAGAGAAGATCAGAGGATGAAGAGAAATGCATTCTTAACCTTTTCAACATGTATGTATTATAATTAAGACTGTAATTTAAATCATCTCTTGTAGTCATTTCTTAATGAAGGTTTGATTGTAATTGTGTGGGAGGGTGGGGTAGGGTGGGGTATGTTCTGGGAAAAAAGGGGAAAAAATTTATATTCCATTGCACAGTAAATGTTTTTTGCAATTGTGTCACCAAAAAACCTTTGAAAAAGAAAATGAAGAGAAATGTTTGATCAACACATCGAGACAGAAGGCATTTATAATGAGTACATCCTACACCTTATGCTGGGCTTACACTAGAGGACTTTTAAAAGACTTTGAAAAGACTGAAAACTGAAACCCTCTTACATCTAAAGACAATCAACTCACACCTGAAGACATGTGAGTTGAGTTGAGATTTTGAAAAGACAGGGGTCTCATATTGCAAGACTACAACTAGATTCCTTTTGAGATTAATATAATTTCCGCTAACGCGATTGTGATTATTTAATCAAAAACAAGTTAATTCAATATTCCGAGCGGGGGACTTCCTTTAGTTATTTTCTTTATTTGCTGATCTCATCCCCCAATAACTTTAACTCCTAACCCTGTATTTGACGGTAGAGTGTGCCTGGTTCTCCACCGAGGCTTTTATGAAAAAGTATCCGAAATAAGTGTCTCACCAGGCGGACACAGGTCGCGACTAATGCCGCTCCTCCTGTGTCGTGCTTGGTGCATGCGAGAGTGTGACAGTGTTTACGTAATTTCGCTTGAGCCAACCCCCTAAGAATAGCGATAATATCAAACATGTTTGATAATGTCGGAACGTCAAGACGGGAAGAAGACTGGCTGAAATCGGGTCAGAAGACCACCATACACCAAACGACTGAGATTACGTGCGCGTGCCACAACTCCAGCACGACTCCAGTGATTTCAGTCCGACATTGGAAGATTGTCTGCGACTGTCAAATCGCGTGAAAAGTCGTGTAGTGTAAACCCAGCATAAGCCGCTGCTGAATGGTACTGGATTGTTTAAACCTGCGTTTAGTTAAACCAATGATATTCTCGAGGCGCTCTGGTGGCGTAGGGGATAGAGTGCGTACCATGTTGGCTCCGACCTTCGTTGCAGTGGTCGCAGGTTCAAATCCAACCCGTGGACCTTAACAGTAGGTCCCCCCCCCCCTCTCCGTCTCCCCATTTCAACTCTGTACTATCTAATAAAGCTTGAAAATACAGAAAAAGTATAATTTTTTTATTAATAAATGATATTCAGCTTGCCAAAACCGTACATAAAACTGTATTCGTCTTACTTTGTTGGTCCTTGACTTCCAATAACAAATTAATTTACTAAAACAAATATGATGGTTGATTCAAATAGAGCATAGTCAAAAACTGTTTGCCTCTTTCAATCAGAAACAGCTGTTGTTACTGGCATGAACTTAAATCACCTGTGGCCAGCCTCCTCTTTACACACACTAGTGTTCGGAGGAATACAATAAGAAACCAATGGAATACATGGCTCCTACTACATTATTCAGACAAAGCCATCTGAAAAAATATATTGTCTACATTCACTACTCATCACCCTAATTTTCTATTCATTCACTCTTAAATGTTTTATTTCTATTCATTTGCTTTTCTAATGTGTATTATGTATTTTGATCATGCCCCTGTAAAGCACTTTGAATGGCCTCGTGTCTGAATTGTGCTAAATAAATAAACTTGCCTTAAACACAAGAGACAAGAGGCCATATCTTTCTTACCTTTCCTCTTCTTGCCCTTCTGTTGCTGCTCTGCTGCGGTCTCTATGGGCGACGGGGTTTTCTTCGCCGGGAGGTCGAGTCCCAACAGACTGTAAAGCTTTGCTCTGTCCGGAGCGGGAAAATGTTTCTCTACCAGCGACTGCAGCACACCTCTACAACAGAGAACAGTTTATTATGTTACACACACACACACACGTTTGTACAGCTATACTTTTTAGGACATTCATTGATGATGCATTCCCTAGCCCCTTACCCTAACCATCAAAACTAAATGCAGAACCCCAACCCTTACACTAACACCAACATGAACCTTACTCAAACCTGAACCTTAAAACCTAGTGTTAACCCTCAAACAGCCCTTTAAAGGCCTGTCCCAAAGTGAGAACCAGCCAAAATGTCCTCATTCCTTAGGTCTAAAACTCACATTTGTTCTCACAAAATAATAGTTGAACAAGTACACACACACACACACACACTCTTTTTGAATTGTATGAGATAAATCATATTTGGTGAGTCCGTACTTTGCCGTTGACACAAAGTCGTTGAGCTCTCCTCCTCCTTCCTCCAAAGCCTCCAGTGTTCTCGCTTCTCCAGTGGACTGAAGACCGATCACCACACACTAAAGAGGAAAGAGTCCGTTAGTATTTTAACACAACATGCAAAGGTTACTAGCGTCTGTCTAGCGAGGTGTAATCTATAGTTTTTAGGGGAAGACTTCTTAGACTATCTTTTTTATATCATCCCTTTATGTAGTGATTGTATTTCAGGGTTTTTCCACAAAGCATAATGTTATTTTCTTCTCCGTAGCGTGGGTTGGATAATTCTATTTGTTGCTCCTCACCAACGCTTGGTTTCCATGACTCAGAGACCTTCCTATTTCTCATTGTACTCCTCAGTTGTTCACACACTAGTCATTTGATGTCACAGGTAAGAGAGGACCACTGCAGTCTCTCAATTAAAGCAAGCACAGCTGATGGTTGACACATTTAATGACAAGGGGCCTAATTCAGAAATCGGTATATTAAATCAATTAACTGTGTAGTCCTTATATATGTTAGGTTACATTTGGAGTATTTTCCTCTGTTTTACATGATGAAACAGGTAAGAGGACTTTTGAGTATATTTGTTGATGCAATGTATCTCTCAATTAACGCACGCACAGCTGAATTGTTCACATATTAAATAAAAGGGGAATTATTAAAAATTGCTATCTTAAATCATGCATAATCTGCAGTCCTCGTATATGTTAAGTTATATTTTAAAGAGTGTATTTTCACCTTTCCGTTGCTGACCTCCTCCCTGGCCAGCTGCACAACCCTGCGGACCTTGGAGGCGATGCAGAGATACTTAAAGAACCTCTGGTGAGCCGACCAGAACTGGCCCCACATGGACTTCTTCATGCGCTGCTCCGCCTCCATCAGGTTGGCAGCGGCCTGGAACTTCTCACGCGCTGTCACCCACTGGAAATAAAGCAGGAGAGAATGTTAAAAGAAATTTTTATTAACTTCAAGAACAAAAATGCGTTGATGCTTAAAAGCAGGGTTCCCCACACATTTTCAAATCTTTTCCGTGACTTTTCCATTACATTTTACCCGATTTCCATAACCTTAGTTAGGCATATTTGACAATCATATATAGCTTAATAATGAAACTCTTACTGCATTTCTCTTGAGGCATGTGTTATATTTGACATATAAAAGCGATACATTATTACACACTCTTCCCAGGCATTCTCGTGGATAGGCAAATAAGCAAGATTCAGGCATGCAAACTCATGAGCCATGAAAAAGGTGAGAAGCCCAAAAACAAACACCGGTAGGGGGGTCTAGGGGCATCCCCCCCCCCCCAGAAGATTTTTTTTGTGATTTGAACATTTAAGAGAAGCAATTTGGTGTATTCTGGTGAAGAGAATTAAGGACAAAAAAAACGTTCTCAGATGAATAGTAAAATGAGCAAAACAAGTTAGTCAGCCAACCTTCTTGACGTTTCCAATACAAAGTGTTTAGGTAGCCTATTTACCAAGAAGATCGGTTAAAAACAGCTTAGAAAAACAGTTAAAAATGCTGGCAAAACCAGCTTTAAATAAGACAGAAAATAACATGGAGCCTCAAATCAATCACACCAAATTCCCTTACAATAAACTAACTATTTATATTATGGCAAACAGGATTTGCCTTATCTTTGTTACACAACCATCAATATAACACATAAGAATACACTCTGTCACCATAGTTAATCTCGTGTTCAAGCACTCACACACACGCACACACACACACACACACACACACACACACACACACACACACACACACACACACACACACACACACACACACACACACACACACACACACACACACACCCCCCTCAGTCGTGAGCAGGAGCATAATGGTGCAAAATGAGACGATAGTGGAGGAAGCAGGTGAGTGTGTTGTTTCGGTGCTGATCTGCTAAAATCACTACATGCACGGCCAGAACACCACGCACCATTCAAAAACCGTGAAAGCAGCAATAGACAAAAGCACATTATTAACTTGAGGTGACACGTTAATCTGCAGTGACAATCTGCCAACCGCGGCTGTTAATCAGCGCGAGCATAAAGCAATGCAAATGGCTGTAAAACAACGGTTGGCAAACTCTGTGAATTTATTTAAAAAGTGATTCACATAAACCGAGTAGGCACTAGGGTTGCCACCTTGGATTTAGGGAAAAAAAGGGACACTTGATGTTTGGGGCGGAGGGCTCGGCCATTATTAGGCTACATTAACACGGTAAAATACTGCGGCTACTCAGTGACGTGCGGTGAGGTCAGTGAGTGGGTAGGCACTGAGTTCTGAAAGCCAGATTTCTCTAAACCTATATATTGTTAAATCAAAAACAATAAACAACAAACAGGCACGCACGGCCGATTTCAAATAAGTTCCTCCCTTTCTTTCACTCACTCACACACACACACACACACACACACACACACACACACACACACACACACACACACACACACACACACACACACACGGGACGTATATGAAATGTCACGACGGTGACTTCAGGTTTGCCCGTAGCCTACTGTAGTTTGGTCTAAATGATTAAACATCGCATCCATCGACTTAACGGACCCGTCCCTCACACCAAAGGGCCGCAAAAACGTAAGGCAACAAGTCAAACCTTCGCCGATTCAAACTACCGGTACTACTTCTATTCAACTTAAAAATAAAAGACAGCATTCATCATTATGTAGGACTATAGCATAACTGATGGCAACTCCACTCCATAAACTTTATCTTAATAGATAAAGTACCAGTAGCATATGCCCCATGGACCTGTCCAGCATCAGAATGTAACCATTTATCCACATTGCAGAGCTTAGGTTTGTCCGTCAGTAACAATGAAAACACAACTGCTCAATTGAATATAAAATGCAGAATGGATTGCACTCGGTATCAATTCATCCAACTTTATTATTAAATAAACCCCAAAAAAGTTTCTGACTCACCAATCTGACTCCCTGGCTGTAGAAATAAGCAAGACGATAGTAATCCAGTGACAGTCTGACTGACAGCACAGCTAGCTAGCATCCTTCCGTTCATGTAGGCTACCTGTCCGTTTGAAATGCTCGAACATTGTTTGTCCCTGTTGCTGCTGTACACCGTCCAAGGCTGGCGCAGGCCTTTCTCTTGCTATTCATTCTGTTCCTTTTTAAATTATAATCCAATTTGTTAAAATTCCTCCAGTCTGAAATATCTGCGGGCACGGCACGGCAGCTGCAATGTTGACTTAAAAATCCGCGGGGGTAACGCGGCGTGAATGAGCATAGCCAACGTAATGACGTTGGCCTAAGCTGCGTAAATGTCTAGTAATATCTCGATTTTAATTGGTCCATGAATGATATGTAACGTAAAGGCTTATGTGGCATACCATTTACGTAAAAAAGGCACAGAATTATGCTTATTTGCGTACATGGTAAATAATACAGAATCAAGTGCGCATGCGCGAAAACTTTTTTTCTTGCCGTCCACAATGAATAGGCGCAAAGGCACTGATTCTTTGCCGTACACAATGAATGGGAAACAGCAAAGGCACAATATTTGTTTGGCGTAACTTACTAACTGCCACGTTTCGAATCAAAACGTCTACACTTTTTTAAAGTAATCGCGGATTACATGTAAAGATCGAAATAATTAACAGTAATAATACAAATATAAGTTTATTAAATAAAAAAAATATTTTATTTTATTTTTTTGCACACGGCGCCAGGATAGGTAGGCACTGCCTACCCTGCCTACCCTGACCGCACGTCACTGCGGCTACTTGAACGCTCCGATGACTCGGAGAGAAAAAAAATTAAACTTTCCTGCAGACGCTCTGACTGACTGATGTCACCGCCCCTCAATGACAAACACTGTTTCTGATTGGCCAAATGACCGTCAAAGCTCATATGATAGGAGTTAACATCCTTCAATCATAGTTAGTCACTATGGTCACTCCATGTCCGCTCCACACACACACACACACACACACACACACACACACACACACACACACACACACACACACACACACACAGCTGGTCATCAGACCCCCCCCTCCCCTCCAAAAATATTTTCTCAACGGATCTCCACGAATCACATAGATGGCCAATTTTGTTTCCAAAACGGCGAATTTCGCCGAAAGGTGACGAGTTTGCATGCCTGAAGATTATTAAACAATAGGAATTCAATTAACTATTTCACATAATGTTTGACAAGTTAGGGATTTTTATGTTTTGAACACTATATTTTTTTATTTTATTATTTTTTTTTAATATATTTTTTGGGCATTTTTATGCTTTATTGATAGTGTAGAGCACATGTGTCAAACTCAATGCCCGCGGGTGGCCCGCGACACGTTTTGATCTAGCCCGCAAATCAATTCGGCCGATTTGAATCAATTCTGAAAAAAAAAAAAACATTTATTTTATTTTATTCTTCTTCGTGGAGCCTGTGCTATATCCGCACGTCGCATACGCTCCCAACTGTCAGGAAATTTACGTGGCTTACAGCTAGGAATGTCTGCTGAAAGTTCTACAGCTCAGGATTTTAAGCCATGAATTGATGAATTTGCATCTAAGAAGAGCTGTCATAGGCCAATATATGTGGCCAAATAGCATGCTAATATTGATGATTGATTGTGTCAAGTGTCTAAGGCAGTGGTGTCAAACATCCGGCCCGCGACTTGTAGAGCACACATTTCTGAGCATTTGAAAAAAAAAGTAAGTTAAATTAAAATTAAATTAAATTGGGAAAAACGTATTCCAAGACAACCAATAACCTCTGTATTTAAAAATAAATCAAAACAGTAGAAGTTGCACTTTTATTTAATTGTATTTTGTACAGTCTGCATGTTTGCACAAAATGTGTCCCTGTACATATAGTAAACAAAATTGGACAACTGTAAGGTCAGTGCCTTTTGTATTTGTGTATTCAAATAAACAGTTGTTTATTTCATTAGTGCGTATTGGCATCTTTGAGCAAAATACCCCCAAAAATTTTGCTGCGATGCAGCGCGGCGCACCTCCTATTCCCATGGCCAGCAGCAACCTTTACTAAGACATTTCGTGGGGGCTACAGAGATCCCTTGTGATCCGTGATAATGTAGGTTACATATGTAGGCTGAGTTATAAAGCATATAACTGGAAAACAAAGCTAAAGATTTGGATTTGACATATGTACGTTATTTTGCCATTATTTTACTGGTCCGGCCCTCTTGAGATCAGAGAGGCTGTATGTGGCCCTCGAACCAAAATGAGTTTGACACCCCTGGTGTAGAGAGCCAGAGGTGAAATGGGGAAGAGAGGGGAGTGACATGCTGAGAACGACTGCGGGCTGGAATCGAACCCGGGTCTGCTGCTGGGCCCGGCCCGGGGGGGGGGGGAGACGCCCTACCAACTGAGCTAAGGGCGCCCACAAATTATTGTATCTTCAAAACTTTTCCTAAACAGTCTGTTAATTCTAAACCATATCCAGGCTCAGAATACAGTTTTCTCAAATCATATATCCAATCAATCAATCAATCAATCAATCAATCAATCAATCGCTCATAATTTTTCCAGCTATTTCATGGCCGTGGGAACACTGTCTTTACAGCAAGAACTAAAGCATTTGGTGTTTAAAATACATTTCTATAAGCTTTATTTCCCAGACTTACCAGCCTCACAGATTTGTTGTACATGTTGATGTATTTCTGAGTCAGTGGAACCTCTTCAATCTTGAAAGTCACACCGGTAAAACTCAGCTGTCTTGCAATGTACATCCCCCGAAGTTTCATGTCCATGGCGACTATCTCCATGGCACCAACACCTCTGAAATTGAAGGTTAAAATGTATGAATAATTAGGGGGCGCGGAGAATAAATAAAAAGACACATGTTATGACACTTTACAACATGTTCATTTATGTAAGTGTGCTGGAAGCTGCAAGAAGACAAACTTACCTGCGCTCCACTGCTTGGATAAAGTTGCCAAATTCTCTGAAAGGTGTTTTATGCCCCCAGATGCCCAACCGATTCATATAGGCCATATTCCGTGGTTCAGAGGCACCTGGATAGAAAAGGTACAATTTTCAGAACTTGCAGTGCTTTCACAGACTCTCAACTGTCACACAAGTTTAGATTAGAGCCAAATTGTATAAAAATAAATAAATGTAAAATAAATTAAATTAAAAAAAAAATATTATTTTATTTTGATTGTATTTACTAACCTGTAGCACTGGCATACACAACGCGAGCCTTAGGAAGTTTGTTCTGTAGTTCCAAAACGGCAAGACCAGTTTTAGTGGGTTTTGATGATCCGATGGGACAAACATTTTTGGCTTTGTGACACTCGTCATACACAATCTAAAAGAGATTTTGTTAAGGAAATTCATCACAATTACAAAACGATATTTGTTTTAAAATAATCTTAAAAAAAAAAAAAAAGGTGAAGTCAGTCATTCTGGAGAACGCTTGTTGTCAAAATCACATCTCCTCATGATCTGCTACCTGTAACTACACACCCTAGGCTCTGTAAACGTGTATGTAAAACAAAGGGGGGCCCCACTGTAGCTAACAACATGCCCGTTCACAGATCCTAGGCTGTGTATTAACAGTAACACAGCACGGACAGGTAGCAGATGGTGAGGAGATATTCAGCGATTTTGACAAAAAGTGATTTTGACAAGAGGCATTCACCAAAATCACTGACTCCACCTTTAAACATTTCCTGAGAACATCTATACAGGGTATCTGCAGGTTTCAGCATGTCAAATTTAAGACTTTTTAAGACTTTTAAGACTTCCGCGGACACCCTGTCTATAGCAAAAGGATACAACTCCATCAAAGTCTTCCCCACACCAGTGAAGCAGCTGCTGGAATCTGGTCTTGTATTTGCCTCCCGACTGGCTCTCTCCGATCAGCGACGAGTAGGTGGCGAATATCACTCCTTTCTTCACACTACCGTTGTGTTTAGAAGAGATTTTGCCATATTTGAACTGAAAAATTAAAAATAAATTAGTCCTTTTGATTATGCATAGCCATACAGACAGTAAATAGTGTTAATTAATACATTGCTACATACAGTGAGAAAAATATTACCTTGTTTAGTGAGTGAACTGAGATATTTTTGGCTCCTATATCTCTTAAATCCCTTTCGGCGTCATATTTCAAATCATTCGAGACACTAAACCTGAATAGAGAATAGACAAGACGGTAAACATTTTATTTTGTTAATTATTCATTTTAAAATGAAGTAGTTTGTAATATCTTTTGAGGGATTATTTAAGTATTTACCAAAGTGATCTTTTTCGGCCTAAAAGATAATTCTCATAGATGAGTCCTGCGATGGTGCGGCCTTTCCCCACGCCGGCTCCATCACCGATCAGATAGGCAGCGCGATCACCGCTAGGGAGGAATGTCTCATGTTGCTATGGTGGAAAGAGAAAAAATGCAAAATTAAAACTACATAATATCAGGGCGCTCCGGTGGCGTAGTGGATAGAGCGTGTACCATATCGGCTCCGGCCTTCGTTGCAGTGGTTGCAGGTTCAAATACGACCCGTGGACCTTTACTGCATGTAATCCCCCTATCTCTCCCCATTTCAACTCTGTACCGTCTAATAAAGCTTGAAAATGCCAAAAAAACGACATAATATTAGGGGGCGGGGGACTCTCCACACTGTCATTAAAGCAGGAAAAATGCCCAAAAGAATTCTTAAAAACAACACTATTACTACACAATATTGACTTTCAAACAAGTCACCCCTTTGAGTATTTTAATTAAAGATTTTTTTTTTACTATGTAAGCAGACGCAGTGATCCAGGGCTTTCCCCTGTAGACCTGGACGTTCTCTCTGCTGTTTCATCTGGGAGGTTGGTATCAGTGAAGGCAACATGGTCTTCATTTGCCTCACTTCCTTTAACCTTCATACATTTTAGGTTTAGTATCATTTCAGTTGGGCTGTCACGAATTAAAAAATGTGGGCGCGGAAGCTTATGTGTAAAATGAGGTTATTTTGGATGATGGAAGAAACATAGAAACGAAGCCTTCAAATAATGTTTCACTAAACTTAGTACATTTTATAATAGAATCTATACAGAAACACTCTTTTCAAAATAGTCTTTACATGACTAATTTCAATGAAAATCAGTATAAAAAAAAAGGGAAATAGTTTTAGAAATGATGCATTTTTAAAATAGTCATTAGTTTTTTGCCCCATTTATTCACGTGACCATAGGCAACTTTTTATTTGGTTATATAAAAATTAAAATATATATTTTTTATTACATCACAGTTTTTAGTCACAAATTGAGCAGTGCTAACCTGAGAAGCTATGCATTTTAAAACAGTAATTTGTCCCCCCCCCCATTCATTAACATAACCATAGGCAACTTTTTATCTGGTTATATAAAATCAAAAATATATTAAAAAAAAACAGTGCTAACCTGAGAAGCGTAGGTGATGGCCTCTAGCTGCAGAGCGGAGAGAGAGCCTCGGTCGATGGTTTCCTCTGGGATGGACAGTCTGTACCAAACCTCTGGAGGGCTCACGCTGGACAGGGAACTGGTCTCCACCACGGGGTCGGGGTGACGCAGGCCCACCTTTACTGCATGGACAAGAGGAATGGTTAGTTATCAAGCAGTAGGCAAGTGGAGCGTAAGACAATAAATTCTACACACTGTACCTTTAATTAATGACAAGAGGAATGGTTAGTTATCAAGCAATTTACAACAGTAGGCAAGGGGAGCGTAAGACAATAAATTCTAAAGGCTACAAATTAATTTTCATGACTACTCGTTTTAAGAGGTGCATTTTTAAATAAACCTTTGTTGGTTTCATGAAATTAGTTTACTATTATGCACTAAAAGGAATAGTTAGCTTTTTTTTTTTAATATATTTAGCTTGTTTCCTCACTGTCGGGTTTAAGAAAAGTCGACAGAAACCTTTGTCTGCGCTTGAATTTTTTAAGAAATACACGCTCATCGCTAAGTAGCCTAGCTCAAACACTGGTAGTCAAGGTGAGCATAAGCCAATGAATACGCTCTACACACTGCACCTTTAAATACTGTCACTGTAAACCAAGACATCCGTCATAATTTATTTATGGATGGTAGTATGGCCTCGAGGTAAAGGGGCCCGACTAGTAACCATGAGGTCGCTTGTTCAATCCCCGGCACCGGACAGGAGGATGTTATTTGTAACACTAGGGCGACTGGTATTGCATCTACGGTGCCCACCATTTCATCGTGTCCTTGAGCAAGGCACTTAACCCCAAAAAACTGCGACCCTGCGCGATGACCCCCTTCCGTATAAATGCATGTGTGTGTTGGAGATGTGGTAGGAGGGGATGGCGAAAACAGCAAAAAGAATCGGAGCCTCGCTCTGATTGGTTAAAGTGTACCGCTCATGTTCACGTTGACCAATCAGAAATCATATACCCCAGCTTTAATTTATAACTTACATTTCATGGGCATGTATTCTGCATAAGTCTCAGCATGTCCCAGCTCGTCCTCCTCTTCCTCCTCGGGCTCTTCCTCCTCCTTCATGCCGGGAGGTTTCTGTCAAAACACATTTAAAATAATCAGACAAACATTCTTCTGCTGCTATCAAGCTCATCCTTAAAAAGGTGGAGTCAGTGATTCTGAGGAACGCTTGTCAAAATCAGTGAATATCTCCTCACGATCTGCTACTTGTCCATACTGTGTGTGTGCTGAAAAAAAAAGCTGGCAACAATCCCAGAATTGCTGACTCCACCTTTAACCCAAACATAAAACCTTACCAATGACGCCAACTCATCTGGCAGCATTCAACTTGTTTCTGAATCAATACAATAATGTAATAATACGAACCAGAGAGTGTGTGAAGTTGTGGACTTTAAGGTTGTCATTGATCCAGATCCTGGCGGCATCTTTACCCAAAACTTCCTTCTTGATTCCGTTGTTCATGTCACCTGAAACGCAAACAGCGACCACAGGTGTTAATTAGAAATTTCACCATCTGCTAAGTGGGGATGTTTTGACTTCAGGATTGTTTTTAATATGTTCAATGCTACTTCATATTACTATGCTTTAAATTGAGAAATGCATATTTCAAAACCATCAATAATTCCTGTATTTTCCTTGAAAACCAAGCAAGTGGAATTTACAATACCATTTATTTAATATATCACAAAATGCAATATTGTCCACCACAATCACAATTTCACCAAAACTTTCAACACTATTGGCACCATGAATAAAAAAAACTTCTCTGAAATGCACATGTGAAAATAAACCAACCTGTTGCAGTTGCCGTAGCTACTGGTGTAGTGATGTCGGGCGGAGGCTTTAACCTCATGAGCTCCATTAGGCTGTTTGCCTTCAGACCGCCACTCCTCACATTGCCTGTCCGGAGGAGATCTTTCAACTGGATCTGCTGAAGAAAAAAAAAAATAATAATAATAAAAGAAAATTTATCTTTAGCACTATGAAAAAAGACTGCATATTGCACATTCGTTCATTACATTGCACATTTCAATTTAATTTATCTACTTTTTACTTTCTATTCCATTTTATATACACACTGGGTTTTTTTGTACCCTTTGGTATTTGGTATTTAGAATTTATTTAATGTAAATATTGTTTATCTTTTTCTTAATCTACTTTATTTCATTATTGTTCCTATTGCACCGTGGGTCAGAGACAATCACCATTTCGATCCTTACTGTATGTATGCCTATTTTCTCCAGGGCTGTCCTGATCTCAAATACCATTTCTTGGGCTTGGAAGCTTCAGTACGAATTATACGTGATTAAACAAAAGCTTTTTAGGGACATCTACGGAGTCTGGGAAGGTTCCAAAGGGTTGCAGTAGTAGTGGAAATCCAATATCACTAAGCAACATTGTAACTCTGATAACAGCCAATTGTTCCGGAAGCCAATTTTGCTCTGAACATTTTTGGCTACAATGTGTTCTAAAATGCCATAGAGCTTCTTACATCATCTGTAGTAGAGAATGTATTATCAAATGAGGAGTTTTTGAATTACTGTACAATGTGAACGGATCCAGATATTTGGATATGCCATACACACAAGATAAACCGCTATGCAGATCATCACGGGTAACCTAATCAAACGGTACATCCCATACACAAAAAAAACCACGCCAGCAAATGTTGAATTGGGTGTCGAGTGCCATGGCAAAGAAATAAGCTTAAAAAAAATCTGGTCAGCCTTAGTTTTATGCCATTCAGTCCTTTTTAAAACATTTCTACTTCGACATACAATTACATACATATTTGCCTATCCACGAGAATGCTCTGGAAAAAATTAAGAGACCACTCCAAATATTCAGTGTCTCTCGTTTTACTATGTATAGGCATATGTTTGAGTAGAATGAACATTTTGGTTTTATATGATATAAACAATTGACAACATTTCTACCAAATTACCCCCAAAAATATCGTCATTAAGAGCATTTTCAATAAGTAATGTAGAGATGAAGATTTAAGAAAAATACAGACTGTTCCCTTAATTTTTTTCCGGAGCTGTATAGCATTGAAACCATGGTTTCCTACAAACATACCTGATGATCTCTGTGAGAAGGCACGGTGGAGGCTGAGGGCGGAGGGGTAGACGATCCCCTCAGGCCTGGATTAGCAACATGGACGACCTTCGTGACGGTGATGGTGTGTTTGATGTTGTTGTTTGTGGTCGATTGTTTGGTCACAGACGAGCCGAGCGACGGCAACTGATTCAGCTGATTTAAGACAAACGTGGTGGTGGATGGCTGAGGTTTGTGCTGTTAGGAGGGAAACGTTAAGGAGAGAGAGAAGTGGAGTTTAAAACAAAGTACAAAATAACACGTCTGCTGTAACAGTACATTATGTCTCCAATAATGAATGAAAAAGGTGGCGTCAGTGATTCTGGAGAACGGTCGAAGTCAAAATCAGTGAATATCTCCTCATGATCTTGTCAGTACTGTGTGTGCACTGGGAGAAAAAAAAAATCAGTGTTAATACACAGCCTAGGCTCTGTAAATGGGCATGTAAATAAAAAGGGGCCCATCCTAGCTCGCAACATACCCGTTTACAGAGCCTAGGCTTTGTATTTACACTCAATTTTATAGACGCACACACAGTACAAGTAGCGGATCATAAGGAGATATTCACCGAATTTGACAAAGTGATTCGACAACAAGCATTCTACAGAATCGCTGACTCCACCTTAAAAGGTAATTTAATGCTCTGTAACCTCACCCTGATAGTGACTATCTGTTGTGGGACTGGAGACGCAGTTCGAACCACTTCCTCTGTCCCACCTCCAACATCCAGGGCACTGATTGGAAGAGACTGGAAGAGAGACAGATATCAGAAAATATAGTTAGAAAAATAGGAATGAATCACTTTAACCAATGTTGGGCATGACATTTTTAGTAGATTTTTTTTAACTACAAAAGACAAACAAATAATTTAAAATATGCTGGTTTTATTTCAAAAAGGACCATGACATTAATAAAATAGACACACTGTCTCTTTCTTGTGCGTATGGGGATTTAAATTTTTTAACATACTCCTAACAAATTTGAATTTAAAAATAGATTCATCGCCCAGCCCTATTTTTACCCCACAAGAACATATGCTAAAGAGAGTCTTACTTGCTGTGTTGTCGAGGGTTGTGCAGCGTCCTGAGGATCCACATCAAACAGGCCGAAATCATTTGGGCAAATGCCGCTCTCACTGAGAGCAGCGAGGAGCAAATCCTGTCCCGGATCCATCTGCAACACAAACATATAGGAGTTCTGTTAACATCCATCCATCCATCCATCCATCAATCATGTACAGGGCTGACGTGCTCATAATTTGTAAATAAAAATTATAAAACTAAACTAAAAGCATTGAGATGAAACTATTTCTGGATTGTACACATTTAAACATCAATAAAAAGGTTTACAATCTTGTTCTATTTTCATCAATCTCTCTGATCTATTTTAGAACATGGTGCAAGACTCTTGTTTAAAAGTCTTGTATTTTTAGTAACACTTTGTATATTTTACATTTCACTTATGTATCCCTTGTTATGTTTCTGCAACTTTGGAGCAACCTGCCAAAAGAATTTCCTTCCTTCGGGATATAAACATTTCCATAGGATCTTATTATAGAAGAGTTGATCAGTAAAATACATTTATTATTAAAAAGGCGTAACATTGTATTTCTAACAAAAAATAAATCAATGAATAAACTTTACACAGAGCTAACTCCAAATCTAAATAGACACATCTTGTACTGTGTTCACCCAACTCTGATCTTGATGCAAGAGACTGCGGTTTAATGTTAAACAGTGAGATCCTGTTACACTGCCCGACTGCTTGTCCCCACATGAACTTACTTGTGTGTCTTTAAATATTAACGAAAACAAACAATTGTGCTTGAGCTACTGGATTAAAAAGGTAACGGCTCGTCTGGCTACAAAGACACCAACACATCAATAAATAACACATTCCAATAGTTTAAATGCAACCGCAGCAGTCATGAGCGAAACAATGCCACAGACGGTGCATTCACGCAAAGACAATTTGACACAGTTAAGTGAGTATGAAAAATGCATGAACCAAAAACAACAAAATGGATATTAGAACTCCAACCCACATGTATAGGACATGTGGCATCAAATATGCCATACAATGTGAAATTCAATGGACCATTATCAATGGGAAATAAAGCAGTAATGCATATTTGGAGAACAAAACAATACTAAACTTAAGTTGTTCAACTTGGACATTTATGGTTAATGCATTCTTATGTAAGCACAATTATTAAACCATCTATGATATATTGTTTAATATAAGAATGCCATCTAACTATCTCAGTCATGGCATGCATATCCGACACAGTAAAGTGACTATAAGAAATGCATGATGCACCAAAAATCCCAGAACAGGATATTGGGATGGGAGACGGGACCCACATGTTTCTTGGCACACGTGTGAGATGAAATACAACGTTCATAGCCCACTTTTTAAATAGGATATAAACGATAAATGCATTTAAACATGTAGAATAAAAATACCTTTAACAGACGTAACATTATTTAGATGTAATGTAAGCAAAGCATTAAACCTGTTTAAACTGTTCACCTCCGCGCATCTCCTCCTACAGCGCACGCCGAAGAAATAAAAACGAAAACGAAACAATAAAAAGGTAACACGGACTCGAGATCAATACATTCATTTTCAGTTAAAGTTTCGTTATTAAAAAATGAGCGTAAGCTATTTCACACACGCCAGTTCAGGACCGAAACGTTATTCCAAAGTGATCCAAAACAAGACACGTGTTTGCAGCCAGCGAGCGGTGCCCTACATTGGCAACATGCAACTTCCTGGTATGTCCGGGACTCAACGTAGCTTCCCATCAATTCGTCTCGTTACTAGCTCCACTGGTTAATAATTATTTACACTGTACAACAAACGTGCAGACACTGTATAATAGATAGTCTATGGATAGGACCAGAGATTAAGTATGTACATACATTTCCGGTGAGCTAAGTTGCACGAGCTAACACCTTGACTTTACAGTGTTGCCTTGTTGGAGCAGCAAGGGTGACACAGCTACACAATGCTAACCGACAGCTAACACACTCAAGTCACACTCTCACATTCAATGACAGTTAAAGTCACACATCTAAACTAACAGAGGGTGTTTTAACTAATGCAGCGAGCATTTTAGTGAATATAAATGTCAACAGCTTTAAAAGTAACCTCCACACACACACACACACACACACACACACACGTAATAAGAATGACTTTATCATCTGCTTATTCATTTTCTTCAGGGTTCTTATAAGTAGTAAGAAAATCAACTTCAAATGAAAAATGTTTTTTAATTTGGTCATTCAAAATACACAACTAAAATAGTCAATAATCATAACAATATTGATATATCACTAAACTGTCTCAGCGTTAACATATTGGATCATGCCATGCTGCTCTATGTGGTGTAAATTAGAGCCTTTTATAAACTATTTAAAACAATTGTTTGAGTATTATACTGCGTCAAAAAAAAACTATTTGAAAGGAAATTCTACTCCTTTATATATTAGCATTTAAGACTTTCAAAATAATGATTGTGGACATTATAATACGAATTAAAGCCTTACTTTATTAAAATTATGTATTGTCGACCTTTTACGTCTTTTAAGGACCCGTCAGAACTCTTGTTTCATCTTACTTTCATATGTTCTATCAATAAATGTAACGTTAGCATACTTGTCTGTCAACATTAAAAGGCATAGATAAGCCGGTAGATATTTAGATAGACAGATAAATAGACTGCTATCACCAAAGGACAATTGCAGTGTTGTAGCATTAATTACAATAATATTTTACATAAATAACAAAAAAAAACAACGCCTTATTTTGAGATTAACTTTAACGTTAGCGGACATGTAAGACGCAGTGACACCTTTAAGCTGGCGTGTTACGTTAGTGTTGCTTCAACTTAAAGGCAGTGGCGTTAGGACTAACCACTTAGTTTACAAAACAAAACACCTTGTACCTAAGTGTCAGTCACAGTTTGTCCTTCTCAATATGTAGCCCAGGACACCCGAGCACACGCAAACTATGCTAACCCCTAACTAGCCCGCATTGTTGTGTTTGTAGCTCTCACGCACTGTGTCATTGCTAGCTAACGTTAGCACCGAGGAGCGGTAATAAACGTTACCGCTGTGGCAGCCTCAAATCGAGATAAATAAGAAGAAAATACTAGTCTAACATCTCCGTGGACATGTTCCACTACTAAATGACGACTTTGTGTACGTAAAAACAGAGACGTTGATGTCAAATTAGCGTTGAAATCAACTTACCGGACGGTTAAACGGCTGTGGCTTGCGCTCAGCGGTTAGCGGTAGTTTGTTGTCCTCTCCGCTCCCTCGCGCTCACGCCATCTTTTTTTATCAAACGCTTCGCCGCATGCAGATCACGTGATGCGATGCGGGCCTTTTGCTTCGACCAGCCAGACACAACCGGGCCTTTTCTCCGGTCAAACTCCTCCGCCAGCGCCGGTTGAAACGGCTTTCCAAACAGTTGATCGGCGTCCCCACACGACAACGAACCGACGAAGCCGTGAAATGCAGCATTTCTACAAACGTTAGCACAAACGACAAACATAGCAAGTTGAGTCCGCGAGCTAATACGGCGTCACGTGACCACCGCGGAGCCTTGGGAGGAAGTGACGACTGAAAAAAAAAATCTTCGTTTGTCCTCTTCCTTTTTTTTCTTCTTCCTTCTCTTTCTTTCTTTCTTTCTGCTTCTGCTTATCGTCTGCTTTGATACACAGCAGCTCTTGTTCATGTGTACTTCAATATTGTTTCATATATTCGACCACTCATTTAAAAAAAAAATCCTCCATAATATTTTATTTAAATTTTAACAACATGAAATACAGCCTTTTGCAATCACAAACTTATACAAACTTAAATTGCTGCATTGACACAGCAAAATAAATGATAATCTTTACAAAAAAGAGTATATTTATGGCAAAATATAGCATGTATTTAAAAGAAAAATTAATTCTATGCAAGATTAGAATCTGCATTGTCCACAGAAATGTGTCTTTATCTTGATCCTCTGTTAGATCAAATATTTAACAACAGTTAATAAAGGGCCTTCATTTATTCTCAATACTGTTATGCTATTAATATGTAAGTTATTCTTTCCAATGGAAGGATTGGTAACATCCGTCTGATTCATTGAGTAGTGCTTGGTTTGTGAACCTTTTTCCATAACACTAATACAGCAAGTCAAGGTCTATAAATGCTTCTTCATTTTTTCTATGTCTAATATGTCCAAAAGACATAATAAAAAAAAAATAACAAATCAATATTTTGTCTTAATTGTGTCTTTAAAGGTGTGTTTTGTTATTTGTGTGAAAGAGTAAACAAATGCCCCCGAAATAAAATAACAAATACAATTTAAAAAAAATCCTGCCACAGATTCTGTATTGGACCGAGGCGGGCTTTGACTTGGCCTCTGCTGGTCATTTCCATTATTATGATTTACAAGCTTTTACTTTGTTGCTTTGGCATTGTGTTTAGGAGAGATAAATCTCCCAAGTTGCAGTTGTTTACAGTAAGTGCATTCAACCATGTGGCTGCAACCCAAAACATTGCAAGAATTCTACTAGAGCATCAACATGAAGTCGCCCAAGCAAAGTGGTTTCTGTAAGTTACCTTCTACAGCCTCCTTATTCAGGAACATCAAAGTACCACTTCTTATGTGCAGTACAATAATACTTTTAACAGCAGTAAAAAAGCCGAAAAGCTGCAACTGTATAGTCTAAAAAAAAACTAAAAATACTTTACTATGCTTTAGAGTTTTTGCATGCATGCCTTCTGAAAAATACAAGTCCATTAGTGAAGCATGGTTTGGATGTATAAATATGGTATGTTCCCATTTATTGTACAACATATGGTTAATTACAAATCTTCTCAAAAACCCATCTTTGTATTAATCAAAACCTTTGACAACATACTCAAATTACATTTTAACTTGTGTCTCACTTTGGTTTAGGGAAATTAAATAATATGTTGGTATTACATAGTACAAAATCCTCCAAGTCTGTCAGAAAAATTAATGGAATAATAGCAGCCATAAAACAACCCTTTTTTCAGTTCATTATATTACATTTCGTATCTAGCCTATCTTTCTGTATTCGGATAAGTTAAAATAGGAAGGATATAGGCTATCATTATTCAATATTGTATGTAGCCTATATCTATTTCTTTGTTATTGACCCTATAGTAATGCATTATGACCATAGATAGTATATAAACATTAGGAAAGTATTATGACACATAAACGAACTTGAACTTTCGAAAGACGTCGTGCCGTTGTCCGCTTGCAGGGGGCGCCATTACGTCACTTCTCCTTCTTCATCTTCCATGACCATGTAGAAAAATGGCGGACAGGAGCCGTGGAGCGAGGCTGCTACTGTTGAAGCTTTAAAAAAAAACAAGACAAGGGCACACAATCTCCTTGGTAGGGGGTTGGACGGCGGGGCAGGGCGAGGTTTTTAAACTCCGGAAAACTACATTTATATTTATTATTTATTCCTCGTCGCCTTGGAGACAATTCGGACATGAACGGGGTAAGTTTTTGTTGTTTGAATGTGGTGCTGGAATTAGGACGTGACAGCGAGTGACACTGTTTCTGTCTCTGAACACTTGAACGAAGGTAAAATTCCTGTTTTTATGGACACACAACGAATGGTTTAATATTTTAACAGCAGCTAGTGTGAATAGGTTTTGGATTTTGAGTGGATTTGACCCAGATGTTTGCCAAAAGAGGCCCGTGTGTGTTGACTTTTAAAGGGACTGAATGGGAGTCGCTGTGTAGACAGCATGGTCCCCACCCACATTTGATATTATTAAAGAGTAACTTTTTGTTGTAGCAAAAATGGACACGCTAGACTTTCTTAATATGATTTGGTTGTAACGTGTGTAGTCAGTAATGTAATAAGTGTAGGGAAGTAGTGTGAATAGCATGTAATTAAACTAGTATTTTTAACTACATCTTGCGGTAGCTTGCGGGTAGTTCAACTACATATTTGCATAGAGATTGAAGTAGTAAAATAGCTAAACTAGTTAACTATTGAAACAAAACAAAAAAAAATTGACCTTAAAAGGAAAGGATTGCATTTATATTTTAATGTGACCATTGCTTCTCTAATTGAACCCCAGAGATAATTACAGTTTCTTAAAAAAAAAAAATAACATTCCTTGTAATTCTGTCCTGGGGCTAGCCTGGCTCCGCCCGCCCGCCTACTTCCGGCCAAATTTCATTTTCCCAAATGAAATGAAGTACGATGGTCTGGTAGCACCAGGCTATCCTGGGGCCGTATTCACAAAACATTTTATCTTAGCGCTAAGAGTACTCCTAAGGAGCACTAAAAGTTCTTAGTAAGGTGTAATTTCTTAAAACCTATTCACAAAGCTGATAAGACCAACTTGTACTAAGGAATGGGAGGGACTAAGCTAAGACTAGAGGGCGTGGTTGACCCTGTTGCTATGGATGACGTCATGTTCATACCTTCTATGCCCACAGTGATTGGCTGAGAGGGAACGAGTCCCTAAGAGTGAATTTATGATAGAAACACTGTGGGAGATATCCATATCGTGTCGCTGTATTAAAGTAAAGAGTTTTTATATACAATTAATGACAAGTGACACTGATTTAACATGAAACCAAGATACTGCAGGGTTTCCCCACACCTTCGTTCACAATTAGCCTACAATAGCGCCACATAGGCCTATTCATTTTAAATATTACAATGATTTGAATCGGAAAAAATATCCTCATTGAACAGCTGCACGCCATGCACTCTCACTGTATTTTTCTCAACGGCGGACTATGCAGCGACAAACCAGGAAATTCACAATTCAGAAACAACAGCCGGCGAAATCGTAAAGTACATGCTGAAGGAAAAAGGCGAGACGCGCAACTATACAGTAGCGGATCTGTGGAACGGAGGAGATGCTGCGAAGCGCCACATATAGGCCTACTCTAGTAGGAAGTTGAACCCAAACGTGACACCAACAGTAACTTTCAGTGCATCGTAAACCCAAAACAACTGCAGGAAAAGGAACTTGATAAATAATGTTTTATATAAATATAATAAATATAAATGTGTCTATACTTTCTAAATATAGGCTAGCTTTACGATCATTAAACCCTTACAGCTATTAAAGGTACCTTTTATAAAGCTCAATAGCATTAAATCTCTCCAAAACACCATCAAATGGTTGTCTGTGATTTACTCTTAGTGACTTAGGAGTCCTCTCGAGGACTCCTAGCTTTTCATAGATTTAGGAGCTAGTTTTAATGCTAAAATGCTTTGTGAATTACACTTATCTTAAAAAGTTAGGAGTCCTAAAATTAGGAGTGAAACGCCCCTTATTTTTGAGAGTTACTCCTAAATCAGCACGTTAGGACCTACTCTTAGCCTTAAAATGTTTTGTGAATACGGCCCCAGATCACAGGGCTATTCCCATTCCAGGAAGCTGGATTGTCAGCTCACCTGTGAAAATACGTGGTTATTGTTTTAAATGTTTTTTGTTGACATTTGTTAAAATGTTGCTTTATATTTGGTATTAAAAAGTCTTAAAATTGCGTGCACATAATGAACAATTGTAGGCCTTATTCTACCTATTGATTTTCCATCAATATTTGACTGGTATGTTGTGGGGAAAATTACATTGCTTTATATTTGGTATTAAAAAGTCTTAAACTGGGGCGCTCTGGTGGCGTAGTGGATAGAGCGTGTATCATATTTGTTGCAGTGGTTGCGGGTTCAAATCCAACCTGTGGACCTTTACTGCAGGTCACCCCCCCACCCCTCCTCTCTCTCACTGTCTGAAAATGCCAAAAAAAAATCTTGAAAAAAAAATCTCTTAAACTTAACTCTCCTCATAAGAAATCAAATCGAGAAAAAGAACTTGGACTAAACATCTTCCTTCTGTCTTTCTTTCCAGGAGACTGTATGCTCCAACCATCCAGTGTGTGTGTTCAGCTCGCGGTCCATAACGTCGGCTCACGATGAGAAGACCATGAAACTGACGCAGGAGGAACGCTGCTCTCCCATTGGCTGCCAGCAAACTGACGCTGAGAGGCAGGGAGAGGGTGAGAGTCTTTTTTTTTTTTTTTTTTAAATTAACCTTTATTTATAACAGGTAAATCCCATTGAAACCGGAGACTCTTTTGCACGGGAGACCTGTTCCCATTCCCACGTTACCATTCTCACACACACATTCATACACCGATAGCAGCAGGCTAACTATCTACATTCACACAAGGCAAGGTGGGGGAAGTGCCTCGCCCAAGGACACAACAACCATGACACAAGTGGCAGAGCGGGGATCGAACCACCAACCCTTCGATCGTTGACCGACCCGCTCTACCACCTGAGCCCCAAATTTGACCTGCATCACCTGTCTGTCTATATAATGTTGATTATTTCATCATAAACAGAAGCATCATAATAATTCTCTGATTCCTTCCAGGCAGGAGAACGAACCCCAAAGATTTTGAGTCAGATTTCCTGGAGATGGAGAGCAGCTACAGCCAGCGCTCAGCCTGCTGGGCGGACCAACCGCCATCGCCAAGGCAACAACAACAACAACAACAACAACAGCTTCACCCCCCCAATCACCCCCACCGTGCCCCGTCCTGCCTCAGAAACCCCTCTGAACACACACTCACTCTCAGCCACAGCCTGTCTCCCTCTCCCACTCCCCTCCACGCTAACAACCAGCGGGGAGGGGTTCGCTTCAAAGTCAAGGGCAAGAAATCTGCACTGAGACTGTACGTACGACTATATTTAAAATGCTGTTTTATATGTGTATTAATATCAACCAATGTTGCACATACTTTTTTTTTTACACTTAAAATTGCACATTGTTCTCTACATGTGCACATAGTCCCTTTTCAGTATGTTTGTATATTTTTTGCTATATTTTTTGGGCTAAATTTTGTTATATCTTATGTTAGTTTTATTCTATTTCTTTAGGAGAACAAAGTAAGAATTACATTGTACAGTGCAACTGCCTGCTTTAACACATATTTTGAATCTTAAATCTTGATGGTGTGATATTATTCTTCATGTCGTTGGTTAATAGTTTGTTATTCTGTTTTTTTTTTTTTTTTACACCACAGTGCAGGCGGAAAAAACTCCCAAAACCGAAAAGTTACCGACTACTTTCCTATAAGACGAAGCTCGAGGAAAAGTAAAACAGAGCTGAAGGTAAGATGGAATTACTTCTTTGTGTGTGTGTGTGTGTGTCTGTCTGTCTGTCTGTCTGTCTGTCTGTCTGTCTGTCTGTCTGTCTGTCTGTCTGTGTCTCATGTTTATTTTTGTTTCCAGGATGAAGAAAAGAAGCAAATTGACGAACTGATCACAAAGGGAATAGAGGAAGGCATGGAGGTACATACGATATTTTTTTTTTTTTTTTTTTTTTTTTTAAAGATATTTTTGGGCATTTTTATGCTTTATTGATAGTACAGAGAGACAGAGGTGAAACGGGGCAGAGAGGGGAGTGACATGCAGAGAACGGCCGGGGGCGGGATTCGAACCCGGGTCTGCTGCTGGGCCCGGCCCGGGAGGGGGACGCCTTACCAACTGAGCTAAAGGCGCCCCCTGTACGATATTTTTTAAATAATTATAATTTATTTATTCAAAAGGGACAATGACAATAAAGGTGCACAATGCTTTTATCGAGTAGCTCTTCTTCTATTTGTTTGTATTGTTGCTGCTTTTTTTTTTTTAACTATTTGACTTGTATATATTGCATATTTTCATGTTTCTTTCTTGGCATTCAGTCTGTGGAAAACAAAAGGAAGAATGTCATTGTATGACTTTGAACATGTTTCTTATTGTGGCATATGACAGTAAACACTTTCAATCTTGAATATTAACATACATTTTGTGTCCGTGCAGGTGCAGTATATAGAAGGAAAGGGCCGCGGGGTGTTTGCGTCTCGGTCGTTCTATAAAGGCGAGTACGTGGTGGAGTATCACGGTGACCTGCTGGAGATTCACGACGCCAAACAGCGAGAGGCAGAATACGCTCTGAACCCGGCTACCGGCTGCTACATGTACTACTTCCAGTTCCTCTGCAAAACATACTGGTACGGGAAATCTGTCTTATCAACGCTACATTTAAACAGCAGCACAATAGCAGTAGAATCAAGAACTCATCGTGCATGGATTTTATACCGTCTGCTGTATGTCCAGGTTTTTTTCTTAGCAGTTTGTAAACGATGCAATACTGAGAAATGCAGCGAGAGTTTCGTGATGCTGATAGGCTTTGTCTCAACTGGTTTGGCTATGACTTGAATGTAACGGACAGTCAGTTAAATTTGAGTGCTTCAGTGCCTGTTCAGAATGTGTTTTGATGCACGTCTATTCACTATTCACACACCACACACACACACACACACACACACACACACACACACACACACACACACACACACAGACACACACAGACATCTTGACGTTCTCTGATGTGAATGTTCTGTGTATTTTCCTACAGTGTGGATGCCACGAAGGAGTCCGGTCGAATGGGTCGGTTGATAAATCACAGTAAGAATGGAAACTGCCAAACCAAACTGCACGACATCAACAGTGTTCCCCACCTCATCCTGGTGGCGTCCCGGGACATCGACGAGGGGGAGGAGCTGCTGTACGACTACGGAGACCGCAGCAAAGACGCCATCGCCGCTCACCCCTGGCTCAAATACTGAACTAGAACAAAATAAGGGACGTACGAATAACACTTGTGTTTCTCGTTAGTTAATTAATTAGTGAGTTAGTTAGTGTGCGAAATGCCTTAGAAACAGAATGTGTTCCCTTTCTGTTGTTTCAATAGGGACTTTAAAGGTGGAGTCAGGGATTCTGGAGAACGCTTGTGGTTAAAATGAGCTTTTTGGATGTTGGCAGAATCGGTGAATATCTCCTCATGATCGGCTACCTGTCCGTACTATGTGTGCGCTGGAGAAAATCTGTTACACAACCTAGGTTCTGTAAACTGGTATGTAAACAAATGCCCTTTTACAGAGCCTAGGCTGTGTATTAACACTGCATTTTTTTTCAGCGCACACAGTACAGCCAGGTAGTGGATCATGAGGAGATATTCACTGATTTTGACAAAAACAAGCGTTATCTAGAATCGCTGACTCCACCTTTTTAAGCAGTGACAGTTGAGTGGCGGTTACGGCGGTCGAGAAAAACTTTTGGAATTTGGGATTTTTATGACATCACTTCCTGTCACCGTAGTATGTCGGTTTACAACAGAGGAAAGAGTGTTATGAAGTTCTAAGCACCACGCCAAAGGCAAATCTAAATTGCTGGTTTTGTTCAAAGCTATAGTACAGGAACTCCTTATATGGCCATAAATCGTTTTCTAAAGCATTAGGTCAAAAGCTATCAGGCCATTTTGAAAGACATACGGTAGTTGCCAAAATGTTCAAAGCGAAGTTAAGTCATTTCTACAGCTAGTAGCCATTGTGAGAAATACTAAGTGATATTGGATTTCACTTCTATAACAAGGCAATGCAAGGCAATTTTATTTTTAGAGCACAATTCAGACACAAGGCCATTCAAAGAGCTTTACAGGGGCATAACATGCATCAAGATTAGACATTAGAAATTGCATTTAAGAGACAGGAAAAACAAAGAAAATACATCAAGTTTTGTTTAACTACTAAATCTTTCCCGGACGCCGTAGCCCTAACCTAATACGTCGCTGCTTAAAATCCCTTGTATTGAAATGGAAAAATCTTTTTGAATTTGAGGTCCAACTGGCCTGTGTTCTTTTTATTTATATGTATATGAAACATTCTGGTTGTTTTGCAGCTCATTTTATTTTGTACATTTTGTATTTTCCCCTGTAGAAACGAAAAGCCTCTACAGCATGCAGGTGGTAGTTTACTGCATTTTTTATACTGCTTTTTTCTTAATTAGTAGTTAGCAATACTTATATTATATTAATGGCCCCAGAACGGAGCCGTTTATGGATCAGCAAAGATCTACAAAGATGCAAATTACAAATCATTTTTAAAGCACATTTTCCCGCTCAAATGGTATTTGATTTCAGACATCAAAAACTCACACAATCTAGCTTTGTTTAGTGGAAGTGTAATCGTTCACCAAACCCATTTCAGTTGGTATTTTTTGGGATCTTTCGCCATAAGATCAGAATTATTTTAATTTTAAGAAGTGTAAATGTAAAAAACAGACTTACAAGATTTCAAAGGAATACAGAAAATTTGACAAATGAATTGATTTTCTTTTTTAGTTTTTAGCTTTTATTGTATTTTTTAATATTTAAAAATGCACATTTTATTTAGATTTATCGTGTAGTTAATGCAAAAACCTGCCTGCAGCATATTCTGTTGTGTCCATTTCAACACGTACAGTATTTGAAAATGTGTTATTAATATTTATTTACTTATATAAACAAACTCAACTTAAAGACAGTTCCATATTCTCCATAACCTCATGTGATTCACAGGATTATCTAGTCAGCTGGGTCCCTTTGTCTTTCTCTCTTTTTTTTTTCACGTAAATACATAAGTTCAGTACACTGTCTATATCGAGGCAATTTGAAAATATAAATGGGTAATGGGTTTGGTGAACTGTTACACTCTGTCAAGTTTTTTTTTTTCCGACACATCTGTTCTTTCTTCTCACACAACTTTAAAATTGTTCACAACCAAAATGTTCAACGTCAAAGTATTTAACAAAAGAATTTGGCACAGGTGAATTTTTTATTTTATTTTTTTTTACTTTATATTGTAATAGCTTTAAAAAATATATATATCCAGCCAAAATTTCCAAGAGTTTCAGTTAAAATCACCAAGAGACAAATTATTATCTTTTAACTAATTGGTAATAAGTATATAACTTTATTATTATTATTATTATTATTATTATTTTTAAGGAAATTTCCGACCGTGTACATTTCAGAAGTAGATTTTTTTCATACAAATGAAGTAAATCAAAGTATTTTAGCTTGAATAATCACGTGATTTGGGGGAAATCTACAAATTGCATCCTAACTTAACAGATAGATTCATACTTTTTCATTAATCTTGTTGTACAGCACTATTCTCTACTTATATATGCTGTATGTATTATAGCTAATGTTATATAATTTATAATAGATTTTCATGAGTTTGGTGTCTTTATTTTGGGTTATTCTGGGGCTTCTAAAGTCTTAAAGGAAAAGTTTGTGTTTTTTTGGGGGATTTTTCGCCGAGATTTAAGACAAAACTATTCATACCATCTATTCTGATGTCTTTCTTTTACATATAAAACTAAAGCTAGTTAGCAGAGCAACACGCTAGCTGTTCCCATCCGTTTCCAGTCTTTATGCTAAGCTATGCTAATCGGGCTAACTGGCCTTAGCTTCAAATCCAACTGGCAGATTTGAAAGTGATGCCAATTCTTGTCTATTTGAAATTTTGAAAATATTTTGGAGAAAATTGTCAATTATTTTTTCAAACTATTCCTTTAAACCATCTTAATTGAATTGTTGTTTCAACTTCACTGTAGCAGGTTTTTCCATGAAAGTGTTCAAAGCAATCATGAAAGGAAGGCAACTTTCCAAAATATTCAGTATATTATTGAATCTTTTGATTCCATGTCTTAATTTAACTCATCGTAGAATCATCAGTGTTAGTACGTACTGTATATACACACACTTCTCTAACAGTAGCATTGTGTCACATGTGTGAGGTGTTTTCATATGAACCCTTTTCTTAAACAAACTTGTTACATTTTTTGAATAATTTCATTTTTTTGTTTATGTAGAATTGAATGCAATAATACATTAATACGAGCAGGGTGAAACTGACTTGTCGCCATTTTAGAACGTGGTAGATCTTTGCTGTTGTAGCGTTGAATAAATCTTAATGCTGGGGTTTAGGAATCGATAAATAAAGATGTTATATGCAAGACAACAGGAGTGGACATCTGATTTCTATCTATCTATCTATCTATCTATCTATCTATCTGTCGATCGATCGACCGGTCCGACCTTGCATACTTCCGGTGAAATAAACTACTATCAACTAGTCTCACTGCATTTATAGTGATTCATCATAACAGTTGATTGTGTTTAATCAAGGCCAGATTAACCTGTTTAGTGGCCCGGGGCTTTTTGCCATGAAGACATCATTGCCACACAACGAAACCCAGTGAGCACGTACACCCCATGGTACACCCACAACTGGTTTACTGGATCTCAGTTATTGTGTGGTAAAATTATACGCGCGCTGTAGGCTAGTTTAATTAAAGCACGCGGCGTTGTTGGACCCACGAGCGCTTCTTCACGGGACAGCCCAGGTGCGTGCGACAGTCAGGTAAGTTTATATTTACAATACAACAACACACACACACATTTCCTGTTTACCTTCCCCTTGTAGGCCTATACAAGAGAGGCTATATATTTATTAGGCCTATACTATCTATGGCTATAGGCCTTACCCAATGTATGGCTTCCGGTTTTATTCACATTTTAAACATTGTTGTCAATTTAAACTGTTTTCAATAGGTTGATTCGTCAGTTTTCTCATAGCCTACGTTTTCTCTGGATATTCTTGAATGAGAAGTCCAGACTGACGCCTAAAAAATTAAATAAACTAACGCCCACAACTTTTGGGATAAATACGGGAAGTCCAGGGTGCGGTCTTAAAAAGTAGCCTATTGGATAAATTAATCTAAAAATAAGGCTTTAATTGGTATAAAAATGTTAACAATCAATCTTTTTAAAGTTAAAAAAAATTCTTAGCCATTTTTTTAAAGATAGCCTACTGCTAGTGATTGAATATTCAAAATTATTTTGGTAGCATTAAAAAAATGTATGTCCCACATTAATGTCATGCATATGGTCACGTTGAGACGTTTAATAAATTGACAGTGAAACATTATTATATATATATATGACTAGTTGTGTATTCTGAATGACCAAATAATTTTTTTTTAAAACATCTTTTTACTGCACCAAAGAAGTCATGTTTTATGCAAAATGGCCGCTTATCCAATGTGATTGATGTCGTCTATCTCTACAGTTTAGGTTTTTTATTTGTTCGTATGTTGCCATGTGTGTTCTAGTGATTATTGTGTTATTTTAAATATTACATTTAGAAATGTTTAACTTCTTCTTCTGTGGTGTTGACAGGATGTTGAGTTTCAGCCCATGGGTGTTCCTGCCTCCATTCTTCTCTGTGTTCACTGCAGCTGGACTGTGGCTGGTGTGAGTTCTGTTAATGACCATTTAATTAACTTTACTTATCGTTTTAACAGCAGAACAGTTCCTGAGATGGTTTACCTAAAACATGTGCAATTACAAAAAATAGGCAAACTATCTATAAAATGGAAAACTACTTTACAAAGATACAAAAATAGTCACAAAATAACTACGAAGAGATTCAAAAATGACTTAAGAAAGGTGTAAACGGGGCGCTCGTGGCCTTGCAGCAGACCCGGGTTAGAATCCTGCCAGGGTCAGTTCTCTGCATGTCTTCCCCTCTCTGCCCCACTTCAACTCTGCAAAAGCAAAAATACTGCAAAAATAATCTTTAAAAAAAAAAGTTCTAAACACAGTGTTTGTGTTTGATGCTTATTAATAGATATTTCGTGGCTCTCCAAGATGGACGGATCCTTCCCCTGGGCTCAAATTACAGGTGAGTCTTAAAATATATATTATTCATATTTCCCGTCTAAAGCATGAAAAAATACCCACAAAATAATGACTTTAAGACATTTTCTAAGAATAATTCTTTTTGTTTGTTTGTCCAAAGTGGAATACCTGCATCCATGTATCCTCCCTACATCAGGTACATGCAAATTATTTAGCAAATAATTTAAATTTATTTCGATTTTAGAAACACTAAAAAAAATCTCTCTTTCCCACATTCAGTATTGCAGGCAACTCTCCTCCCGCCAGCTGCATCTTCAGCGAGGTCATGAACCTGTCTGCGTTTATGGGTGAGAGAGCACTGACACATGTGGATAGTATGGGTGGGATTTGTGCACTAAAATAATGATATTAAAGCTATAGTGCGTAGCTTCTGCTGACCCTATGAGGAATTCTGAGCAATTACAACTACAATGTCGGCGCATGAGGTAAGCCTTCTTTGATTGCAATAGACTTCTGCTGTACGTCCAGGTTTTTCCTTAGCAGTATCAACAACTGAAACATTTCTTGTGCTCTTCTTGGGGATTTTTTATGAACTCTTGCGTCAGTGTCGGGGGGGGGGGAGGGGGGACACCAGTTTGTAAACGCTGCCATACTGAGAAATACAGAGAGAGTTTTGTGGAGCTGATAGGCTTAATCAAACTCTGTGTCAACTCGTTTGGCGATGGCTTGAATGTAACCATTAATTTATATGACAAAGTTACGCACAGTAGCTTTAAAGAATATAATCATACACATATTTTTCCAAACAAAAGCCGTACAGTTATTGAATGAAGCCGTTTTACTGTCGTCTTACAGGTTTCATAATCGCTGTCCTCAGATATGTTCAACTGAAGAAACACAGACTGGACAAACAATGGCTGAACATCGTCAGTCTGGCGGTTTTCTGTATCGCTTGCTTTGGGATGACACTCGTAGGAAACTTCCAGGTAAAAAACACTGGATGGATCAATAAAGTATCTGTCTGTCTGTCTGTCTGTCTGTCTGTCTGTCTATCTATTTAAAAAGTGCAGTCAGCGATTCTGGAGAACGCTTGTTGTCAAAATCACTTTGTCAAAATCAGTGCATATCTCCTCCTGATCCGCTACCTGTCCGTACTGTGTGCACGCTGACAAAAAAATCTAATGTTAATTCACAGACTCTGTAGACTGGTATGTAAACAAAGAGGGCTCTTCGGTTAGCTAGCAACATGCCCGTTTACAGGGCCTGGCTGTGTTAACACTGGATTTTTTTCAGTGCACACACAGTACGGACAGGTGCTAGATCGTAAGGAGATATTCACTGATTTTTGACAAAAAAGTGATTTGGACAACAAGCGTTCTCCAGAATCACTGACTCCACCTTTAACTTGTGAGGTGAATGTGTTTGTTGGACTGCTGTTGATATATGTTTTTGTCTACCTCATACTGCTATTTATAGTTATTAAATTATGTTTTTTATTGTGAGACTGGCAACTGTGAACTTAATTGCCCATCTTGGGATGAATAAACCCTGCGTTCCAAATCACATACTCTTTCTTTTTACTACACTACATACTAAAGTACAGAAGAGTTTTAGGGCCACAGGAGAGAGAAAAATGTCGAGAATGAAGACATATACTCCAAAATGCTATTGGAGTTAGTGGGGCATTTATGTATTTTCAGCATTCTACAGTTGACCTGCATGTATTGGTACATCCTAAATATTTTATCTGGCATACTAAATAGTAGGGAAGTATGGGGATTGGAACGCAGGGAAAGTTTTTCTGATTCTGATTCTGAACTTGTTTTTGTTTTGTTCTGTTTCTAGCCGTTCAGAACTGTCCACAACATTGGAACCTTCATGACGTTTGGTCTGGGGACGCTGTTCTGTTGGATGCAGTCGGTCATCACTCTGAGAGTTAATATAAAGAACGAAGGGCGGGTCGCTGGGCTGATTCGCTTCCTGCTCTCCGGATGTCTCACTCTCTGCCTGATTCTCTGTATCCTTTTGAAGCACTACAGTTTCAGAGCTTAAAGGGACACTGTGTACAATTTTAAGTAATTTATTAGCTAAAATCAATATCCTCATTAATAAATATGTCCTCATTGGTGTAAAATCACCTCTGCCAATAATCTGAATTATCCTCCTGAGCGGAGAATTTCAAATATTAATATTACATTTTATACATTTAGAGGGTAGGTCTTATGGAGGCATCCATGTTTTTGGAATGTCATCAGGTGTATTGTTTAGAATTTAGAATTGTTCTTGTCCTTGAAGGCCACTGTAGCTTCTGTTATTATTCAAAAGGGGTGGGTTACCCAGGGAGCGTTGCTTTCTAGAACTTTCTTGATGATGTCATATTACACAGTGTACCTTTAACAAGAAATACATCCTGGTGGTTTTATTCCTTCGTGAGACATACAAATAATAATAATAATATCGGATTGGATTTATATACTTTTCTAGGCACTCAAAGCGCTTTACAGGCTTCCAGGTTCCATTCATTCACACACAGTCATACCGGTGGCGGAACCGTGGCTGCCATTCAGCGTCTATGGCCCCTCTGACCACCACAAACATACAGCAGTCATACACATTCACACCAGGCAAGGTGGGTGAAGTGTCTTGCCCAGGAACACAACAACCATGACACAAGCGGCCGGGGCGGGAATCGAACCGCCAACCCTTCGATCATTGGCCGACCCGCTCTACCACCTGAACCTCAGTCGCCCCATAATTCCCGAACGGTGAAGGTCCAGTGGTGGTAGGCAATGCTTTAAAATAGGTCAAGCTCCTGAGAAGCTACAATATGGTACAAGGTCACTGAGACCTGACAATATGTAAGGTCACAGGAATATTTGACCGCTAAATTACGTCAGAGTGTGAGGTAGTGCAAAATTTTACAACAATCCCTAAACGCATTCAAGAGATATTGCATTCATGAGGAATAAGGTGACCGGTACCTTGACATTCGACCTCCAAAATTTATCCAGACCATCTTTGAGTCGTAGTGGACATTAGTGCAAAGTTTGAAGAAAATCCCTCAAAGCGTTCATGAGATATTGCTCTCAAAAGAATGGTCTGGATGCCACTGGTTTACATGTTGTTAGGTTGTGACATATCCTTAACTGTCCTACTACAGATTTGTGTATTAACAATGTTAAAGGTGCTCCGAGGAACTTTCAGTGTGTTCCCGCCCTTTGGACAAAAGCGGTATAGTGTTTTTACTACGCCAGCTGTTGTTCCTGGGTGAGCAAACCCATGACAAAGGCATTAAGAAAAACTATATAAAAATAGCATTCTTTGCACTGATGGTCTCGTTTGCTGTTACATGCAATTTATGATCATCAGAGGAAAAATTAGACTGTTTCAGATATGTTTCAAAGTTCCTCGAAGCTACTTTAATGTTTAATGTAATCTTAATAATGTTGTTTTATCCTTCTGTGTGTCCAAGCCTTAACTCCCTTACTACAGATCTCTGCCTGATGCCTCCCCACGTCTACGCCAGTCAGGTGCAGTGGTCTCTTGTCATGTTCTTCCTCCTCTTCATAGGGACTTTCGCCATCGAGTTTCGTCACGATCGCGTTACTGCAGTTTGTTTGGAAGACTATGATCGCCTAGGAAACCAGCGAGACGCATTCCATGAGGTGTCCATGTACCTGCCGGACCAACTGTAGTAGTTGTTACGCGCTCCCACCTTTCTGCTCCTCCCTCCTCTTGCCTCCTCCCTATACTCTCTCTCTCTCAGGTGTTCTGGGGCCTGATTGGGGGGCAGGTGTGCCTAATCGGCAGAGTTTAAAGGCGTGGCCTGGGCGGCTGGCTCTCTCTCTGCCTGCCTGACTGGACGACGGTTGGCTGCTGACCTGCTGTGGCTGCTTGTGGTTTATTTAGTTTTATGGTTTACTTATGGGGGGGGGGGGGCTGCTAGGTTGTGTTCTGTTTGTTTAATCGTAGTTTAGAGGGGCCGGGGTTATAGTTTAGTTGGAGGAAGGCCTGGGCAATGTAGTCCAACTGTGGCTGCCCCAGGTCTTCCTCCCGTTTACCCTTTTCCTTTTGCAGCCTCCTGCTCGAGTTGTGTTGTGGGATTGTTTTAAATAAATCACCTTATTACTTTGATTCATGGTTTTTGTCTGGGTTATTTTAATGTTTACTGGCCGGTAAACGAGCCTGGGATGGCCGGCCGTAACAGTAGTATAGGGCTGTTTTGCAGTGGTGGACACAGTATTTAAAACCCCATAAACATAAAGGCAGTTTACAGAGCCCTAGGCTGTGTATTAACACCAGATACTTTTATGATTTTGACAAGAAGCGTTCTCCAGAATCGCTGACTTCAACTTTAAGTCAAAGTATAGACACTCCTGGTCAGATATTACTATATGACAAGCGAAAGTTGCCCCAGGCAAATTTCTCCCAGTCATTCAGCTTTGCAGTAATTGCCAGATCCAATTTCAAGTTTCCCGCATTTACTTTGTTACTGTCAACTACTAGTTTGTTACACTGGCTGATGCTTTAAGTCCTCAGATGTTAATGCATGAGATGCACTTTAAGAAGCCTTTACTCAATCTGAACAAGCTGCAAATCTTTATTTTTTTTACTCAAACCTATTTGACCTCTATCCACACATAATCAGCACGTCATATGTGCATGTTTGACTGTTTCATGATTATTAATTTATTTTTATTTTTGGGTATTTCTTAATCGATGAATTAGTTTGATCGTTGTTGAGGCTTCGAACATTTATTTTGAAATATTATTCCTGATTATTTTTGTAACTTTTTATCAAATGTTTTAGATTTGGATGATTGTTTGAATATATATACAGTATGTTGTATGTAGTTTGCACGTTAAACACAATCAGTATCAATAAAAATACAGTTAAATTGGTCTTGGGTGAGGTGTGGTTTATTATAGTACTGCAACATTGGTAGCCTGGCTCCGCCTGCAAAATTTCCGGCCGTCCAATCAGCGAACAGAGCGAGTGGCTGAGAACGATGACGTCGAAGTCGCGCTCCAGTTTCAGCTGAATGCTGCGATCAAACGTTATGCGATTGGTTGGCTGATCCAGAGTGGCACTGGGCAGATCCAATAGTTTTAAACTTCAACAGACACCCGCCTCCAATTGAGTGAACGTTTGCCAAATAGAGCAGTTCCAGACCTTCTGTACAAATGAAATTAAGTATGATGGTCTGGTAGCACCAGGCTACAACATTGGCTGTGTTGGCAGAGAAAAACTGGAGACTAACATAGTGTTAAATGGTGGACAGCAGGGGTTGTACTGGGACGCTGGTTCTCCATTTTCTTCTGTTTCTATATAAAAACGGAACAGTACATACAGTAAAGTATTAGGGCCACATATTCATACATCCATTTTTATAATGTTATACTGTTACTCATTTATTATTATGGCTGGTATTGTCAAGAACCTAAATGTATGTATGACAATAAAAAGCTTGAATATCTTAAAAAAAGAAATTGGGGGGGGGGGTTTAAAAGATATACTTTTTTATGAACGACACGTAGTAACATCAGCCAATGTTCATGTCATCTCTACATGAGAAATAGAACGATAAAAAGTAATTTATAAACTCTTTTTTATTAGGAAATCAAGTTGCGTGGCAAGAATACTTAAACTTTACTTTTCTGTTTAGTTAAAGACGCCATTTTTAGATGACCAATTAAGCAATAGTAGGCCACAATTCATGGTTTCCATGGTAATTAAAAAATTAACAAAAACAAGTTACAAAGCAACATTCCATTCTATGTCATTCTACAGAATGTCCTTTGATCATCATCTGACATCACACTACTGATCAAACATCAAAGGAACATTCTAGAACCAGAGTTTATAAATAGGACCCAAAATCCTGGTCACTCACAACCACCATAGACACAAAGGAATCTACAGCACAGATTGAATTTAGAAGAAAAATAGTGAAGTTGATCGAAATGGAGAAACCAACTAAACAGAACAAGAAGGGCAAAAACAAGGAGAAGAAAAATGTTTTCCAACCGACGGAGTCCAACTACAGTTCCTGGAACAACAGGATCTCAGGTCTCCGAAGGCAGAAGGAGGCCGTTGTTTATACTGCAACGGATCTTCCAGAGACTGTGAACATTCAGCAGGCAGTGAGGAGCCCAACCTGTCAGGCACAGGGCAGGGAGGAAACACAACAAGCCAAAGACCTCCAGGCAGAGAAGGGCGACCAGCCGGGCAGAGAGCCAGAGAAAGTGCCCTGCTACTGGACTCTGAAGAGACAGAATGCTGCTTCTACAGAGGGTGCACCACAGCAACAGGTGCCCACTCCAACAGGTGTTCCTCAGAGGCTTTTTAACAATGCAGATTTTCCTCCTGTCCAAAAGAAAACGCTCTGGACTCCACCAGCACCCTACCGCACCCCCCTGAGGGACCAGGCTGGCAGTGGCAAGGCCTGTGATGGGGCGGAGGTTCCCCCCAAGACACTGAATATCCAAGTCCCTGAGCTCAAGCTTCCACAGCAAGTGGAAGTTACAGAGCAATCCACCGAGGTCAAGGTGGACATCGATGGGTCAGGGGTTCTTCTCAAACTGTTGAGAAGAAACACGACTAAGGCCTGTGTTGGGGTTGAGGCTTCTCCCCCTACTACACCAGGTTTGATTTATGTTGGTGACTCAGAACGTCAGCAGCAGATAAGCCAACAGACGGAGGAAACCACCAAAGTTAAGGTGGTAAACGAAGAAGCTTCAGCTGTTCTGCTGGAGCTCTTGAAAAGGAACCAGAGCCAGGCCTGTGATGGAGTTGAGTTCACTCCTCCACCAGGTAAGATCTACGTCGGTGATCTCGAGCGTGAGCAGCTTGAGACACAAGACACAGAAGAATCCATCAAGGAATCTTCAGAAATGTTGATGGAGCAGACAAAGGCATTTGACGGGGTTGAGATTTCTCCCCCAGAAAATTCTAAAATTATTATCATCGAATCTGAGCTCAAGTGTCAGCAAGTAGTGATTGAAGAGGTTCACCCTTCAATCCAGCTTCACAAGGCAAGGGAAGCAAAACCCGCTCTTCTGGCTCAGTACAGAAGAAAGCCGACCGTGGCCTGTGAAGAGGTGGAGGTTCCCCCACAGCAGGAAACCATTCAGGTCCCTGAGCTCGACAGTCAACGGCTCAGCACTGAAGTGACGGAGGGAAACACAATAGTCAATGTGGACAGTGTAGCTCCAGAGGCTCCTAATAACATTGCCTGTGACGGGGTTGAGGCTACTCCCCCACTACCAGAAAGTATTTGGGTCCCTGAGCTCGGGACTGAGGCAACTGAGCAAACGACCAAATCAAACGTGGACCATGAAGCGTCTGCAGTTCTACTAGAACAGTTCCAAGAAGAGCCATCCGTGGCCTGTGACGGGGTGGAAGATCCCCCACAACAACATGACGCAATTCAAGTCCCTGAGCTCGACTGTCAACAGCTCAATGTGGACAATGGATCTTCATTAACTCAACTGGAGCTGGTAGGAAGACAGCCAAACAAGACAGCCTGTCAAGATGTTGAGGCTGGAACCCTACTGACAGAAATAACTAACGTCCCTGAGCTAGAGCGGCCACAGTTAAGGATTCAAGAGACTGAAGAAGAAGCCGTAACTCTCAAGACAGACGAGGAAGCTTCAGTAGACCTGCTAGAAGAGAACAACAGAGAGCCGACCAAGGCCTGTGATGAGGTTGGGTCCTCTCCCCCACCAGGACTGAGTGATGTGTCTGAGCTCAAAGGTCAGCAGATGGTGGTCCAAGAAGATCACACATCCATCCAGCTCAAGAGGGACACATCCATCCAGCTCAAGAGGGCCAGAGAAGCTGTGGCTGATCTTCTGGAAATGTTCAGAAGAAAGCCGACCGTGACCTGCTGTGATGGGGTTGAGTCCTCTCCCCCACCACGGATGGTTTACATATCTGAGCTCGAACTCCAGGAGCTCAGATCCAAACAGACGGAGCAGACAGCAAAGCTCCAGAAAGACAACGAGGCTTTAGCTGCTGAGGTGAAGCAGCTAAAGGAAGATTTGAGAGACAGTGAGGCTTTCTACGACCAGGCTGAGCAGAAGAGGGCTCACAACCTCCTCAACCTGGAAGTCCTCCTGTTCCAACTCCACGACAGAGTCAAGGCCCAGGAGATTGTGATTTTCCAGAAGAACAGGAAAATCCTCACCCTGCAACGTTCCAACTGGAAGGCCGCTGAAGCTGAGGCTCTCCACAGAGAGCAGCAGAGGCAGAGGGAGAAGGACGAGTTCGATAAGGAACTAGAAATGTTTCTGGTCCAGACGAAAGACCTGATTGAACGGACGTCTGTCGTGAAGAAGAACACTGAGACAACACTGAGAGTCCAGGAGAGGAAACGTCAGCAGAGGCAGAAGGACCTCGAAGAAGAGCAGGGCAAAGAGACAGAGAAAAAGCCCAAAAAATTATCCCTGAGGAAGAGATTTCTCCGGTTTTTCAGAAGGGCTTGAGAACAATTTGCTGCCTGACTGACACCCCCACCCATCCAACCGTATCCCTGAAAGCCCAAACTACCTTCAGTTTCCCTCATCCTCCAACCTTACCATATTCATTACATCTTTAAAGGAATAGTTCAACTTTTTGAATTTACTAGCTTTTTGCATCACTCTCCGGCTCAAGAAAATGCGACAGAAATCGTTCCTGTAACTGTGTGTGCGTTTTCGATGTAGATATGGGCAGAGGTCGTTCATCCAGGTTAGCTTAGCTCGAACACAGGTAGTCAAGGGGAGCAGGTCAGAAGATACTTAACAACATCACTTTAGCCCTCCTGTGTGCTTGTCATTACTTGTTTATACACCAGATTATTTTGTGCTTTATATTTTTTTACACGTTATGTCATTTTAGAGTCCGATACATACTGGAAAGAAACCAGGAAGTGCCCATAATAGTCACACGTGTATTTGGTGTTTGAATGACAAAGTGTAAAATTATCGAACGCAACATATTGGGTAATTAGACAAGTCCCAACAAGCACACAGGACCATTTACTGATGTTGTGAAGTTTATCTTTTGACCTGCTCCCCCTGACTACCAGTGTTTGAGCTAAGCTAACCTGGATGAGCGACCTTTGCCCATTTCTATATCTTAAATTCAAGCACAGTTCCAGGAGCGGTTTCTGACGCCTTTTCTGGAGCCGGAGAGTGAGGCTAAAAGCTAAGAGTTGAAAAAAATTTGAACAATTCCTTTAAAATAAAAAAGACAAACAAACGATAAAACAAATAATAAAAAAAACAATAAAAATCAAAATAATCATGATTTTTTTGAATCCTTAAGCATTTCCCTTTAAGTATTTATACAGTAAACACTGTAACAACATTAAATACAGAGAGTAAAAAGTATAGAATAGGTTTACAGTTGTTTAATGGGGCGATACAGAACGAGTGCCAAGTCCCACTTTATTACTGGAGTGACTTTTACACTTCCCCATTTCCATTCTGTCTCTCCAAAACTGTCTTAAAAGCAATTCAAAAAGGTTTGTTTAGTCTTACTTGAGAACTAATGATCATAATAATAATTGATAGGTTTTATATAGCGCTTTATTGCCTAGGCACTCAAAGACGCTTTACAGGGTTCCTGGTTCAATTCATTCACACCGGTGGTGGTAAACTACGAGAGTAGCCACAGCTGCCCTTGGGCAGACTGACGGAAGCGTGGCTGCCATTCAGTGCCAACGGCCCCTCCGACCACCACCTCAAAAATACAGCAGTCATACACATTCACACAAGGCAAGGTGGGTGAAGTGTCTTGCCCAAGGACACAACAACCATAACACCAGTGGCCGGGCGGGGATTGAACCGCCAACCCTTGGATCGTTGGCCAACCCGCTTAACCACCTGAGCCACAGTCATACAATTAACTTGTATGTTCATGTAAACAGACTAGTATTCTTTTGTTTGTACCTTGACATGTTTCGACTACTTCCTGCAGTCTTCTTCAGTAACGTCAGCTGTTGCCTTAAAAGCAAAAATGCCCCAAAAAATGATCTTAAAAAGAAGGCATTCAAAATATTTATCCAGAATAACCTGGTAAAGATTTCATAAGATGACATGAACCTCATCTACAGCTCTGGAAAATATTAAGAGACCAGTCTGGATTTTTCTCAAATCTTCATCTCTACATAACTTATTGAAAAATGCTGTTAATGACAAAAAATGTAGAAATGTTGTCAGTAGTTTATATTATAAAACCGAAATGTTCAATTTACTCAAACATATGCCTCTAAAGAGTAAAACACGAGACACTGAACATTTGGAGTGGTCTCTTAATTTTTTCCAGAGCTGTACTCTGCTTGAGTGACTTTTCTGGTCCTGTGTAGTAACCGTTCAGTAACACTGGGTGGCACTGTTTTATCCTGATACTTTTATGCATTTTACACATAGATAGATTTTACATAATACATCAGTTGTTCCAATTTAGAGCACAGACTAAAATGACATGCACACACTATAATATAACAGCTTACTCAATATTTCCACAATAAACATTTGCACCGGTAGAATCTGGTTCCTTTGACTGTAACTTCATTGGGGAGGGATGACTCGAAAAGTTTAGTCAATAAACAATTTGAACACACATTTTTAATTTGTTTTGGTAGCCTACTGTTCTCATTCAAACATTTTGTGGAAATATATTTGTATTATATGATCAACCTTATTAAATTAATCGCTAAATGGCATATTCATAAGTGTGAATTCTCGAATCAGAAACGATTCTTCATCGTGTTTGAAAATTAAACCAAACAATATATAAAAACGATTATATATTAAAAAAAATAATAAAAGCTATGAAAACACTGAATTTATATAATCTCTAATATTTTTATTCAATATAATGCTGTATTTTATATTTTTGCATTTTTTATGCCTTTACTGTACCCCGCGTTGGCTGTAATAATGTCAACTGTCGATAAAAATGTATAAATAAATATATATATATAAATAATAAATAAGCGTATCTGATTGTGAAGCTAACCTTGGTACTCCAGGCCGCTAGGTGGCGCTGTTACGCCATGACGTCAGCTGCCGGTTGACGTTCAGAAGCAAATGTACAAGAGTAGAGGCAGAAGCGGAAAGAAACAGGAAGAAGACAAATCGGTACCACAATGACTTCGTCCAAGAGACTAGGGAAGGTAAAAAGGAGAAAATCTATATTTATTTTAACTTATACCACTTTGTGAGCGCTTGAAATGACCTGTTTAGGCTTTGTTTAGGTAACCTCAACCTTGTCCACCGAGAGAAAATGTCGTAAACGTAAAGTGTTTGCCGTTGATTTGTCCCTAAACAAAATGAAAGGAGATTGACAGACAGAGAGGGAGAGAGGAGGGAGAAAGAAAAAACTAGTGGTTGAGTTTAAGAACGTGATTCAGCACTTTTACATAAAGAACTGTTGGGTATGTAAGGCAACGTAGAACAACTTATATGTCTTATTGAAAGTCAGGGAGGGTTTTATATGAGCTAGCGGCTTTGTTTTTTCCGCGCTGTCACCGTGTAAAGAAGGCACATCATGAGGAGAAAACGCCGGAGCGAAAACATGGAGACTTTTGGGGCTGGGGCGTGACGTCAGAGCTCAGCCGGTGTTACGACGTTTTACGTCAGTTAGTTACCGGACAATCTGATAAATGCCCCTAAATAAACCTAAACACATATAAGCTAACTACTGGAGCTATATTTCTGGAGATGTATGAGCCAAATGCTATTCCCCTATAGCTCATGTGTTGGGTCGTTTTGGCTCAACAGTGTTATTTTTTTTATTATTATTTTTTTAATTCTTTTAAATTTGTATTTTTTTTTAATTCAATTTATTATGAAAGTTGAATTTTTCCTCTGATTTATGAATGATGTGTAACAGCAAACTATTTATTTTTAAAACATGTGTATTCATTAAAGGTGGAGGCAGCAATTATGGAGAAAAGGTTTGTTGTCAAAGTCCCTTGTTGTCAAAATCAGTGAGTGAATATATCCTCGCAATCCGCTACCTGTCTGTACTGTGTGCACTGAGAAGAAACTCCCGTGTTAATATACATCGTAGGCTCTGTAAACAGGCATGTTGTTGGCCCCCTTTGTCCCTTTTGTTTACATACCTGTTTACAGAGCCTAGGCTGAGTATTATCACTGGATTTATTTTCATGAGGAGATATTCACTGATTTTGACAAAAAGCATTCTCCAGAATTGCTGACTGCACCTTTCAATGCTTTTGCTTAGACCTGAGCAAAGGCCTTTTGTACAGATTATAGTTTTTAAACTGTACTTTGCCTTCAAAATCATCATCACAATATCTGGTAGTTTCCTCTTGGTAGCTGAGGAGGTGCATACAATTGGCAGGTAGGCAGAACTGGGCGTAACACTTAGCTTATCCAACGGTGAGTGAACTTACAGTAGACCGGAGACGATACTCAATAATGCTTTAGAATTAGATATGCTTCAAAACATGGTTTTCAAGTAAAATTATAAAGGACAGTTTAGACTGTGTTTCTATGAGTTGCTATTAAGTCTTATACTTACAGTTTCATTTTGACACACAACTCAACAGCAGTCTTTTTACTTTTGCTTTTGATTTAGTGTGTGTGTGTGTGTGTGTGTGTGTGTGTGTGTGTGTGTGTGTGTGTGTGTGTGTGTGTGTGTGTGTGTGTGTGTGTGTGTGTGTGTGTGTGTGTGTGTGTGTGTGTGTGTGTGTGTGTGTGTGTGTGTGTGTGTGTGTGTGTGTGTGTGTGTGTGTGTGTGTGTGTGTGTGAATTCCCCATACTAACGTGACTTATGAGTTAACGGAAGACTCATCATCATAGATATGTTAATTCACCTGACGAACAAGTTCTCCTGGTTATGACTGAGATTTAATTAGCTGTCAGTCAGTTTATTGTTGACATTACAAATCAGAATTGACTGGACTCACGTGCTCTTCTGAACATTTAAAACCACAATAGAATGACTAGGGCTGCAATTTTATAATGGATTTAGTAGGCTTACTATTTCCCTGTACAATTGTTTTGAAAATAATGTGTACCAAAACTTCAACTACTGTATGCTGTTGCTGTATGCACCTCAGCTACCAAGATGTCAAGACCAAAAAAAAATATTTTACAATAAATCCAAGGAATATTATTATTATTATTATTATTATTATTATTATTATTATTATTATTATTATTATTATTATTATTATTATTATTATTATTATTATTATTATTTTCATCTATATCTTAAAGGTCCCATATTATGCTAAATGCACTTTTTAAATGTGTTCTAACATATGCATGGGTCCACGGTGTGCCTAGAGACTGCCAAAATATTTTAAAAAATAACAATCTCTCCTGTTCTCACTCTCCCCTTTTCTGAAACCCCCACCCCTCCCCCTCAATAAACTCCAGTCAGAATTCTCCTCGTTTCTGACCTCACAAACTGGAAAGCCAGAAGCTTCCACTGTGCAGCCCACACCCCTATTTCTTATTGGTCCACGGCCCTGACAGACAGAGGGCGAGGCGTATCTGGCTTTGCTTCCGGACAAGGGGCGGGGGCAGCTCAAAGATTGTATATTTACGAGGGGAGCTGCAGCTCTTTTTAAAAAATAGGCCATTGTGAGATTAGCTGAACATCAGCATAGTACAATAAATTATCTGAAAGTTTTTTTCAGCAAACAATTAAAGAAAAACGTATTAGGGACCACTAAGACCATATAATATGGTGTATAATAGAACGTATTAGGGACCACTAAGACCATATAATATGGTGTATAATAGAACCGAAAAGTGTATAATATGGGAGCTTTAAGAGCCAAGTTTTGCCAACCGTTTTTTAATAGCAAAAAGTCTCGTAACATCTACCTGTGTTATTTAATGGTGCGTGTGTTACGTAAGGGATAAAGTATAGCGAACGGGTCACTTGCTAGAAATAAAGACCTTCAAGCTGAACAGGAGCCCGACCCGCAGCGGAGGGCTCCTGTTCAGCTTGTCGGTCTTTATTTCTAGCAAGTGACCCGTTCGCTATACTTTATCCCGCTTATTACATGGCTACTACAAAAAATAAAGCAACATGTTGTTTTTATGGTTTTAACAGCCAAAAACAGTCCGCTACACGGTCGGAACTCACTCAGTAGCAACGGTAACTATGTCAAGCTGCGGCCAACCTAGAAGAGTTTAACAAAAAACAACTCGTTTCCCTAGCAACCCTGAGACCTTGTCTAACAACTGGAATAGTCATTGCAAACCCACTAGGTTCTTATGTAATGAAAACGTAGTTTAATACACCAGCAAATAGGAGCGACCAAGGATACGACCTAGTAACGGGGGAATAGTCTGCTCGCCCCGCTAGACTGTCTGCTTCAGCTGACCGGAGGCTCCGGCTCAGCTGTTAGCTAGAGCTACTGTTTTGCTAACACAACTCAAGACTCGCACACTCTACAAATAATAATTGTAATCGGCCAATATGTTTAACAAGAGCTCCATCTAGCTAACAAGCATCATCCCCCAACATAAATAACACAATTCACGAAGAAAATGACTGCGGAACAGTTAGCCTACATTGCGGGCTGCAGCCTGAAGTTACTGTGTAACTGTCATATGCGGCCAAAGTAGCCTACTCACGTCGTGTTGACTGGAGTCCTGTCGGACATTAACCATGACTCCTGTGTTCCCTGCTCTCCTGATACATGCAAAGTCATGTTGAAAAAGTATTCCATTGTTTTCTGAACGAGTAGTAGCCCTGTTTGTGGACGTCTATCCATCAAAACTATGACGTAGGTCCTTAGCGACGGCCCTTGACAGCGGTCTGCTAGCTGGAAATAACAGACCTGTAGAATGCTGTGATTTACATAGGATTCTCAAAGTGCCATGTAATAAATTACAATATCAAACCCCACACAATATTAGATGTTTTCTTTTATATAGCTCCAAGGATCAGCAGTTTGGAAGTTGCTGTGTTTTGCTAACCTTTTAATAGCAAAATGTCTAATTACACCTACCTGTGCTATTTCATGCTAGCTCTGTGTGATACATTTACACATGAGACACAAACTGGGACTAGGATTACTGTCTGATCTCATTGACAGATTAAGAGCCACACATGCTGACGCTGACTGACACCATTTACTGGTTAATCCCTTTGTTGACAAACAAATGCACACAGGCTATTAGGCTTTGGCACTGGGCATTAACATGTACTTAGTTCTGTTATTTTAAGATGGGGTGGAGGATTTGGGGAGAAAATGGCAGTCGGGATAGAGATTTGAATTTAAATACCTGGCTTCTACCTAACAAAGTGTACAGCTCATGTTAACTTTGACCAATCAGAAATCATATACGTTAAGTCTCATCTTCCATATTTGTTTCTATTATTATTTTTATTTTTATTTATTATTATATAAATCTCAGCTTTCCTACTTGTGTTCTTCTCATACTTTTCCTTATATTGCTCTGTTGAAGGAGCCCAAGACTAAAGAATTTCATTGCCAGCGACCGCTCTGTAATTGTTATGTGCATATGACAATAAAAAACATCTTGAATCTTGAGTGGGCCCATAACGGGTTTTAAAAGGTATACCGCGCTTTGAAAAAGTCATGCCCTGCGTTCCGAATCGCATACTTTCTACTATATAGTATCTAAAAAAAAGATTTAGGATGTCCCGATTCTTGTGGCCAGATTTAGGATGGTTAGAAGTACCCGGATGTCCTACTTCATCCGGCCAAGATTGTTAGTGTTGAAAACAGCATCCTATTTGGGCGTTTCTGACCCACAATCCAGTGCGCACGTTAAGTGAGGTCACATTGACGAAGCCTCCATATGAAAACAAACGGGGATGCGACGGATATAAAAGCAAGAGGCAAGATCAAGGCGCAATGTTATGATGAAATAAAAGAGTAAGCGTATGTCCCAATAGTATGCCTACTGCATCCTAACTAGATTATTTTAATCGTTGGATGTAGTATGTAGAACAGAAAAAAGAAAGAGTATGCGATTTGGAACGCAGGGCTGGTTTCAATACAGCTATTTTCCGTCATTCTGAATATTCCTGTATCAGAACCTTTACTAGAAGAGAAATGTGTAGAAAGAAGTGAGCATGTCTTGGGGCGCCCTTAGCTCAGTTGGTAGGGCTTCCCCCCCATGGGCCTCGGCCAGCTGCGGACCCGGGTTCGATTCCAGTCTGCGGTCGTTCTCTGCATGTCACTCCCCTCTCTGCCCCATTTCAACTCTGTCTGTACACTATCAATAAAAGCATAAAAATGCCAAAAAAAAAAATCTTAAAAAAAAAAAATAATAATAATAAGTGAGCATGTCTCTAGAAAAAACCTTGAGATGCTCACTTCAAACATGGACATATAAAGAAATGGACACCGTATTGAAAAATGGCGCCCATTCATTCCTATGAAAGCTGCTCATTGGCGCAGAGTAGCAACAAGGAAGCTGCCATACTGCTCTCATGTGAGCCCTGGCACGCCCGAGTGTATGACGTAGCGGCGCCATCGACCTATCAAGAAAGAGGGGGCGGCAACGGGCGGCAAGCGTTGCGGATGTAGAATCCTCATCCTGGTTCTTTAGCATTGTAAGCTAAAGGTTTTAGCCTTTTGCGAGCACAGTTGCTATAAGTCCCCCCCCCCCCCCCCGATGATTCGCTATGTGTGATATTTAAATTACACTCCGTTTTTGGAACGTACTATAGTGGTTAACAATTTCTTAACGAAGATTCCTCTGTCATCTGGTCAACCATTATTACCCAATGAAAGCTAAACCTAGCACTGTTTTGATAGCGTGTGTTACATCTTTATAGGTCCATGGTGCTTAAGTGAAATCAACCAAACAAATATTCAAATGCTGTGAGCTTTTTAAAGTTTACTTATAAGACTAATGTTGCAGCTATGAACGCAATTTCCTAATCAGAATGAGTCAGACACGAGACGGTAATTGAGCCGTGCACTGAGCATGGACCTATAAAGAAAGCACTGAGCCCTCGGGCCGAAAACCGAAACATTTGTTTCACTACGACTCTGTTCAGCTGCCCACGGCTGCCCACGGCTGCCCACTCCCTCCTCCTCCCTCGAAAACAAACTGAAAGCCGTTAAAAGCCGTTGGGCTAATAAAACGCTTGATGTGGCGTTTTGAAATGAAAAAACTTCAGATTTAATAGTATATGGTCTAAAGATAAGTTTGAGCCTATGATTGATATCCAGAAAAATTTTGCGGCGACACAATCTTGTTCGCTGCTTGTATTGGTGTGGACGGGAAAATCTGCCTTAGGGCTACCATGAAAATAAGCTCCACCCGCCAGCCCCATTCATAGCATGCAGTACCAATGGGTTGGCCACATGTCCATGCTGGCTGCTCGGAAAAGGCAGTGTCCTGGGGCCCTGACTTCAAAGGACTGCTTTTGTTTTCAATTTAGTTTAGAATAAGTCAATTATTTATTGTATTATGTCATCATACAAGTTTATTAATTAAAAATACAAAGACTGTGTTCAGCCAAACAAAAGTTTTTTTTTTTTTTTTTTTATCCAGCCATTTCAAATTAACACATTTGAGAGTTGTGATCACAATGCAGTGATACAGGTATTTTGCTTTTTTTTTTTTTTTTTAACCTTTATTTATACAGGTAAATCCCATTGAGTCCGAAGACTCTTTTGCAAGGGAGACCTGTTCCCATTTACACGTTACCATTCACACACACATTCATACACCGATAGCAGGCTAACTATCGACATTCACACGAGACAAGGTGGGTGAAGTGTCTTGCCCAAGGACACAACAACTATGACACAGGTGGCAGGGCGGGGATCGAACCTCCAACCCTTTGATCATCGGCCGACCCGCTCTACCAACTGAGCCACAGTCGCCCCAAGGTTATCGCGCGCGTGTGTGCGTGCGTGCGTGCGTGCGTGCGTGCGTGCGTGTCTGGTCTTCTCAGTAATCTAAGTAATTGTACTAATCCTCATTTTAAATCACCTGTTGTCTTTCAGGAGCTCGCTGACATTCGCCAAACTGGACTGAAGCATTTCTGCAACATTCAAGTGGATGAAGCTAATATGTTGTACTGGCAAGGCCTCATTGTTCCCGTGAGTAGTGAACAAATCAATCAATCAATGAATTTATTTGCCAGTGACAGTCTCTCTTCCCTTGAGACTGCGAAAGTTGTTAGGTTGACATAATTATCTACGTTAATTATAATTTTATTTTTTTAAATTGTCTTTAAGCTCTAATAGTGGCTGTTCTTCTATTTGTAAAATTGTATATTCTGTATTGTTGCTGCTTCTTTTGTTCTCATTCACTTGTATATATTGCATATTTTCATCTTTCCTTCTTGGCATTCAGTCTGTGGAAAACAAAAGGAAGAATGTCATTGTATGACTGAGAACATGTTTCTTATTGTGGCATATGACAGTAAACACTTTGAATCTTTAATCTAATCTACAAACTGTCATTTTTTTCTCTCCGTAGGATTGTCCTCCGTTTGACAAAGGAGCGTTTCGTATTGAGATAATCTTCCCTGCAGAGTATCCCTTCAAGCCTCCAAAGATCACGTTCAAGACGAAGATCTACCATCCCAACATCGACGAGAAAGGCCAGGTGTGTCTGCCCATCATCAGCGTGGAGAACTGGAAACCCGCCACCAGAACCGACCAAGGTGACCACGACAATGCTGCTTAAAGCTGGGGTGGAGGATTTGGGGAGGAAAAAATGGCAGTTGGGATAGAGATTCGACTCCAAATACCTCAACCGCTCCACTTGTTCTCTTTGGTCCCTCCCCTATGGTCCCTCCCTGACACGCTCTACACCAACAAAGTCGTGGCAAAGTGAATGGACAGTCCCAACAGCCAATAAGAACAGAGAATCAGAGCCTTGCTCTGATTGGTCATAGTGTACAGCTCATGTTAACTTTGACCAATCAGAAATCACATACATACATAAATACTAATACTAAAGATTTTCATTACATCAAAATCCAATTTTACATCACTAAAGATATGGCGTCTTTCTTTCATTCTATAAATTAAAAAAAATACTATGTCCAATGCTGCCTAAACCCCTAAGATTTGTCATTTCGTTAGCCTCATAGCATAATTGCCTTATTCATATTTACTCTGCTCTACATCTACTCTATTCTACATCTACAGGTGAAACTCTAAAAATTAGAATATCGTGCAAAAGTTCATTTATTTCAGTAATTCAACTTAAAAGGTGAAAATAATATATTATATAGACTCATTACATGCAAAGTAAGATATTTCCAGCCTTTATTTGTTATAATTTTGATTATTATGGTTTACAGCTCATGATAAACCCCAAATTCAAAATCTCAGAAAATTTGAATATTACATTTAAATCACAGCATTCTACAGGTCTGTTATTTCCAGCGAGACGGACCGCTGTCAAGGATATAATGACCGTTGCTAAGGGTCTCTACGTCATAGTTTTGATGGATAGACGTCCACAAACAGGGCTACTACTCCTTCAGAAAACAATGGAGTACTTTTTCAACATGACTTTGCATGTATCAGGAGAGCAGGGAACACAGGAGTCATGGTCCGTTAATGTTTTTTGTATGGAGTTTGCTTTTTTTTTTCTAGTTTTTTTCTTACTGGGTATGTTAAGTTGAATGCCTTTTTCCCCTGAGCTAAAAATCAAATTGACCCATAAAGCAACCTTCAACCTTGAATAATCTGTGCTGGGGTGGAGAATTTGGGGAGAAAATAGCAGTTGGGATAGAGATTTGAATCCAAATACATCAACCGCTACACTTGTTCTCTTTGGTCCCTCCCCTATGGTCCCTCCCTGACACGCTCTAGACCAACAACGTCGGTGCCAAAGTGAATGGACAGTCCCAACAGCCAATAAGAACAGCAAATCGGAGCCTCGCTCTGATTGGTCAAAGTGTACAGCTCATGTTCACTTTGACCAATCAGAAATCATGTACCCCAGCTTTAACCCTGTTTGTCTATTTCTTCCTCTTCCAGTGATCCAGAGCCTGATCAGCCTGGTGAACACGCCCCAGCCGGAGCATCCTCTACGGGCCGACCTCGCCGAGGAGTACAGCAAAGACCGCGCCAAGTTCATCAAGAACGCAGAGGAGTTCACAAAGAAACACAGTGAAAAGAGGCCCGACAACTGACACCACACACACACTCATATACTGAGACACACACACACACACACTGAGACACACACACACTCATATACTGAGAGACACACACTCACATACTGACACACACACACTCACATACTGACACACACACACTCACATACTGACACACACACACTCACATACTGAGAAACACACACACACTCTGACGCTCCCTCCCTCGGCTGTTGGCCCTACTTTCTTGTTTTCCTTGTTAAAAAGAGCCCACTTAATGACTCTATGTTCTTACCCCCAAAAAAACTACACAAATATGCCCATGTTTCGCGCAATGTTTTAGCACTGTCCAACCCCCCCACCACACACACCACTCCTACCATAGGGGCTCGTAAGATTCTGCTTTCGAAAATTTGCCCAAAAAAAACAAAGGCAGGACTTTTTGGTGAATATTGCAGAGGCACTGTTGGCCCACTAGGTGTCCACCTTTTTTCTGTTTTGGTTTTTGACTGCTTTCTACTGGAAAACTAAAATATGTCATGGAAAAATAAATACAAATATATAGTGCTGTTCTGCTTTACTTACATCGTTGAATGTTTTCCTGGGATTAATCATAAGATTATTTTTCACAGCCATTGTTTACAGAATTTCAATATTAAGATTTTGTTTTTCGAAAAAGTTTAACAATTGTTTATATCCGTCATCCTCCCCCCTCCCCCCTCCCCCCCCCCCCATTAAGATGCACTGTCGTCGCTAATACATGAAGAAAGAAAATTCAATTTTGTTTATTGATCGATGTTATTGACGCAGAAGTCCAAATGTAAAACGCAGAAATGTATGAACATGCAGCAACATTCATGTGTCCTTTTTTGAAGTGTTTTTGTATTTTTTGGGGAAAAGTCTCTTATAATTAAAATTCTTCCACCTCTGTCGGCCTCCTAGTACAATGAATGGTGTCGGTGAGAGCTATATATCGATAGCATTGTTGCTAGCTAAGGATGATCGGTCCGAGCCACTTGGTTTACATACACGTTTACAGAGCCTAGGTTGTGTATTAACGCTGGGTTTCTTTTCAGCGCACACACACACACACACGCATTACAAACAGGTAGTACATTATGAGGAGATATTCACTGATTTTGACAACAAGCGTTCTCCAGAATCACTGACTCCACATTAAGAGAAAATAATACTTCAATTTAGAAATACTAAAGTAAAAATCTTGCATTCACAATTCTTCTTACATTAAGTAAAATTACTTCAGTGGGAATATGAAGGTGTATTGAACTCTGAGATCCTATGTAGTATAGATGTGCAAACATTTTAGAAATCGGTTCATCCTAGCCTGAGAAAAGGCAGAAAGAGTGTTTTATGGTCTCACTGTCTAAACCCTACAGTTTACTGTGACATCACTTCAGTAAAAAATTAGGGTTAGGAACAACAGGACATCTGGGCCAAGGGAAGACTGAGGGAAGAAAAATCTAATTCATTATATTATAATAGCGATTTTATAATGATATAATGCTGATTTCGTATTGGTGAAGTATTCCTTTAAGTACTCTCAGCTCCCATCCACTATCTAGACCTCCATTCATACACTATCTATCCATCCATCCAATAATACACTTCAGCCCAGTCACATAGTGTTAAATACAGTTGGCTTTATTGTAGTCAGGGTTACAGTGAGTGACCTTTTTAACTTGAGGTAGAATTTTATTTTTTTTTACCCTAACTGCACATCATGCCTAAGATTAGGTTTCCCCAAAGATATCCACCATTTTACAGTAGAAATAAATAACCGTTGTTCTTCTTGAGGTTATAATGGTATGTTAGCTTAGCCTTTTGCTAACACGCCAATAATGACATCACAATGACATCATGAATCCAGGGTTGCGTTCCGAATCGCATACTTTCTATTATAGTATGTAGAAAAAAGATTTAGGATGCCCCGATTCTTGTGGCCAGATTTAGGATGGTTAGAAGTACCCGGATGTCCTACTTCATCCGGCCAAGATTGTTAGTGTTGAAAACTGCATCCTATTTGGGTGATTCTGACCCACAATCCGGTGCGCACGTGAAGTGACGTCACATCGACGAAGCCTCCATTTGAAAACAAACGGGGATGCGACGGATATAGAAGCAAGAGGCAAGATCAAGGCGCAATGTTATGATGAAATAAGAGAGAAAAAGTACGTCCCAATAGCATGCCTACTGCAACCTAACTAGATTGTTTTTATCGTCGGATGTAGTATGCAGAATAGAAAAAAGAAAGAGTATGCGATCCGGAACGCAGGGATGGTTTGTCTTTTTACTTATGGAATTGACTGATAGGAGATGGAACCTTGATGTCTTGTCCCTTCTCCAGTCTCTTCTCACACTCGATCAGGAAGTTCACTCCATCAATCAAACACTGGACCAGCTCCACCTGAAAACACACACACACACACGCACACACACACACACACACACACACACACACACACACACACACACACACACACACACACACACACACACACACACACACACAATAAGTTAGTTTCTGCAGAAAAAAACAGTGCGTTTAGAAGTGGTACTGGTAATTTATTTTGGCCCCTTTTAACAGTTTTACATCAAGAAGCTACATATAAATATATAAATGAATAACAAAGGCATTTGATTGCAAAGAAGAAGAAAAAAACGTATAAAAGTTGTATATGTGGTGGTGTGTTTATCTGCACTGTCCCACTCTCTCTCTCTCTCTCTGTCTGTCTCTCTCTCCCTCTCTCTCTCTCTCTCTCTCTCTCTCTCTCTCTCTCTCTCTCTCTCTCTCTCTCTCTCTCTCTCTCTGTCTGTATTTTACATAGAAGCGTTTGTTGGTATTGTTTTGTAAACGCAAGATTCAGACTAAGATCCGTCCCTGCTACTAAAAATGTAATTTGAAAGGTGAACTACACATTATTTAAAGGTGCAGTGTTCTATTCTGTTCTATTCTGTGCTTCTGTAGAACTGATGACATTCCAACTATGACGCTTCTAAAATGGCGGCGCCCATGCCTTGGTCCATGGTATGGAGAAATACGGAGATATAAGAGATCCTTTCTAAGGGACAAAATTATCATTCTAAAAAAAAAATTCAGCTATTAGGCCTATGCACTAAATTAAACGTATTTATGGCTATTATAATTATTTTCTACCAAGTCTGCTATGAAAAAAAATCCTAAAATTCTACACACAATGTAACATTTAGGTGATTTATTAGCTAAAATCAATATCCTCATTCGTAAATATGTACCCATTGGTGTAAAATCACCTCCGCCAATAATTTGAATTATCCTCCTGAGTGGAGAATTACAAATATTAATGTTAAATTTTGTCCATTGAGCAGGCAAGTCGTATGGAGGAAGCCATGTTTTTGGAATGTCATCAGATGCATTGTTTAGAATTTAGAATTGTTCTTGTCTTTGAAGGCCACTGTAGCTTCTGTTGTTATTCAAAAGGGGTGGGGTTAGGGAGCGTTGCATTCTAGAACTTTCAAGAACTTTCTTGATGATGTCACATTACACAGTGTCCCTTTAAAGGTATTACAGATATATTAGATTAATAGATTGGTCCTGACCTCAGATTTGCCCAGACGGTCGTTGTTGGAAATGTCGAATGTGTCTCCGGTGGCGGCGGTGTCCACTCCGCCTGTGCCTCTCTTCTGCAGACGGAGGTTGTCCAGGATCTTGGAGAATCGTGTGTCCTAAAGAGAGAAGTGTATGGAGCACAAAACATTCAAATAATAACAACAGAAAAAAACAATGGTGTACAGCTTTATGGACAAAACAAAAACACTACTTAAACAATGGGAGGACATTTTTCAGAAAGGCTCCTGTTTTACCAATAACTTTCGGCCTATCCAACCTCAAAAGCACATTTTCTTTTTTCTTTTTAACTACAATAAATTCCACTTTGCAAACTTTAATATTGATTCAGCATTCATTGTGGACTGGCTTTAGACTTGAATGGTACAGTGTGTAATAAATGTGTAGTTGGCACCATCTAGTGGTGAGATTGTAGATGTCAATTTACAGAAGCTACGGTGGCCTTCAAGGACAAGAAGCTGTAGTTACTAAAGATGGCATCATCCACCACTACCTCAAGTCTTTCCACAATATCAAGTGATGAGGTGAAGATGTATTTAGTTATTTATTCTATAGTACTTCTTCTTCTTCTTGGTCTTCCAACAGGTGCATTTCCCCAGGATGCCCACTATATTTATATGTGTGTGAACTTACTTTGTGTTCGACTATTTTTGTGAGAACCTATTTCAGTTTTAAACCTTTGGGGTGAGGACATGTTTGGAAACTGTTACAAACTTGTGTATGTGTTTGTGTCCGTCCGGTATCTGTCTGTCTGTCTGTGTGTGACTGTGCTCTTTTGTATGTGTGTGTGTGTGTGTGTGTGTGTGTGTGTGTGTGTGTGTGTGTCTACATTAGACCTGTGGGTGCACGCTTTTGCATGTGGGTGTGCTCATATGAATGTCAATGTGTGTGTGTGTGTGTGTGTGTGTGTGTGTGTGTGTCTGTCTGTCTGTCCGTGTCTGTCTGTCTGTCTGTCTGTCTGTCTGTCTGTTACCTGGCTGAGTTTGGGCAGGCGTACGTGCACCCCCGCTCTGAGCCCAGTCCCCAGGTTGGAGGGACATGTCAGGATGTATCCCAGACGCTCGTTCCACATGAACTCCCAGCCGCGCTCCTGGATCAGATGCTCCACCTATAAGACATCATGTGATTAAAAATACAGTTTTTATTTTTTTTAAGATTATTCTTGGACATTTTTTTTTAAATCACATTAAAACAATTATTTTTTGAGTAACTTTTTAATTAAATTTTTTTTAAATAAATTTACAAATGATGTAATGTGTAAATTAAAAAAAAAATAGTTCAAATCTTTATTTAATTTTTCACAACATAATAGAGCCCCAAGTTTTGACCGAACAGATTTTAGATACAGCTTCCTTTTTTTTTTTTTTTTTTTTAAATAAAGAAATAGTATGTAAATGTCATAGAAAATACATTTTCCGCATCTTTTTAAGAACAAAATGTCTCATAAATCAGACAATTAACAACATATGAACAAATCCTTCAGCAATAACCTTCAGAATACTGCTCAAAATAATTATCCAAAGTGTAGTCGATGTGCGAGCTTTACAAGTTCCTTTGTTTACCTGTTTCAGTCCGTTGCAGAACCTGTCGAACACTCTCTTCATGTTGCCTCCCTTCTCCATGGAGATGACTCTGGTGTGATCCTCCTCGTTGATCCAGATCAGGAAGGTCTTGTCATTGTTGTGCCTTCAGAAGAAAACCAAATTAAGATCTCATTCACATCACATCAATAACCGAATGTTTCTGTTGAGGGTGGAGAGATTAAAGCTGGGGTATGTGATTTCTGATTGGTCAACAAGTTAACATGAGCTGTACACTTTGACCAATCAGACCGAGGCTCCGATTCTCTGTTCTTATTGGCTGTTGGGACTGTCCATTCACTTTGGCACGACTTTGTTGGTGTAGAGCGTGTCAGGGAGGGACCATAGGGGAGGGACCAAAGAGAACAAGTGGAGCGGTTGAGGTATTTGGATTCGAATCTCTATCCCAACTGCCATTTTCTCCCCAAATCCTCCACCCCAGCTTTAACCCGTTCAGATTGTAATTTAGTAACTGTCAGTAGACACTATGTTGCTATCATTTTACATTGCGTTAAATGTGTTAGGATTACAATTTACTTATGAACGGGTCAAACAAAGTTGCAATGTAAAATGTCCACACACGCACACACACACACAGAAACGCACTCACATTGGCTATACACACACACACACACACACACACACACACAAAGGCACGCAGAAACGCACGCACATTGACTATACACACACAGACACTGACACATACACGCACACACACATGCACAAGTACACACAGACACACACAGGCTTGATGTAGACACACACACGCACACATACACAAGAGCACAGTCACACACACACACACACACACACACACGCACACACACACACAGCAGTGGACATGCATCAGGCTCCTACCAGATGCCTCTAGCGTCAGGCCAGTCTCTGGCCATGAACGCACAGGTCAACAGAGGAGAGACGGGTTTGTCAAACAAGAAGTGGTCCTACAGGGGGCACACACACACACACACACACACACACACACACACACACACACACACACACACACACACACACACACACACACACACACACACACACACACACAGGGAGAAGGAAGTTACAGAGGGGTAGCGCTAGGAGAATGAGGTCCATTTGGTGCATAACTAATTTGAAGTTTTAGAAAATAGTCAAAACGTGTGTATCAGTGATTTTGTAGTCAGAGAAAAATGCATTAGGAGTTTGAAAATGTTTCCCCCTTTCCCGCAAAAATAAATCTATAGTTAGACCCTCTCAAACACGCTGTTGAATCACAGATGGACAAATCCTATGCCCTTGTTTGAGAAGGGTCCGGTTGACCATACAACGACTCTAACCCTCGGCTTGCTATTAGAAAAAGCATTTTTCTCTGTGACTAAAAAATGTGCTGATAAAAATGTGTGACTTTTTTTTTATACCTAAAAACTAGCTATGCACCAAATTTACTTTTATAAAAGGACAACTATAACGTGGTGAAAACTCTAGGAAGGATAGAATAAACTAAAGGTAGCCTACTGAAGGCCCTGCACTATAAACTAAAAGGTACTAGAGGGTTTACACTACCAGTGTTATACTGGGATTTGGGCCTTACCAGATCCCCCTGGAGTCAGGCCAGTCTCGGGCCATGAAGGCCGAGGTGAGTAACGGAGACACGGGCTTGTCAAACAGGAAGTGATCCTGATGTAGCGTTAAATAATCATAACAGAAATATAAGTCCAATATTAAAGTAAAGTAAAGTGTGCTTTTAGGGCAGGAGTAAAAGACGATCAGGTCGGACAGAGTCGTTGCCGTCCTGCAGCCAGCCAGCCATCGTTACTGATGAATGAGAGGGACGATCCTTATCTCGTAATTTCGAGATCCTTATCTCGTAATTTCGAGATCCTGAGTGTGCTAACTGCTACATTAGCTGTGAAACATTTTTTTATTTGGTGAATGCTCAGCGCCACCGTACAAAGGAATATTTCTATTTCCAAATGTATAACTTTTAAGATTTTCCGTGTATAAGTGCAAATTAAATGAAATTCTGAAATATTATGCTATTCCATTTTTAGCAAACTTAAAAAAAAAATCATACTCCTTGAGCAAACCACTTTAATACCAAATTTCAAACCCCCACTCACGTCAATAAGCTGCTGTTGCTCCTTGTCTGTCATGTCTCCCAGGCTGTAGTACTTCCCTTATTATTTTAACTTTCCTTAAAGCTATAGTGCGTAACATAATATAGTTACGCACTAAAGCTTTAACCACTTTAATCACAAATTTCAAACCCCCACTCACGTCAATAAGCTGCTGTTGCTCCTTGTCCGTCATGTCTCCCAGACTGTAGTACTTCCCGGCGAGGTCGCCCTTCAGCCCTGCGAGCGCCATCACAGCCACACGCTCGACCTCGCGCCGCTCCGCCCGCGTGCACGCAGGAGGCAGGCTCAAGCCACGGATACTGCGGCCCGTACGCACACGGGAAGAAAGCACGTACTTCGCGTCAAAGACACCGTTGGTGATCTGGAGGGGATAAAGAAAGAAAATGTAGCTTTATATACACATGTAGGAACAATGTTGTAGACGCTGGTGGGGTCAGGGGTCAGGGAAGAAGGGGAATGTAGTTTTATATACATGAAGAGGGGTGATAGTGTAAAGATTTTTTATGTTTTTTGTTGAAAGACATTTTTCATTTACAACAATAAGGCTGGTTAAATGTGGAGTCAGTGATTAAATGTTGAATGTTAATACACAGCCTAGGCTCTGTAAACTGGTATGTGAAGTTGCGAACAAAGGGGCCCACCCTACGCACACACACAGTACAGACAGGTAGCGAATCGTGAGGAGATCTTCACTGATTTTGACAAAAAGTGATTTTGACAACAAGCGTTCTCCAGAATCACTGACTCAACCTTTAATGAACGTAAGGGGACAGGGAGAGACAGGGAATATAGTTTGGTATGCATGAAGGAAGAGAGATAGTGTAAACATGTTTTGTATTGAGATAAGCCAAGTCATTTAGGTTACAACAATAAGGCAAGTTAAAGGTGTAGTCAGCAATTCTGGAGAATGCTTTTTGTCAAAATGAGTCAATGTCTCCTCAAATCCGCCACTTCTCCATAGGGCCTCTGTGTGCAAGCTGAAAAAAAAATGCCAGTGTTATTACACAGCCTAGGCTCTGTAAACAGGTATGTAAACAAAGGGGGCCCACCATATATGCACACATATGGTTGCAGATCGTGAGGAGATATTCACCGATTTTGACAACAAGCGTTCTACAGGATCGCTGACTCCACCTTTAAAATGTTACTGCACAATAAACTTTCCCTTTGGGGACAAATAAATTAATTGATGCTTAAAGGTGGGGTATGTGATTTCTGATTGGTCAAAATTAACATAAGCGGTACGCATTGACCAATCAGAGCGAAAAAAAACAAAACGATTCTCTGTTCTTATTGGCTCTTGGGACTGTCAACTGTTCAAATCTCTATCACAACTGCTAATTTCTCCCCAAATTCTCCACCCCAGCTTTAAAGACCACACATTTCTTTAGGTTTGTGTGGTGTAGGATGTTGGTGTATTTACCTTGGATGAGTCGAGGTCGGTGGGGTGTTTCATGGTTCTAGGATCGTATCCGTTATGTCTGTCTTTGATGATCGGGTCGAACAGTTCAGCAAACACCTGGAAAAGGACAGAAGTTTCACAAATGATGATAGGGAACCAAGAACTATGGAGTCTGATCTGTGCCATAAGTATCAAGCAAAAAACGAAAGAATTTAAGATGAAATAAAACATCTCATTGAAACAAAAAAAAAAATCATGCTTTATTAGACAGTTTCGAGACACAGAGACATGCAGAGAACGACCCGGGCTGGATTCTAACAGACGCCATATCAACTGAGCTATGGGCGCCCCAATGAAATTTCTTTTTGCTCTTATTTAACAATCTTTTACAAATTACTCAAAATGTTTTAATTTGAAAAATTTAAATCTTTGTCCACTACAAACAGCACAAATAAGTTCAATTAATCAATTTAATTTAAGGAGAACGATACATGGACATATTGAAACACATGAGACCCAAACTGTAACCCTTTAACCCCCTCTGTTACCTCGTAGCTCTCTTCATCTCCGGCTACAGCGCCCACAGTCTTGATGAAGGGGTGTCCGGGGTTGTCCACTCCGGTCTGGATGCACTGGTCTACGGTCCAGTTGTTTGGGGTGAGCTTGTCCCTCAGTTTACCGTAGATGGCTGGAGTCAGACACGTCGCCATGCAGTTATTGTGTTTCCTCAAGTCGGGGAAGTCGGCGCTACAGGGGGGGAAAATTAAGAAATTTTGGAAAGATTTTAAGATTCTAGTAAAATAATTGTCATTATGACGTTTTTGTGCTTTTTCTACAACATTTCCAGCCATTGCAGTATATTTTCTTGGTCCTTTACTCAAAAAGCCGGCGTTGGTAGTTAGCTGATGGAAGAAGACACAGTTGAATGCAGATGAGGAGGTCTCAGGAACAATTCTTGTTTATTCAAACAACAAAACTCATCCTGCAGTCAAAACGAAGCCAATAAGAATTTAAAGTGTTTGTAGCCAAATAAACTAATAGAGGTATACCTACACAAAACAAAAAGCTATGAAGAGTTCCTTAGTTTGAGACCTGCCTTTTTCCAGAATTGTGGCTGCTTTTAACCCTAACCAGCTCCACCCTAATGGTCAGAGGGCAACCTCTGGCCCCCAGAGGACATCCTGAGTTTAGTCATCACCTAGAGTCGATATGTCACGTTGGCCAAGAAGTCTGATTCAGCAACTTTTAAGACAATGCTGATGATGATGATGCTGATGGCCAGGGTCAATAAACTACTGTTAACTCTTAGCCAGACTGTCTTTGATTAACTCATAAGACAGTCACCTTTGTGTGAAATTTGAATGATCTACAGGTCAGCCTTGAGGGTTTCCTCACTCAGGCAGCTGACATCCCTGACTTTGCCCCCTGCCAGAGGAGGCATTGTCTTTGTCCTGCTCTGTAACAGTATAGGCCTTAATATAAAATGTATAGTATCATAATACACTACAGTAATCTTAAAATGTGTCATAACGAAATACACTACAGTAATCTTAAAATGTGTCATAACGAAATACACTACACCATGGTTTAAAAGGTTGAGTCAGTGATTCTGGAGAATGTTTGCTGTCAAATAACGTTTTGTCAAAATCTGTGAATTTCTCCTTAAGATCCACTACCTGTTACTGTAATACGCAGCCTAGGCTCTGTAAACTGGTATGTAAACAAAGGGGGGCCATCGTAGCTAGCAACTTGCATACATACACACTGTACCTTTAAGAAAGTAACTCAAAATGTGATTTTTATATAACCTAGTACTTGGGACAGAGCCACATAAAGAGTGATGGAAAGGTTGCGAGGTGTGTGTGTGTGTGTGTGTGTTTTTATGTGTGTGCGTGCGTGCATGCGTGCGAGAGAGATAGAGAGAGCGAAAGATAGATAGAGAGAGAGAGAGAGTGAGTCAAAGGTAACACAGATGAAACTCGAGAGTGTCAGTCAGTGATACTGCTGTTGCTGTGGTCAGATGTTCACTAATACCATCCACATGATTTCACTGACCCTCAAAGTGTGTGAATCGACCTCTATGTATCAACCTTTATAATGGCTTTAAAGATACAGTGAGTAACTTTTTTCATATAAATGAATATCAGTTACATTCAAGCCATCGGCAAATGAGTTGCCACAAAGTTGATTAAGCCTATCAGCTCCACAAAACTCTCTCTGTATTTCTCAGTATGGCAGCAATACAAACTAGTGTCCCCCCCTGACACTGGTGCAGGAGCTCAAGAAAAATCCCAAGAAGAGCCCAAGAAATGCTTCAGTTGTTGATTCTACTGCTAAGAAAAAAAACTGGATGTACAGCAGAAGGTATAAAATCCATGTGTGATCACTGAAGGCTTTACCTCATGTAGATGCACCGACAGTGTTATTGTAATTAGCAGAATTCCTAATGTGGGCGACAGAAGTTACGCACTATAGCTTTAAGTACATGATGCAAAAACTTGATATTTCCGTTACCTTGGAGGGTAGAGCTTGTTTCTTGCTGTCTCTGCTAACATGGAGTTGCTGTCACTCATCATAAAGCCTGTTGCCATGGTTCCTGCTCCCAGGCTGGCCAGCAGCACCGCCTTGTTACGGCCGGACATCAGACGGGTGAAGGAGGACGCCATCTTTAATATCAGAGAGGAGGAGCTGATATGGGGAATGAGCCACAAGAAAAAATAGTTAAAATGAGTTGAGTTGATAATCTTTTTTTTTTGTTTTGTTTGATTTTTTGACATTTGACAGTTGTCTCTGAGTTAAAATGACATGGAAATACACCATACAATACATGATAACAAGCTTTCACACGTCATGTGTGTACTGTACACACTGCCAATTCTTAAGTTGTTTTAATCTAAATTGATTGATTTTTTTTTTTTAATTGGAACATGTAAAAGCAAAAACATGTTCGAAATTGTCCCCGAAGAGCAATTTGTTTTGCATTCAGTAGCCTAGTCATAAATAGCATCACAGCCTACAACTAATAAATAGTCATCAATAAAGATGAGGAAAATACACAAGTCATACGGGGAGATAGCCTATCGTATCATTTTTCAACTTGTGTTTGGAATATGACGACACATACAGTACAAGAGAAATACACAGTATATACATGTAGGGGTCGAGCATCAAGTGTTTCGACCATGATTTGCAACCATTGGCTCATTCTGTGCATCTCAACTGATCTTGTTCAATACTATTCTTTGATTCAACTTTGAAGGTGATGTTGTCTAAAGCCTGTCTGTCTGTCTGTCTGTCTGTCTGTCTGTCTGTCTATCTATCTATCTATCTATCTATCTATCTATCTATCTATCTATCTATCTATCTATCTATCTATCTATCTATCTATCTATCTATCTATCCACACCTGCTGCTTTAAATACTTCAAAGACCCCCCAGTCTAATGCAGTAACGAGATTAGAGTGGAAGGTGGAAGTAGCAGATGCTGTTAGCCTCTTAGCATTATCGTAAAGTCGCCCACCCACTAGACGGCTTGGTTTATAATGTCCACTAAAGGCTATAGTGAGGCATAGCAGGAGTATATTCAATTGTGAATTTAGTCTAGAAAAAAAATCTCAACTTCTAAAGCACTTACATCAACTAAACTTTCCATAATTGTTCTTAGCAAATATTCTGAAGGTTATTACAAGTCAATGTAGTCAATTGTACACAGAGGGCACATGTTTTGAGAGAGAGAGAGAGAGAGAGAGAGAGAGAGAGAGAGAGAGAGAGAGAGAGAGAGAGAGAGAGAGAGAGAGAGTGTGAGAGAGAGAGAGAGAGAGAGAGTGTTTGTGTGCGTCAGAGGAGAGTGACTGAGTGATTGAACCCCACCATTTCCTCTGTGCCATTCACTTTATGTCACCTTAATACCTTGTGTGACTGTGTGGGTCAGTGGTTGGTAGTTGATATTATTTATAGATTGCTGGATGGCATGTTGTGCTGCCAGAATCTAGTGCCAGGAAACAAGTCATCTCTCTCTCTAACTCCGTACGTGTGTGACATTCAAAACTGATCACACAGTCACAAGACTAGACTAGTGTGTAGCCAATTCTCTCTCACACACACACACACACACACACACACACACACACACACACACACACACACACACACACACACACACACACACACACACACACACACAGAGTGATGGGAAAGGGGAAGTTTTTAAGCCCCCTGTAAGCCCAAATCCACAAATGGAATATCACTTGGGGAGTTAGTTAGTTAGTTGCATGACAGCAAGCATCCAAAAAAAAGTTATAGGCATATTTATCAATTAAAAAAAAAAGATACTGTTGTTTAAGTTTGATCAACTTTGAGGCCATGGGCGATGCTCTGGTTCTTATGACACAATAAGTATTTTGAACCAATCATGAAAGTCCTCTGCCCGGACGTTCTATAAAAACAATGACTGTTGCCATGGTGAAAATTTGATACGGCCACATACATACAGTCCTTTCAAACGGTCTAGAAAGTAAAAAAAGTACTAAAATGTATAACATTTATGAACATTGAGACACCAAACTTTGATATTATATAAAGGTTTTTTTCCGACCAGGTATCCAGTGCCATTAAGAATATAAGAGTATCTCAACCAATCAAAAGCCTTCTCTAGCGGCAAACTGACCCTTTGGTATTATGGTCAGGATTACAAGCAAAACCAGTATAGTCCTGGGATCAGCCCCAGGACTATACTGTGTGTGTGTGTGTGTGTGTGTGTGTGGGTGTGGAGAGGGGGAACACACACACACACACTGCCCTATCACCAGACCACTGTGACCTTTTAACTCTAGTTGAGTACGTGCCGGATGCAAGATCAGCTTTGTCCTTTTGCAGAGGACGAAGGAGAGTTAACAGGTATTTAAAATAGGCGACATCTGACATGACGTCTCATTTAGTGTTCCGAATTCATGAAATGCCCAGCAAAGAAATTTTAAAATGAGCAGTCTAGCTACTTTTGGTGTATTTTAAGGTATGATTTTTGAATTATACACACATCTCACTAACTTTTTTTAGATGATTTTCTTGATTTTTTTTGTATTTTAATGTATTTTTATCCTAATTTGATATCCTTTTATATTTATTTTAGGGTTAGGGTTAGTGTAACTGTACATTTTGGCAAGTTCAGTGTCTCCCAAGTTGAAATAAAGGTCATTGAACTGACTTGAATTGAGAAAAAATATTTAGTTAAGATGTTCAAGATTTAATTGAGTTGAATTGGAACATTTAGGAAGTGCAATAAAAATATTTTTTGACAGCCAAGCTTTTCGGTTACAGTTCAAAATCCTAAAAACTTAAACTTACAATCTTTCTCATCCTTTTTTCAAATATTTTTCTTCAGATACACATCACCTTTACAGAATCAAATTCTGCTTCTAACCTGTATCCATTTTTCTTATTTGAAACATTTAGATCTAAGCATATTCTTAACACCTTTACACTTGCACCCCCTTGAAAACCCCTTAGATTAACTTTAAAACGTCAAAAAGATGCAACAACAATAATACCAAAAAGCCAATATCTTATCTGCTATGTAGCCTTCACCTTCTTATACACATATAAGTCTACAAAGAGTTTCACATGTCTTCGTATAGCAAGTAAATGTAGCTATTGTAGCATTTCTGCAAAAGGTAATAAAGATAGTAATAAAAAGTGACAGTACCTGTAGAAGAGCTGCTCTGCCTTTTTGCTTGAAGGTCTCCTCTTTAAGAGCTCTCCACTCTCCGCCCCCTGGAGTGGGATTAAAACCAGGGGGCCAATCGAATGGTCCGAAGCAAAACGATACGAACCAATCAGGGAGGGAGGGGTTAGGGTTAGCTCAGACCAGACACACATTAAGCAGCATGACCACCCAGGGTCCGATATCACTGTCCAGTTTGACCTTGATATTTTCAAACCACAGGTCACTCACACACACACACACACACACACACATTCAAAAGAGCACACACACATTTATATCAGCACACACACACACACACACACACACACACACACACACACACACACACACACGTCTGGCTATAGTCGTGAGGGCATTCATTGACATAATGAATTCCCTAGCCCCTTTACCCCTTTACCCCTAATAAACGCACGTACGCAAACACACACACACACACACACACACACACACACATTTGTAAGGCTATACTTGTGAGGACATTCATTGACACAATGCATTTCCTAGCCCCTTACTCTAACCCTAACCATCAGAACTAAATGCCTAACCCCAACCCTTACACTAACCCTAACATAAACCTAATTCATACCTGAACCTTAAAACCTAGTGTTAACCCTCAAACAGCCCTAAAGGCCTGTCCTTAAAACCTAGTGTTAACCCTCAAACAGCCCTTTAAAGGCCTGTCCTTAAAACCTAGTGTTAACCCTCAAACAGCCCTTTAAAGGCCTGTCCCAAAGTGAGAACTAGAGAAAATGTCCTCACTTTACAGAAATGTCCTCACTCCTAAAGGTGTAAAACTGAAATTGGTACTCACAAAGATAGTTGTACAAGTGCGCGCACAGACACACACACACACACACACACACACACACACACACACACACACATACACACACACACGACTATGTCTCACTCTCTTGACCCTGAGAGCTTAACACACTGCAACTTTAGAAAACACAGGATAGAAATTAACGTGAGCAATATTCGCCCTTGACAACAAGCACAGTTCTAGACGGCCATAATGTTGGAAAGATATTGACAGATTCAGACTTCCACGATCAATAACTCATAAGCAAAATGCCACTAAAACACAAACCAATGCATCTTTGCTATGGTCATAAGGCAGACAGACAGACAGACAGACAGACAGACAGACAGACAGGCAGACAGACAGACAATGGGCTACAACCTCATTTTGACTGAAAGCAGACGTCCTCTAAGCTCCACTAATAACATTGCTCTCTATGTGCAGCGGGCTGTGAGACGAGAGCACAGGGACCGTCTACAAAGGGAAACACCCAAGAGAAACATATTCAATATTCAATCCCTTCACTCTGATACAGTGCAGTTATTAGTGGAGCTTAGAGGACGTCTGCTTTCAGTCAAAATGAGGTTGGAGCCCATTGCCTGCCTGCCTGCCTGTCTGTCTGCCTGCCTGTCTGTCTGCCTGCCGTCTGTCTGTCTGTCTGTCTGTCTGTCTGTCTGTCTGTCCATGGAGCCCATTGTCTGCCTTATGACCATAGCAAAGATGCATCGTTTGGGTTTTAATAACATTTGGCTTATGATTATGAGGTATTGATCACAGAAGTACCGGCCATAAAAATACAATTTGCAACTACAATATATTTCACATTTTTGGCTTTTATTGTGTGTTAATATCTGTACATTACAGAGAGAATTGTATGGAAAAATACAACATGACTGGACTTTTTAAAGTGAGTATGTTCATTTAAGAAAGCAATGGTCTTAACTCTTAGATACTAATGCATTTGAATGTTCCCGACATCAGGAATGTGACAAAATTATTAAAAAGGTGCTCCGAGGAACTTTCACTTTGTGTTCATTCTTGCGCCCCCTTTGGACTAAAAGCGGTAGTGTTTACTAAGCCAGCTGTTGTTCCTGGGTGAGCGTATACCCCATGACAAAGGCATTATGAAAAACAAAAAAAAAAAAAAAAAAGCATTCTTTGCACTGATGGTCTTGTTTGCTGTTACATGTAATTCATGATCATCAGAGGAAAAATTAGACTGTTTTAAAAATATCTAAAAGTTCCTCGTAGCACCTTAGAATAAAACCTAAAAGAACTCAGTAACAGTCTCAATACAAGGACAGGGCAGAGGGGACATCGTGCTAGTTTCATGCTATAAACAAGTTTAGAGTCTAGAGACATTCTTTAAAAATCAATAGTGCAAAGATTACTATTTAACTAGTACAGTCGACAGGGTTCAAAAGATGATATTACTCAATTATCAAATTGAGAAAAGAACAATTAATAACAGCGGTACATGTAAAATTTTAATTATTCTAACGGTAGGGTGTTGTATCTAGTAAGAAACCTTTTAGGTGAAAAACAGCAGAAAATGAATATAAATTTGGGAAAAGTTATTTACAAAAATGACAAAATAACTAACAAACTTGAGAAGCCATTTTTGATTGTCAAGCAAGATGATTGAAACAGTATCTTTATAAAGTTTTTTCAGATGTGGAATGTGATTTTAACTACAATATATCTTTGCAGCAACATGCAAATGTATTGGGACAAACAAATTGGCCATGTTCCAATACCCATACAGTATTTCCCTGCTATTTAGTATGGTAGAAAAAGATTTAGGATGTTCCAATACTTTGGGTCGGATGCAGCATGCTGAAAAATACCCTAATATCATAGTTTTAAGTGTTGAAATCAGCAGCTTTTTAGGCAATTTTTACCCACAATCCACTGCAGTGGAAGTTACGTCACATGGACTGAGCCTCTGAGTGAAAACAACCAGCGATGAGACGGATATATAAGCAAGAGGCAAGTTCAAGGAGCCATGTTAGGATGAAATGAATAAGTAAAAGTACATCCCAATTGTAGCATACTGCATGCTTACTACATACTTTTTATAAGCAGCTGTAGTATGTAAATTAGTTACAAGAAAGAGTATGAGATTTGGAACGCAGCCTAAATCTTTTTATGGCATACTAGCAAGTATGCAATTATGGATATTGGAACGCAGGCTACATACAATATGGAGGTACATTTTGATGCATACTTAAGTTCGATAGCAGCTTAGCTAGTAACTACATTTGAAGTTTCTAACATGTTAATTTTAACAGTCGTAAAAGTATGTTATATACAGTTTTATCATCTGTTTTTTCAATATCCACATCAACATTTGCGGGGAGACTATGGCTCAGTTGGTAGAGCGGGTCGGCTGATGATCAAAGGGTTGGAGGTTTGATCCCCGCCCTGCCATCTGTGTCATAGTTGTTGTGTCCTTGGGCAAGACACTTCACCCACCTTGCCTCGTGTGAATGTCGATAGTTAGCCTGCTATCGGTGTATGAATGTGTGTGTGAATGGTAACGTGTAAATGGGAACAGGTCTCCCTTGCAAAAGAGTCTTTGGACTCAATGGGATTTACCTGTATAAATAAAGGTTAAAAAAAAAAAATAATAGATATTTACATAGAAAGGCACGTTTTCCTGAGTTTCCTAAGAGCAAGAAATGGTGTTTTTATTAATGAAACAACCTCCGCTTTATTAAGAAAGAATCTCAAGTAGATGTTTATATTTAAAAGGTTGATATTGTAAGAAGTGCGTGTGTGTGTGTGTGTGTGTGTGTGTGTGTGTGTGTGTGTGTGTGTGTGTGTGTGTTTCTAAGTTATATTTATTTAACCAGGTGGAACTCTTGGTTCAATCTTCAGTGAGAGTTCATAGAGCGTATCTTCATCCATGACTAGAGTCTTATCCAATAGGAACTGGGTCACCTGCAATTGGGACAGACAAAAAACTATTTTGGGTTAAAAGTTAAAATGGATACAAGGAGTTTTTAGTTGTGGTTGATTGTAGCGACCCCTTTGGACAAAAGCATTAGTTTTTTTTAACCACACCAGTGCCTGCCATCTATCTATCTACAGTATCTATCTATCTACAGTATCTATCTATCTATCTATCTATCTATCTATCTATCTATCTATCTATCTATCGCCTGCTGTCCTAAAGATCTTTTCTAGAGCGTGCCAGTGTCGTGTGCGTTTGTTTTGGAAGTGAGTGAAAGAGAGACGGCAGGATGCATGGCCATGAGGTAATGTATTTATATGTGACTAGATTAATAATGGTAATATGACCACGGTGAAGCAAAGTAAACTGTGATTTAGTAGCATTCATAAACACAGGCTTTGTAGGGATTCAGACCCGAGCAAAGGCATTAATAATAATATACAGTATATAGATAGCATTATTTTAACCATTCCTTTAAAGAGGCACTGCGTAACATTTTAAGTAATTTATTAGCTAAAATCAATATCCTCATTCATAAATATGTCCTCATTGATGTAAAATCACCTCCACCAATAATCTGAATTATCCTCCTGAGCGGAGAATTACAAATATTAATATTAGATTTTGTACATTGAGCAGGCAGGTCTTATGGAGGCACCCATGTTTTTGGAATGTCATCGGGTGCATTGTTTAGAATTTAGAATTGTTCTTGTCCTTGAAGGCTACTGTAGCTTCTGTTATCATTCAAAAGGGTTGGGGTTACCCAGGGAGCGTTGCATTCTAGAACTTTCTAGAACGTTCTCGATAATGTCATATTACACAGTGCCCCTTTAAATTCTTATCACTTTATATTGCCTGGCTAACTCAACAGTACAGTGCATGTTATTGGACAAACCTTGGGTTGGTGTTCTATCCTGTAAGGTGCTTGTTGAAATTGACGAATCTCTCGAATTATATGAGAAATCTACGGAGAAGAAGAGACAGAGTTAGTTGGCGTTAGTTAGTTCATCGTTCACAAAGCCTGGCTCATCTCAGTTACTTTTTATTTTATAAAAATTAGAAGAGATAATTGATAGAATGTATAATTTAATTATTCATAGATTCCTTACACATCTGAACTCCTTTATCCTGTATCGGTTTGATTTTCTTGTGTGACATGATGTGTTCTGTGTAAAGGACAACATGCTCATAACCAATTGCCCCTAGTTGGATTAATGTTTAAAAAAAATATATATTTTTGGGGATTATTTGTCTTTATTAGACAGATTTGGAGAGACAGAGATGAAGTGGGGCCAGAGAGGGGAATGACGTGCAGAGAGCGACCCGGGCTGGATTCTAACCCGGGTCTGCTCATACACTCATACACATAAAGGTACAGTGATAAATAGTCCATATCTTTATTGAATACAAGCTCAACATTGTTGTCTACTGTATATGCAGGTGAAGTGGGTAAATAGTTGATATATTTACCATCCTCATCTTGGAGAAGTTAACCAGTCCTTCCTCGGTGAAGTTTGGCGTTCCCTCTTCAATGAAAGCCAGGTCTGTCAGGTACATGCCCAGGTAGGGCACGCAGGGAGGGTTACAGCTACACACAGACAGACAGACAGACAGACAGACACACACACACACACACACACACACACACACACACACACACACACACACACACACACACACACACACACACACAGTTTAAGACATTTCAATACCTATTAAGGCCTTTTTTTAATAAGGGTAATCAATGCATCTAAGGACTTTTTAAGGATTTGTACCAATACCGTTACCGGTTTTAAGTACTTTAATTAGAAACATTTAAGTTTAGAATAGAAATGTAGGCCGGGGTTTACTAGCAAAAAAGTTGTTTATCTGCTAAAAAAAAATAAAAATCACAGCTACAGTTAGACATGACTGAATGTGCCGGGGTGAAAACAAAAATATGTTTTTTTCTTTCTGGAAAATTAGAAATTGAAATTATTTTTAAAGCCTCTGGAAACCTGGTAAAAAAATTATAATAAAATTCAACATATGATATCAACGTTGGGTTGATATCATACCTTAAGCTTTGTTTAATCGTGGGTCAGGTCTGGATTTGACTCGGAGATAACTGCCGGTCAGTTCTTTTTAAAAAGTACAGAGTTAAATTCCAAACCCGAGTGGTGATTTTTCAGCATTTACTTTTTCAGCGTCTCTCTGAGATTCTTGAACCTCCCTTCTGATGAAACCGTCTTCTGCAGTCGGTCCATCAGCGACTTGGTCTGAAAACACACAGAGAGAAAAGTCAAGTTACAAAAAAAGTTTATTTATTTTTCTCAAACGACCATTAAAAAGGTGGAGTCAGTGATTCTGGAGAACGCTTGTTGATAAAATCATAAATCATAAAAAAAAAAAAAAAAAAAAAAAATGTGTATGTTGTGATGGTGCAGGTGTTTGTTCGGGGGAAAAAGAAGAAGGAAAAACTGCAAGTAATATATATATATATATATTTTTTTTTGGCATTTTATTAGACAGTTCAGAGTTGAAATGGGGAGACAGAGAGAGAGAGAGAGAGGGGGGATGACCTGCAGTAAAGGTCCACGGGTCGGATTCGAATCCGTGACCACTGCAACGAAAGCCAGAGCCAATATGGTACACACTCTATCCACTACGCCACCGGAGCGCCCGTCTGCAAGTAATATCTTGTTAAAAAAAAAAAATTGTGTCGTATTCTGACCTGTTTGGTGACTTTAGCCCATGTCTTCATACCCCTGTCTCAAATAACCCGTAAAAGGCCATAAAATATATACTTATTAAAACATACTTGAAAAAATATGTGTATGAGGAGGACGTTAGTAGGGTTTTTAGTATGAGTAGGACGTTAGTAGTGGGCTTTTAGTATGAGTAGGACGTTAGTATGAGTAGGACGTTAGTAGGGGGCTTTTAGTATGAGTAGGACGTTAGTAGGGCTTTTAGTATGAGTAGGACGTTAGTATGAGTGGGACGTTAGTAGGGCTTTTAGTATGAGTAGGACGTTAGTATGAGTGGGACGTTAGTAGGGCTTTTTGTATGAGTAGGACGTTAGTATGAGGAGGACGTTAGTAGGGCCTTTAGTATGAGTAGGACGTTAGTATGAGGAGGACGTTAGTAGGGCTTTTAGTATGAGTAGGACGTTAGTATGAGGAGGACTTTAGTATGAATAGGACGTTAGTATGAGGAGGACTTTAGTATGAATAGGACGTTAGTATGAGGAGGACGTTAGTAGGGCTTTTAGTATGAGTAGGACGTTAGTATGAGGAGGACTTTAGTATGAATAGGACGTTAGTATGAGGAGGACTTTGGTATGAATAGGACGTTAGTATGAGGAGGACGTTAGTAGGACTTTAGTATGAGGAGGACTTTAGTATGAATAGGACGTTAGTATGAGGAGGACGTTAGTAGGACTTTAGTATGAGGAGGACTTTAGTATGAATAGGACGTTAGTATGAGGAGGACGTTAGTAGGACTTTAGTATGAGGAGGACTTTAGTATGAGTAGGACGTTAGTATGAGGAGGACGTTAGTAGGACTTTTAGTATGAATAGGACGTTAGTATGAGGAGGACTTTAGTATGAGTAGGACGTTAGTATGAGGAGGACTTTAGTATGAATAGGACGTTAGTATGAATAGGACGTTAGTAGTTCAAACACAGCCTGAGCCTTTAAAGTCTTGTGTTCTGACCTGTTTGGTGACCTTGGCCCAGGTCTTCTTCAGCCTGTAGATGGCGCTGCGGTTCATAGCGGAGGTGATTTCCAGAACGCCGTTGTAGTTGTTGAGGCAGCGACAGATGTCTGCCACGGCTAACCACTTCTCTATGGAGCTAGCCCGCGAGCTAACGTCTGTGTGCGTCATTATCTGAGAGGCTACCAGGTTACTCATCTAGGGAGGAGGAGGGAGGGGGAGAGAGAGAGAGTGGGAGAGGGAGGGAGAGGGGTTTTGAGGGAGAGAGAGAGAGAGAGGGAGAGGGAGAGGGAGAGAGGGGGGGGGGGGGGGGGGGGGGGGGGGGGGGGAGAGAGGGGGAGAGAGAGAGAGAGGGAGAGAGAGAATTATACACTTGAAAAAAAAAAAAACATCTTTCATAAATGTGCTATTTTACTAACAAAGTTATGAGGTACACTTAGTCAAAAATAATGCATTTTTATAGTCAAGATTTTCATAAATAATTTTTCTGTTATGCCATATCACTAACTACTCCACGTATGTTTCCATCCACTTTTCAAATTAGCTTAAAATAACAGAACAAACTATGATCATAAGACTTCAACGATGGTATCAAAAACATTGCCATAATGCAGATGAAATGAAATGCCAAAATATCTGCAAAAACTTTGTGTTGATATTCATAAAAGTAAATCAAAATGTACTGGCTTCAATAAGGCATTTTTCGTTCGATATTATTTAAAGCTGGGGTATGTGATTTCTGATTGGTCAAAGTTAACATGAGCTGTACACTTTGTTAGGTAGAAGCCAGGTATTCTAAATTCAAATGGCTGTTGGGCTATCCATTCGACTTTGGCACAACTTTGTTGGTTCTCCCCAAGGATCCTCCACCCCATTGAGGTATTTGGATTTGAATCTCTATCCCAACTGCCATTTCGTCCCTCCCCATATCCTCCACCCCAGCTTTAATTTGCATAAAAACTTGTAAATGGAAACACACAAACTAAATCTCCTGTTGTTTCGGATATATATATATAATATATAGTATAATATTATCCATCCATACACTGTGGCAGACAGTAATGCAAAAAGACAGTTTCAATCTTACATCATTGAAGTGCTGGCTAGTCTTCATGATGTATGGAGTCCTCTCAGATTTGTCCACCTTCATCCATCCCTGACCCAGGAACTCCCTAAGGATTTCAACCAATCACAATCATTATAACCAGCTTATATTCATCACCTAATGCAGTACCATGGCTGGTTTATGTCTGGCTATATTTACAAACATATTCAGCAAATATATAACCTGATAATGTATTCATAACTGTGCAATAATAATGAATACTACATTTATAATACACTTTAAAAAAAGATGCTCCTGGGTGAACATACCTTAGAGAAACTATATAAAAATAGCATTCTTTGCACTGATGGTCTCGTTTGCTGTTACATGTCATTTAAGATCATCAGAGGACAAATTAGACTGTTTCAGAAATATTTAAAAGTTCCTTGTAAAAGTTATTGATATTCTTACTTAAATAAATATTGTATTCAACACTTTCATAGATCCCAATACTCAGAACTTATCACACTGTTGTTACAAAGCATGTTGCACATATTTTTTTTTTAAAGATATTTTTTTTGCATTGTTATGCTTTATAACAATGTATAGTGTAGAGACAGAGGTGAAATGGGGCAGAGAGGGGAGTGACATGCAGAGAACGACCGCGGGCAGGAATCGAACCCGGGTCCGCTGCTGGCCGAGGCCCATGGGGGGGGGGGGGGCTACCAACTGAGCTAAGGGCGCCCCCATCATTTGTTTTAATACTATTGTTATATTAGTATTTTTTTCAATAAATTCATATATTTTATATTCCTGGATATTGTACTCACTCATAGGGAATACTCCTGAACACAATATGATCCAGTAGTGTTATCTGTTCTGCTATTTCCATGGCCGAGAGAGACTCAAAACACTCCGCCTTCGGACTCTCCGCCTAAAGACACAGACACACACACACACACACACACACACACACACACACACACACACACACACACACACACACACACACACAGGCGCACACACACACGTTGTGTTTTCATCACTTGCGAGGACACTTTATTTTAATTTCCCTGACCCTCTAACCACATTTGAAGCTGGTTGGCTTTGACTAATTAAGTAACTCAAGGGGGTCTAGAAAAAAAGCCAGATCTAGCTACAAAGTTGCCCTGTTGGCAATTCTGGCACACACACACACACACACACACACACACACACACACACACACACACACACACACACACACACACACACACACACACACACACACACACACACACACTACTTGTAGCACAGAATTAAAAAATACTACCCCATAAAAACACTAACCCTGCGTTCCAAATCACATACTTTTTCTTTTTACTACACTACATACTAAAGTACAGAAGAGTTTTAGGGCCACAGGAGAGAAAAAAAATCACATAAGGAAGATTTTTTTTCATTATGTTGAGAAATGTCAAGAATAAAGACGAATAATCCAAAATGCTATTGGAGTTAGTGGGGGCATTTATGTATTTTCAGCATACTACAATTGACGTGCATGTTTCGGGACATCCTAAATCTTTTTCTGGCATACTAAACAGCAGGGAAGTATGGGGATTGGAACGCAGGGTCAATGTACTCTAAACACTCTCTTTATATATGACTAGGATCTAAGTACTGTTAAGCTACAGCAGTGGTACTCAGACTAACTTCACTCTTACCACAATGAAGTGCAGCAGAGGGCAGCTTCTCTGAAGATACATTAGTTCAACAACTCTTTAATAAAATTGTTATTAGTTAAATCAGTAAAATCCTTTCTATAATCTACATTGTAGAGTATTTGTGTTAATACCATAGACTGTGTGTGTGTGTGTGTGTGTGTGTGTGTGTGTGTGTGTGTGTGTGTGTGTGTGTGTGTGTGTGTGTGTGTGTGTGTGTGTGTGTGTGTGTGTGTGTGTGTGTGTGTGTGTGTGTATATACTGACCATCTGTAAAATGTCCTCTATCCTCAACTGAGCGTCATCCGCTTCTTCTTGAGAAAGGCCACTGAAGAGAAAACAAAATTACATTGTTTGTATATTTTACATACACATTTAAATATTGATTAGAATTCAAAAGTCACGAGCAAAAATCCAAAAGCCAGACAGTTTTTTGGCTAAATTATTATTATTATTATTATTTTTAATACAAATTCTGTGGTTGACCTTGGGAAATTAATAAAAGGGAATTTTGAATAAAAACTGAAAAAGCAATAAATAATCATGAATGAATTGAAATGCAAAGATTCAATTATTTCTAAACAGACAGACATACAGACAGGCAGACAGACAGACAGACAGACAGACAGACACAGACACACCAACAGACAGACAGACGAGCAGACAGACCAACAGACAGACACACAGACCAACAGACAGACAGACAGACACACCAACAGACAGACAGATGAGCAGACAGACCAACAGACAGACACACAGACCAACAGACAGACAGACAGACCAACAGACAGATAGACAGGCAGACAGAAAGACAGACAGATGGAATAGACAGACAGACAGTGTGTTTGTACCTTAATATGTTAGTTGTTGCTTTCCTCTCCTGGGGCAGAAGGTCTGGGTCTCTCAGAACTTCTTCCAGGAGAAAGATGACTCCGCTCTTTAGATCTCCGTTCATCTCAAAGTCCTGATGGAAAAACACATTAAAGCTGGGGTATGTGATTTATTATTTATTTTTATTTGTAGTATGTAGAATAGAAAAAAGAAAGAGTATGCGATTCGGAACGCAGGGTCAGTCTACACAGCCTGCAGTGTCTATTAAATGGCGCCCTCTTAGAGGCGGTTTGAGTCTGATACTGATATCAATAAGAGCAAGAAGCATATGTGGACAGAAAGATCAATTGAGTGGTGACCCTTATTTGCAATGATGCCGAGTCAAACAAATCCAAAGCAAAAACAACAACACACACACAATATACACAATGCAAATACACAACAACTGATAAAGAGAAAAAAAACAATTGAAACATTTCGGCAGTGATGTAGAATGGCTGCTATTAAAATTAAATGAGTGAAAGTACAATTTGGCCTAATTAAAACAGTTACAGGTAGAGTTTGGCAGATCTAAGATAATATGTCTGAATGTGTTAAAGGATATGATGGTATTAATTAAAAATTGATGCTGTAAGTTATAAAAGGTTCCTACCCTTTCATACCAAAAAGAACCAAGAGCCAGTTCCGAGCTGGTGCTGGGGCCTGTTCAAAACTGGTTACAGGCTTATCCCAGTTATGAACCGGTTGGTTTCACACCGAACGGAGCCAGCCATGGAGCCGGCAAGAGAGCAACGTCATATTACGTCTCGTAGTAGCGGTGTTTTTAAATATGGCGGGCATGAGGTTTGATTTGGTCGGGTTGGGGTTGGTCAGGATAATCCCTCCCCCCGGGCCGCTGGCGCAGGCAGTTCTCATCTCTAGCCCAATTCAATCCTGGGGCTGGGGTTGAACCGTTTTTTTACAGGCCGTAGCAGGCTCTCTGGCGGTGTGAAACCAAAACACTGGCTCTAGCTCGGAACTGGCTCGGAACTAGCTCCAATTTTTCGGCGGTGTGAAAGGGCCAGAGATAAGTTGTGTAGGTTATGAACTGACCTGTGAATGCTTAGAGACCCAATGTCTGAGCACGTTGAGAACTCTGTTGGTGGCCGCTCGCCGGATGATGAATTCTTTATCACAGATTTTATCAGAACTACTGTAAACTAGAAGAGGAAAAAAAGGGGAAAGTTTAACAAGGTGTCAAATTCTTTAAGAAAATTCTTTATATATTTCAATGCATCATTCTGGTTCACATTATAAGCAAATAAAGAGCAGGGGTGTAAAGTAGCGAATTACATTTACTCGCGTTCCTGTAATTGAGTAGTTTTTTCGTGTACTTGTAATTTTTTAAGTGATTTTTGAAACCTATACTTTTACTTTTACTTTGAGTATGTTTATTTTGAAGTATTGTACTTTGCTACATTTTATATCACCTGCGTTACTGAGTAAAAAAATAGATAGGCTAACGGAGAGAAAAGAAAATAAATATCGCGGGGGCTTTTATTTTTACGGCACAATACCGGAAACTAACACAGTGAATGATCGACAGGAGGAGAGAACACAATGTAACTAAATGTTAACAACAAACATTGCTTCCCTCTATCATTAAAACAAAATAATCATAGTTAAACTCTCATTGTACCGCACGTGAAGACGTGAAGGCTTTTAAATGCAGCAAACCTTTCATCCAGCCGTGCGATCGGCCCCTCCCTCACCTGATAGTTTTGCTTTCAGTTTAACAGTGCAGAGTAGGGTGGAGACGGTGCGTGTTGCCGGGAGCTTTGAAAAACCTCCAGAAGATGGCAGAAAGTCAGCCTTCGGTCGAGAAGAAAGGTAAAACTAATAGACTAATGTGCAAGATATGTTACGCGCGGACACGCGAGTCATATGACATGCCCAGCGCGACCGTGAGAGAGAGAGAAAAAGGTATATGTGACCCTGCTGCACCTCAAAACATCACGACCAATTAGTTTACTCACTTTAAGTCGAATCTAAGTGGTCTATGACCAAGCAATAAAGGAATAAAAAACACAGGAAGTTTAAAGCTCCTTGACTCTTGCCACCACAACTGTCATCAATTAAGAACACTGTAGCCTACAATGCAACTTGCTTATCCAGCGAGCTCCATGAGATATAAATAAAATATGCCCTCACATTCCTGCTAGCAAAAGAGTGCCCTATTAACAACATTTGCAACGGTTTATTTTGATTTGGACACTTATTTTATTTAATTATTAAAAATATGTTTTACTTATTTGCATTTTCCTGGTTTTCAGTTCAATTAGGACATGTTTAAAGTCCAAAGTCATGGTTTCAAATGTTAAATAAGTGCATGTTGCAGTTCTTAAATCAATGAATAATTGTCTATAATAATTGTGATTACACAATGTCAATCAAAATAATCATGCTTATGATTTTTGTCAAAATCGAGCATCCTAACCTTGCAATGTCCATGGTTTAGATCAATTATACAGAATTACATTATTAGAACTGCAGCTGCAGTCTGTTTAGGTCTGTAGACCGGTTACATTCCCATTCTCCCATTACAGACTATTTGCTCCATATTTGCTTATCTAAAGTATAATGACACAGTGTACATCCATACATGTGTGGCACTGGTGACATTATTTGTTTAATTTGTGCACTTTAATTTGTAAAAGTGTTGCATTAATTAAACAAAACTAGGTTAAGATTTATATACCCTTGTCTATATATATAATGCCCTACACAGAAGAGCCCCCCCCGCCCCCTCCCGCTGTTAAAAAGTAACTAGTAACTTGTACTTTAAGTAAATTTTAAATCAGCTACTTTTCCACTTTTACTTAAGTCGATTTTTAGACCAGTACTTTCACTTTTACTTAAGTAAAATTTCATCCAAGTAATCATACTTTTACTTGAGTAGAATATGTTTGTACTCTTTCCACCTCTGATAAAGAGGTTGTATCAATGAGGCACTGTTTGAACTTTTTATATTATCTTAGAAAATAGAAAATACTGAATACACAGAATCATTTGGACGACATCTGTTGCGGTGGAAAAGAGCTTAAAGGTGAAGTAAGCGGTTTATTTATGTTAATATAAGTGTTAAATCGCTCTTTATTCATACAGTGATCACTTACATAATGTGCGCGTTTCATAAAGCCGATCTCTTAGTCAGTTGCTCTGCATGTAATCGGAAAATAAACTTATTGTAGTATCCCAAATTTTTTATCCAATCAGAAGAGAGAACGCTACAAACCAACACCCGTCTCACTCATGGTCTCACTGCCGGTGCACGCCAGAGCAACAGATGGGTGAATGTGTATGCGCCTACAATGGCGGAGCAGGCAAAAATCCTTCCCAATGTCTGTTTTGATGGTTTTTATCATGTTTTATCACACTTATGTATCTGAGATGATGCTAGATAACTCGCTGCTTGAAGACCGCAGTGCATTAATGTGGTGACGTAGGGACGAGGGAGGGGACTGCTAACTGCAGTGACTGACAGGAAGTTAGCTAAAAGAACCATTCCGCTTACAGCACCTGGCAAATGGCAAACTCTCAAATTCCAACAAGATTTTTTTTTTTTTAATCAGAATATTTTAACTTGACGGCACACACTCGAAGCCTTAAACACGACGCATTCAGGAACAGTAGTTTTTTAGAGCAACTCGATGCATTCATTAAAAAAAAATATCGAATCAAATCTTTATTAATTTGTAACAAGCAAACAACAAAGAAGAGACAGACCTACAACCTCGCCTTTGTTGAAAAGAAAAGGTCTTTTAGAGCAACACGATGCATTCATGAACACTAGTTTATTAGAGCAACATGGTGCATTCAGGAACAGTAGTTTTTTAGAGTTGCTCTCACCTTGTGATGTTCCGTGTCCAGCTGCTGCCGTGGCGATGGCAAACGCTGAAGCCGGTGACATCGTGCAGCGAGAATTCTCCCCGGATGTCACTGACACAAAACAGGAAATATACTGTTAAAAAACCTGCGTTCCAATTCACATACTTTTTCTTTTAACTCCACTACATACTAAAGTACAGAAGAGTTTTAGGGCCACAGACAGGAGAGAAAAAAAAATCAGATAAGGAAGATTTTTTTCATTATGTCAAGAAATGTCACGAATAAAGATGAATACTCCAAAATGCAATTGGAGTTAGTGGGGCATTTATGTCTTTTCAGCATACTACAATTGACGTGCATGTATTGGGACGTCTGTATCGTAGATGTCTTGGTGTGTGTGTGTGTGTGTGTGTGTGCGTGCGTGCGTGCGTGCGTGCGTGCGTGTGTGTGTGTGTGTACTAACCTCCTGACTGTCGGTATCGTAGATGTCTTGGTGTAGAAGGTGATCGAGGAGACATGTCTCCAGACTCGCTGCTCGCTGGAGCCTCCGGGATGAACTTATCTAGAGAGACTGTTTCTAGAACGGCTGAGAGAGAGAGAGAGAGGGAGAGAGAGAGAGGGGGGGAGAAAGAGAGAGAGACAGAGAGAGAGAGAGAGAGAGGGAGAGAGAGGGAGGGAGATAGAGAGGGAGAGACACTATAATATTCATACAGATGTATATATCGTTCATATTGTGTATTGTTTGAATATTTTGATTTATTTGATGCTTTGCTAATATTGCTTTTTTCTTTTTTTACTTTCATGCCAATAAAGCCCTTTTTGAATTTGAGAGAGAGAGAGAGAGCGAGAGAGAGGGAGAGAGAGAAAGACAGAGACAGAGAGAGAGACAGAGACAGAGAGAGACAGAGAGAGAGAGAAAGAGGGACAGACAGAAAGAGAGAGAGAGACAGACAGAAAGAGAGAGACAGAGAGAGAGAGAGAGAGAAAGAGAAAGAGACAGAGACAGAGAGAGAGAGAGAGAGAGAAAGACAGATCAAATACACACATGTAGTGGACATATTGTGGAAGCCAGTTATCGCTCATTACTTAATGGAAATGAAAAAAAATTTATTGGAATTTGGTAGAAATGTTGTCAGTAGTTTATATCATAAAACCAAAATGTTCATTTTACTCAAACATATGCCTTTAAATAGTCAAACGAGAGACACTGAACATTTGGAGTGGTCTCTTCATGTTTTCCAGAGCTGTATTTTTCGACTTTCTCTCCACTTTATATTCAGAGTTTAGTTCTGACCTACTAGACCTAACCTGCGTTCCGAATGGCATACTCTTTCTTTTTTCTATTCTACATACTACATCCGACGATAAAAAGAATCTAGTTAGGATGCAGTAGGCATACTATTGGGACATACTTTTACTCTTGTATTTCATCATAACATTGCGCCTTGATCTTGCCTCTTGGTTTTATATCCGTCGCATCCCCGTTTGTTTTCATACGGAGGCTTCGTCGATGTGACGTCACTTCACGTGCGCACAAGATTGTCGCCCAAAAAGGATGCTGTTTTCAACACTAACAATCTTGCCCGGATGAAGTAGGACATCCGGGTACTTCTAACCATCCTAAATCTGGTCACAAGAATCGGGACATCCTAAATCTTTTTTCCACCATACTATATAGTAGAAAGTATGCGATTCGGAACGCAGGGCTAGTGTTGTGCTGCTGTAGTTGTTTCTAGTGAGCAGACTGTCAGCTGTTTCCAGATGTAGTTGCAAGGGCACAAACACACAGCTGCTCCCCAGGGTAACATGCTCCTCTCCTGGGTAACATGCTCCTCTCCTGGGTAACATGCTCCTCTCCTGGGTAAAGCTGCTGACCCACTTCTGTCTGTCTGGGTTGGCAGGACACTATCAGATCCAAGGATTAATATTAGATCAGAAGTATAATCCTATTTGGAGATGAGACGAGACCAATGTTTAAAAACTGGAGTGAAAGAAAAGCCAAATGAACACTGTAAAAAATTAAAATGTTAGGAATATTCAAATGTTCAAGGGAAAATGTCTGCACTAGATTTTTTAGTTTTGAAAATATTAAGTTTGAAAGAAAACTGCCTCGATATGAGCCATTAATTATTTTTTGTTGAGATAACTTATCATTAATTTTTATTTTTTTGTCATTTTCAAGCTTTATTAGATAGTACAGAGTTGAAATGGGGAGAGAGAGAGAGAGAGAGAGGGGGGATGACAAGCAGTAAAGGTCCACGGGTCGGATTTGAACCCGCGACCACTGCAACGAAGGCCGGAGCCATTATGATACGCGCTCTATCCACTACGCCACCGGAGCGCCCCATAACATATCATTCATATGATATGTTACTTCAAGATCTGAGTTCTGCAAACTAAGAATTTCAATGAGTAGCAGTTGTTCCAACTAATTCTCTGTCATACAGAAAGCAAACAAAACCAAGTCGGTCAAGATGTTGATTCAAACATTTAACGGTTTTAAAACTGTCTGAATAACTGAAAAAACAAATTCTTAGTAAGTAGCACTCAAAACTTGAACTTAAACAACATAAAAATGATCATTTATTTCAACAAAAGATAATAAGTTGGCTCAAATGGAGTCAGGAGTTTCATTTAGTGCAAACAGTTGCCTTGACATTTTTTTTTTCCATTTTCATAACAGTGTGAGTTGCGTGGCTTCACATTATAGGAATACTTCTCCCATACCGGTGTTCAATTATTATAACATCGCTGTAACAATATAATGAATGAGGTTATTCTTCCCTCTGTCTAACTGTGATGTCACACATGGGAAAATGTAGGGTTAGACAATGAGACCATAAAACACTCTTTCTGCCTTTTCTCAGGCGAGGATGGACCGATTTCTAAAATGTTTGCACATTTATACTACATAGGATCTCAGGGTTCAATACACCTTCATATTACCACTGGTGAAGTAGGTCTTTCAGCACATGTTCACGTATAACTGATAGAGTGTTAATAATGTGCATTATATTCCAGCTGCTCCATACCTCTCCGTATGCTCCTCCTCAGCTTCCCACAGAAAGCATCCAGTCTGGGCATGTCCGAGCTGACGTCATCCCCCGGCGCCGGACTCAACTCTGGGGAGCTGGGGCCGCGGCTGAGGTCCACAGGGGTTTTATTTATGGAGATGGGAGGGGGTGGCGAGCTGATTCCTACCCCAGGAACGTGAGGCAATCCTGGGGAGCGAGTGGCCGTCGGAGGGGGTGAAGAAAACCCCGATGGAGGTCTGGTCTGGGTGGGAGGCGGGGATGGCATAGCAGGGAAATGAGTGGATGTAGGGGAATTCTGTGCGGATGAATTTGGGGTTGTCAGGTCCAGTGGTCCCATTTTTCCACTGATTGGGGAGCTGAGAGAGAGCTTTCTGGAGTGGACAGGGGAGCCGGTTCGGGACGGGATGGACAGAGGAGGAGGAGAGGAGAACTTGCGGCATAAACGAGGGGATTTGTTGTTTAGAGGGTCGGTGCCCCACGAGGCCTGGGGGTTAGTGGCAAAGAAGATCTCCAGAGACCTGACAGAGAGAAAGAGTGTAGCTGTAGTTTAGGATCTATAGGGTTACCGCTCCATACCAAACCGAACTGTGCTACTTAAAGCTGGGGTATATGATTTGGGGAGAAAATGGCAGTTGGGATAGAGATTCGAATCCAAATACCTCAACCGCTCCACTTGTTCTCTTTGGTCCCTCCCCTATGGTCCCTCCCTGACACGCTCTACACCAACAAAGTTGTGCCAAAGTGAATGGACGGTCCCAACAGCCAATTAGAACAGAGAATCGGAGCCTCGCTCTGATTGGTCAAAGTGTACAGCTCATGTTAACTTTGACCAATCAGAAATCACATACCCCAGCTTTAATGGAAACTGGGCTTTAAAAGTTGGAACAAATGCTGGACTGTTTACTCGTGTTCTTGTTCAGTGCAAGAACATCACATTGAGGTAGTTATATGCATTAATAAATAAATAAAAACTAAATTAAAACTATATAAATAGTACCATATATAATACTATATAAACTAACTACTATGGATTTAACGGTTTTACTTGGTCTGGTCCAGAGCCAGCTGTGTGATCTTCAGACTGTAGTCGGGACAGAGAGACATGATGGACAGACGGTCACATGACAGCTGCTCCACTCTGGGACAGTGAGGGGGGGGGGGATGGATGGATGGATGGAGAGATGGATGGATGGGTGGATGGATGGATGGGTGGATGGAGAGATGGATGGATGGGTGGAGAGATGGATGGGTGGAGAGATGGATGGATGGATGGATGGATGGATGGATGGATGGATGGAGAGATGGATGGATGGTTGGATGGATGGATGGATGGATGGATGGATGGATGGATGGATGGATGGAGAGATGGAGGGATGGATGGATGGATGGATGGAGAGATGGATGGGTGGAGAGATGGAGAGATGGATGGGTGGAGAGATGGAGAGATGGATGGATGGATGATTGGATGGATAAATGGATGGATGGAGAGATGGAGAGATGGATGGATGGATGGATGGAGAGATGGATGGGTGGAGAGATGGATGGATGGATGGATGGAGAGATGGATGGGTGGAGAGATGGATGGGTGGAGAGATGGAGAGATGGATGGATGGATGGATGGATGGATGGAGAGATGGATGGATGGAGAGATGGATGGAGAGATGGATGAAGAGATGGAGAGATGGAGCATGGTTGGATGGATGGATGGATGGATGGAGAGATGGATGGACGGAAAGATGGAGAGATGGAAAGATGGAAAAATGGAAATTAAAATATGGAAAAATGGAGTGAATGTACAGTAAGAAGCCATGCATGAGAGGTTAGATGAAGACGGGTGGATCACACAGACAATGTAAAAATGATCCAATATCTGTGTGGGGTTCGATATGGCTGCAACCCACTCATAGGATATCCGATTGACTTTTTTTAACGTTATTATTTTAACTATTTAAGCCATGGGACAGTTGAGGGAGGCAGCAGGTGGATGGAGAGATGGAAAGATGGAAAGATGGAGTGAATGCAATGTAGACAGTCATGCTTGAGAGGGAGAGGGAGGGTCTATGATGTAAGTTGTTTATTTTATTTTGTCGTTTATTTTAATTTGGTCTTTTGTTTGTGTGTTCACTTTTTCAGTTGTGTGTTTGTGTTCTTAAAAAACAATTAAATAAATAAATGCAAAAAAAAAAAAATCATGTGTAAAAGTCAAAGTCAAAATTATTTCTTTGGGGGGGGGGCACCCTTAGCTCAGTTGGTAGGGCGTCCCCCCCCCATGGGCCTCGGCCAGCAGCGGACCCGGGTTCGATTCCAGCCCGCGGTCGTTCTCTGCATGTCACTCCCCTCTCTGCCCCATTTCAACTCTGTCTCTACACTATCAATAAAGCATAAAAATCCCCCAAAAATATCTTTAAAAAAAAAAATTATATTATTTTTTTCAGCACATTTAAATACAACATGAATTGACCAAAGTGCTGTACAAGATACAATACAAAACAACATATAAGATACATGAAAGAAAAAACATATGTAGCCTTGTCGTATGTAGCCTACCTGACAGGTATAGAAGTGAAGGGCTTCTTGTAGATATCCGCCAGTTTGTCAATCACCACGGCAGCGGTGGTGAATATCCGGTAGGTGTGTAGAAACGTGTTGAGGAAATCTATAGATAGGAACCTGAGGTCTGTGAGTCTCTCTAGCAGCCGCTCCACACTGGCGTAGCGGATCTGAGGAACTTTACACGAGTTCAGCGTTTTACTGAAACATATATCTACGTCGTCTTTATGCAGCCGCGTGTCAGACCTAAAAGAAAAAGAATGGTCGTGTTAGGTCACTATTTAGTTAGTTAAAGACAGGAAATATTGCTTCCCTTAGGGACTATATTCAGTGGCAGTGACAGTATTCGGTTATATTACAGCAATATTCAGTTACATACACTACACTTGTTTACTATACTGTATTTAAAAGGTGGAGTCAGCAATACTGGAGAACGCTTGTTGTCAAAATCAGTCAGTGCGTTTACATGCAGACTCATAATCGGGTAAATAAACGAATAAGACTTCAACAGGACTTGTAAAATGCATGTAAACACCTTTATCTACTTCGCACACAAATCGGAACATTAAGGGACAAGCGAAGTCGGATAAGAACACCTAGATAACTCGTTCATAGTCGGCATTCTCTCTGCATGTATACAGGGATCGGACATCGCATGTCGGTGTTCTCGTTCTGCGCTTGCTCGAGAATCCCTGTGGAGGATTTCACAAGGAAGTGGTAGGAGACGACGTAAAAAATAGTTGGGTTATCGTCGGAAGGGAACCGGACGTGGCTCTATAACCACTTGTTGAAAGGGCTACAGCGCCACCTAGCATAGTGGAGACAGCCATGCATCGGACATTTATCGAATATTTGAAAAGCCATGTAAAGTCAGACAAGTGACGCGGTCCGTTCCAATGGCAAGTTCGGTATATAGAACTTGCCACTGAGTGAATATCTCCTCATGTTCCGCTACCTGTCTGTACTGTGTGCTCTGAAAAGAAATCTAGTGTGAATACACAGCCTAGGCTGGCACGTTGCTCAGTACTGAGGCCCCTTTCATTTACATACCCGCAGGGCCTAGGCTGTGTATTAACAGCAGATTTTTTTTCAGAGCACACATAGTACAGACAGATAGCGGATCATAAGGAGATATTCACTGATTTTGACAACAAGCGTTCTCCAGAATCACTGACTGCACCTTGAACTTAATCTCTCTTTTCTTACTTGATCATGTGTGGAACAGAAACTTTGGAGTTCTCCTCGAACACGCTGGTCATGAGGCCGTTACAGCGGATGTTATCTATGCACTGAAACAGAGAAACAGACCCCATATCATCACTTTACCTTTTTATCCATCAATATCTATAAGCACGACAGGCTGTGGAATGTGCTCATTATACCACAGTTAAGGGGCGTTGTTCGGCCCTTTAACTGGGCGTCGTTCAATTTAATACAACCTTGCCATGCGTAATGTATAGATGAAGATTTAAGAAAAATCCAGACTGGTCTCTTCATTTTTTCCAGAGCTGTACATTTGGCTACACAGTTTCAAACAGTGGTTCTCACCTGGCTGATGTCACTGGTCCATGCGGCCTTCTCCTGTCTGGAAGGAGCCAATAGGACGACAGAGAAGGCGGGACTGTCCGGGGGCTCCACCAACATCTTAAACTCAAGATGGTTGAAACCCTGACCGGCAGCGTTATCTGTAAAGACACACACACACACACACACACACACACACACACACACACACACACACACACACACACACACACACACACACACACACACACACACACACACACACAGTCAATGTTGATGTTAGGAATAGGGATGTTCATGGTTAACTTTTAAATTGTTAACCTATAAGAAGATTTTTAATCGATTAATACAATTTGTTAAACGGTTAAAAAACAAACTACGTTATACATGTCAATCAACTCATGTCAGTTGTCACTCTTCAGGATATTTTTTGACTGCACTGTGTTTGTTTGTGTGTGTGAGAGTGTGTTTGTGTGCGTGTGTGTGTGAGAGTGTGTTTGTGTGTGTGTGTGTGTGTGTGAGAGAGAGTGTGTGTGTGTGAGAGTGTGTTTGTGTTGCATTGAGACAAAATTAACAGACTTGATTAAATGGTAAAACACAATAGTGCAGTTACAGATAAAAACATGTGTGTGTCTCCGACAGACACAAGGCGCTAATGGTAAGAATAAAATTCAAAATGGACCTCCCTGGTTAGAATGACAAAGACGCCAGGAATTAATAGATACTCACAATCTTCATCACTGGCGTCTAGTTCTTCTATCAGAGTGCATTCTATCAGAGACAACGTTCCTCCTTGCTGTTGGACAGAGAAACAAGGACGTTATTAGTGCTGTACCGAATACCATTCTACAGGCTTTTAAAGCATGTTTTATGGTGTTTGACTACTAAATAACAACATTATTAATCATAATTTTCTCGATTTTCCATGTAATAACAACGGCTAAATCAAAAGAAAAAAAAGTAAAGAATAGTAATTTGCTGATAAAATGTATTGTACTACTACTTTTGCAAATAGTAGTTGATAGTGAGGAGATATTTACTGATTTTGACAAAGTATTCTCCAGATTAGCTGACCTACACCTTTTTTTTTTTAAAGATAATTTTTGGGCATTTTCAAGCTTTATTAGATAGTACAGAGTTGAAATGGGGAGACAAGAGAGAGAGAGAGAGAGAGAGAGAGAGAGAGAGAGAGAGAGAGAGAGAGGGGGGATGACCTGCAGTAAAGGTCCACGGGTCGGATTTGAACCAGCGACCACTGCAATGAGGCCTGAGCCAATATGGTACGCACTCAATCCACTACACCACTGGAGCACCCCCTAACGGTTATATCAAATAAGTAAGTCAATATACAGGTGCGTCCTACCTTGAGCAGGTGCAGTTTCCCGCCGGACGTCCTGGTGCAGATGAGGAAGTGTTTGGTGAAGAGGAAACACTGTCTCTCTCCTTCCTTCCTGAGAGACAGAGAACCCAGACGAACCTTACTGAGCATCCCACGCTCACTGGAGGACGGCAGCTGGATCAGGGAACCTACAACCACAGTTTAGTTTAGATATTTTAAACAGTTACCATGTCTATACATCCATTCCATCGATGTTTTTATGCAAATTAAGTCATACGAATGAATTTTTTTTTAAATTTATCTTATGGCTTATGTGATCAACGCTGATGGAAACACTGTATATATTATGTTGGTTATAGCTTGATATGTGGCTATTAGCTGACACATACACACTTGGGACAACTTGGGACATATGAATAGTTTCTTGGTAACAAAACTTTTGTTCACAAATATTTACTTGAAAGTTGTGTGATTTAGTGGGAAAATAAATTTGAATTTGATATACCAATTTAATCACAAAAGGCGTGCTTTATTCACAACAACGTTTTAAGAACACCAAGATCATTCAATTGGCAAGTGGATGGATACATCATGGCTAGTGATTGGATTAAAACTGATTTGGTGGAGAGATTTGCCTATAGGCAATATGCTAAACCTCACCTTGTCTGACGAAGGTCTGGCTGGTGTCTAGCAGGATGTCACAACCTTCTACGATCATCCGCTCTATGGCCAGGTTCTTCCTGATGTTCTCCGTGTCACTCACCTCATCGTGCATTATCCTGGATACACAAACAATTTTTTTTTAAAGATATTTTTTTGGCATTTTTTATGCTTTATTGACAGTGTAGAGTTGAAATGGGGCAGAGAGGGGAGTGACATGCAGAGAACGACCGCGGGCTGGAATCGAACCCGGGTCCGCTGCTGGCCGAGACCCATGGGGGGGGACGCCCTACCAACTGAGCTAAGGGCGCCCCCTACATGGAGCTAATTTGATTAAAGATTAAAGAAGTAGTTAGGCTATAACTTCACAAGATGCTCCATGTTCCTCATTTTAACAAAGGGGAGAAGATGACATTTCCCCTTCTAAAATAACACACAGACTTGATTATCTTAATATTGCTGAAACCATTTTCTCTCTCCTTACCAATTATAAAGCAGAATGTAAAATCAAATGAAATGTAATATATATTTTTTTTTTTAAAGATATTTTTTGGGGCCTTTTTAATGCTTTATTGATAGTGTAGAGACAGAGTTGAAATGGGGCAGAGAGGGGAGTGACATGCAGAGAACGACCGCGGGCTGGAATTGAACCCGGGTCTGCTGCTGGCTGACGCCCATGGGGGGGGGGGGACGCCTACCAACTGAGCTAAGGGCACCCCCAAATGAAATGTAAATTAAACAGAAAAGAAAACTGAACATGGGAAACAATGTTGTACAAAACAATATTTTCACCAATCTATCGCTACAGATCTGAGTATCAGCATGTGTAAACTCTTACTTTGACAGTTCCTCCAGTTTGGACTTGGCGAACTCCAGACTCTTTCTCTCCACGTGCTCATGAGGCGTGTGGGCCAGCAGCTCATGAAGGGTGATGATGTATCTGGGGATCTACCACACACAACAACACACACAATGCATACAGTTAACATTATAAAACTATTTAATATTAAACCTGCAGTGTGTAGAATTTTGGGTTTTATTTCCTAGCAGATTTTGTAGAAAGTAATTATAATATCCATAAGTACATTTAATTTAGTGCATATTAGCTGAAAAAAATGTTTTGAATTATTTTTTTTTCCCTTAGAAAGGGTCTCATATATGTCCATATTTCTGCATATTTTGGACCAAGGCCTAGTGCCGCCATCTTGAAAGTGTCATAGTTGGAATGTCATCAGGTGCATTGTTTAAAATTTAGAATTGTTCTTGTCCTTGAAGGCCACTGTAGCTTCTGTTATTATTCTAAAGGGTTGGGGTTACCCAGGGAGCGTTGCATTCTAGAACTTTGTAGAACTTTCTTGATGATGTCATATTACACACTGCACCTTTAAGCATTTGTGAGCGCAGTAACGCTATAAAAGTGTATCATTTGTAGATTTTATCATCTGTAAATATACATTAGTATTTGTTATTTTTTGATGAGGAATGCGTTCTTCAAAATGGCCATGTTAATTTAATCTATTATTGTTTTCAAAATGTCATTCAAACAAACCATAAAACAATTTTTCATAATTGATTTTTCCATAAAAGTTTATGGTTTATTAACTTGGTATTAACCCTTCATGGTCTTGATCATGTCTGGCCCTTGATACGCTCTAGTCTTGGTCATGACTTGGTCTCAGCCAAGTGTGTGTGTGTGTGTGTGTGTGTGTGTGTGCGTCCATATATGCAGCCTGTGTGTGTGTGTGTGTGTGTGTGTGTGTGCGTCCTTATATGCAGCCTGTGTGTGTGTGTGTGTGCGCCCATATATGCAGCCTGTGTGTGTGTGTGTGTGTGCGTCCTTATATGCAACCTGTCTGTCTCTCTGTCTGTGTGTCTAACCCACCTGGAACATAGGATAAGTCAGGAAGGTCTCCAGCATCCTTCCCTCACAGGCTGCGTTGGACTCGTATTGCTTCAGCAGTTTGTCAAAGTCTCGGTTCTGTTTGCAGTTGGCTAGAACCTGCAGACTGTACTGATGGTTCCTCACAAACTCCTGGTAGATGTTCAGCATGGGCAGCAGGATGTCAAACAGGTCGGCTAAACGGGGAGAGGGGGAGATAAAACATATGTATTGAGTGAGTGAGTGAGTGAGTGAGTGAGTGAGTGAGTGAGTGAGTGAGTGAGTGAGTGAGTGAGTGAGTGAGTGAGTGAGTGAGTGAGTGAGTGAGTGAGTGAGTGAGTGCGTGAGTGCGTGCGTGCGTGAGTGATTGAGTGAGTGAGTGAGTGAGTGAGTGAGTGAGTGAGTGAGTGAGTGAGTGAGTGAGTGAGTGAGTGAGTGAGTGAGTGAGTGAGTGAGTGAGTGAGTGAGTGAGTGAGTGAGTGAGTGAGTGAGTGAGTGAGTGAGTGAGTGAGTGAGTGAGTGAGTGAGTGAGTGAGTGAGTGAGTGAGTGAGTGAGTGAGTGAGTGAGTGAGTGTGTGTGTGGTAAATGTTCAGCATGGGCAGAAGGATGTCAAACAGATCGGTTAGACGGGGAGAGGGAAGATAAAACATATATAAAGTGTGTGTGTGTGTGTGTGTGTGTGTGTGTGTGTGTGTGTGTGTGTGTGTGTGTGGTAAACATATACATACACTCAACTAAGGACATTACCCTCATCACATTTTTGTCTGAATCAGTGAATATCTCCTCATGATGTGCTACCTGTCTATACTGTGAAAAAAACAGTGTTAATACACAGCCTAGTCCCTGTCAACTGGTATGTAAACAAAAGGGGCCCATCGTAGCTATAGCAACGTGCCCTTTTACAGAGCCTAGGCTGTGTATAAATAGTATGGACAGGTAGTGGATCAATCATAAGGAGATATGCACTAATTTTGGCAAAAATGTATTTCGACAAAAAGCGTTCTCTAGAATTGCTGACTCCACCTTTAAGCAGATTTTTTCTTTTTATTCAGCTGCAATTATCGAACAGTTACATTTATATTTATACATAAAAAACACATGATATGATGCAGTACTAAACAACTAAACATTATTGTAAAAACACTACCTTTTTGGTCCAAAGGGGGCGCTAGAATCAACAGCAACTGAATATTCCTTGTGGTAACTTCAGAGAGAGATGCCTGTCCGCTCTGTAACACTCACCCAGCACCAGCGTTGGCCAGTTAGCAATCCGAGCGTTGAGTCCCTGATGAAAGATCTCGTGTAGAAACATGATGGTCTCACTAGAAAAGGAGAATCAAGTCAGTATGGATGAGTTTCCCTGCGTTCCAATCCCCTTACTTCCCTACTATTTAGTATGCCAGAAAAAGATTTAGGATGTAGGTCAATTGTAGCATGCTGAAAATACATAAATGCCCCACTAACTCCAATGGCATTTTGGAGTGTTCACTCACTTAGAGGCGGGTGTCTGCCCAGTGCCACTCTGGATTAGCCAACCAATCGCATAACGTTTGGTCGTGACGTATGTCATGAGCCAGCTTCTGGCGGTGCGTTCCAGTTGGACAGGGAACTCGGAAATTTCCAACTTCACTACATATTGTAGTCTATGGATCTACCGGTACCTGGCAACAGTAACTTTTTAGAGCCTAACGTTTAGTTATTTGGACGAGAAAGGTTGTAGGCGTCCATACTTTCCCGAGCAGATGCACTGGAACACAGACAGGTCGGAACTCGGAACTACCAAGTCGGACATTTCCGAGTTCCGAGTATAAAGGAACGCAGCATTCAACTGAAACTGGAGCGCGACTTCGACGTCATCGTTCTCAGCCACTCGTTTTGTTCGCTGATTGGACCGGCAACATGCTGCCGGCGCAGGATCCCACTAATACACCCCGTCCCCCGACTGACTACTGAAGGGAAATGAAAATTGAGCGGAAGTAGGTAGGCGGGCGTGTCTGTGTGTGTGTGTGTGTGTGTGTGTGTGTGTGTGTGTGTGTGTGTGTGTGTGTGTCTGTGTGTGTGTGTGTGTGCGTGTGTGTGTTTACCTGTTTAGGAAGATGCTACTGACGTCATCGTGGCTAATGGGAGGCTTCTTGGAGCTAGCTGCCATGCGTAGCGGCCGGAGGAAGCAGTTAACCAGAATGGATAGCTGGTGAACATACTCGGTCTCTGCCTCCACCATGTTAAAGACGATCTGGTTCCTCTTCCTCATGCTCTCTGCGTGGGGAGAGCTGATGTAATCCTGGACTATGATCTTCCACTTCCTCCGACACAGCCAGCCACGCATGAACGACTGCACCTGGAAATATACAGTGGAAAAATATGTGTTTATATCTATGAATTATATCTATTTTATGGATTAAACCTGCAGTGTGTAGAATTTTGGGTTTTATTTCCTAGCAGATTTTGTAGAAAGTAATTATAATATCCATCAGTACATTTAATTTAGTGCATAATAGCTGAAAACATTTTTTTGAATTATTTATTTTTCCCTTAGAAAGGGTCTCATATATGTCCATATTTCTGCATATTTTGGACCAAGGCCTAGTGCCGCCATCTTGACGGTGTCATAGTTGGAATGTCATCAGGTGCAACATTTTGAATTGTTCTTGTCCTTGAAGGCCACTGTAGCTTCTGTTATTATTTGAAAGGGGTGGGGTTACCCAGGGAGTTCTGCATTCTAGAACTTTGTAGAACTTTCT